>CM021109.1:145628736-145951076 GCA_007115665.2 Sequoiadendron giganteum | reverse complement strand
AGAAGAACAAAGAGAAAGAGATGGCTAAGGAGGGATAGAGAGGTTGACAAGGAGAGACTGAGATACCTAGAGAGGGGAGAGGTAGAGAGGTGAAGGTGCGAGAGAAGAAAATGAGAGAAGTTCAAAAAGAGGGAAAGAGGGAAAGAGGGATAAGGAGGGAGGGAAATAACTAGAGTCTAGGGAGAGATATAGAGGTCAGAGACCTACATCCTAGGGAGAGAGGGTGAGAGACATAGGGGAGAGATAAGGGTGAGAGAGATAGAGGGAGGAGAGATGTGGGTAATGAGACAAGGAGAGAGAGGTAGAGAGGTAAAGAGGGAAGGAGGGAGAGACCTGGAGATGGGGAGAGAGAGAGTGGGAGGGAGGTAGTGATTGAGATAATTGAGAGCAATGGGAAAGAAATAATAATAGAGGGAGAGAGAAGAAGAGAGAGGTAGGGAGGTAAGGATATATATGGGAGTAAGGAGGGAATACAAGGAAGAGAGGGAGATACAAAGAGAGAGTTGGAGAGACCTAGAGAGGGGAGAGGTTGAGAGAGAAGAGAGGGAAAGAGAAATGGAAGTATCGATAGAGGAGTAAGAAGGGATGGAGGGTGAGGTAGACATGGAAGGAGTGAGAGACAGGGAGGAGATAAAGAGGTGATGACATAGAGAAGGGAGGGAGAGAAGAGGAGAGAGAGAATAATGAGGTGAGAGACATAAAGGGGGGAGAGAGGTGGGTAATGAGACAAGGAGGGAGAGACTTTGAGATGGGGAGAGAGAGGGTGGGTGGGAGAGTTAGTGATCAAGAGAAAGGAGAAATATGGGTGAGAAACGGTAAAAAAGGAAGGGATAAGAAGAGAGAGGTAGGGAGGTAAGGATAGAGATGGGGTTAAGGAGGGAAGGAAAGGTAGAGAGGGTGGAAGAGACCTAGAGAGGGTTGAGAGAGAAGAGGGGAAGTATTGGTTAAGAGGGAAGGAGGAAGAGAGGGAGTGAAAGGTAAAACCTCGACTATCCATCATCAATCATTAATCATAAACTCTAAGCCTTATTAAAGTGGGGGAGAGAGACAAAGAGAAAGAGAATTTGGCTTTAGCATTTACATTTCCAAGCAACCACCAAATTTTTCGTTCGCCAAATGGATTGCATTGGGAAATACCAACCCAAAGGGTTGGATGACCATTTCATGCCAAGGACATGATTTTTTGAAAGGGTAACAAAACTTCGCACATTTTTGGTCGTGCTCTCCATCAAGTTTTCATGTGTTTCAATGTAAAATTATAAAAATACCATGATGACATTAGGCTCTCTCTTAGCTATCTAACCATATTTTTTTTAAACATTTTTATTATGTTAAGGTTTTCATCTTTAACATCTTTTGTTAGTGTCTCTTTTTTAACATGTGTTAGTTTGGGTATAGCTTTTTACTCATTCATCGAATTTTGAAACAAATCACTTTTTTAGAAACTAGACTCCATTATACACATATTGAAAAAATTGATTTTCGATTAGTTTTCAATAAAATTAGGAGGAAGCATGCTCAAATTTTTGCTTTTCAAGATGTGTCCACTTCAAAAATTTGTAAAATATTATATTCATTAAAACATGAGCCAAAAAAATTGGCATAAACTACATGGTGTTAGCTAATTTCTTACTGAAGCAATTTTTGAAATTCTAAAAAAAGTTAACATTTTAGGGGGAGCACAATAGACACTATGCTATTTTTTTGGTTATAACAAGACCGCTTTGTGTGCTCCCCCTTTTTCAAACCCTTAATATTCACTATTTTTTTTTTAAATAATAGTTTAGAAAGTAGATTCGGAGCACTCCAACTCTTGTTCTTGTTGCATCTTCAAATTTTGAGTGTAACTATCTTCACTTTCTTGTGAGCATCAAACTTTGCCTATTTCAGATAATTAAAAAATAAAAATAAAAAAAGTGGCATCTGAAGAGCCATTTTTGTGTCACAACTTCGTGCACTTATCCATACATTTATACTCATTATTCCCAAATTTTTTACAAAAAGCACACATCACTTTTTCTTTCTTGGTTTTCCCTTTATTTGAAATTTTTAGTTTGATTGATGGAGTTCTTTTCATCCTTGATTTCCTTATCTTTTTGATAATTTTGGTTCTCCCCAATGTTGTTTGAAGCCTTATGTTTCCCTTTTTCTACAACGAGGGCTTGGGGTTTATATGATTTCAAGGCATCCATATGTATTGACTTATCTTTCTCTCTTGTCAAGTCTACAATGAAGTTATCTAAAGATAGAATTTTCCATGTGGACATCCAAGATCTCTTTTGGTAGAATATAAGGTAGATACAAAAACATAGTACTCTAGACTTAATCTATAAAGTATGAAAAGAATGATTTGGTCCTCCTTTTTCTCTATCCCACATTCTTTGAGTTGCAACCTTAATGATTTGAATTTTGTGAAATAGTCCTCCAATGTGTCAAAATTAGTTGGAAACACAAATAAGCCTAATTGATATTATCAAAGAGTTTATTAAAATGTAAATTAGCCTTGCATATATAAGAAAGGTATTGGAGGTAGGACAATAAGACACGTCTGAATACCTCTCCAAAAGTACAACACTTGTGAGCTCGCTTGACAATTGTGTGAGTGAGTGGCAAGTATGCATGCATTAGGTGTCTCACAAAGTGAGGACACATGTCTCAACCACATGAGGTGAGATAAAAATCTAAAAGTCCCTAAGTGGATAATTTAGCAATATGAATAGGTCAACCTAAAAAGCAAGATTAACTAAGTAATTATGTAATGACCCTATTTACACTAATGGGTATTACAAAATATTTTTGGAATGTTTTTTAAAAATTACACACCTAATTATTTATCTTAAAAAAAGGGTAAAATATTTGAGTGGAAAAACAAGTGTGAGCAAGCCTTTAAAAATTTGAAGCTTAGGCTCATAACAACACCAATTTTAATTGTACCTAATCTAAATGAAAAAAATCACTACTACATATGCCTCAGGTGAAGGTTTAGGTGGAGTTCTTATGCAAGATAGATGAGTAGTATCTTTGAGTCAAGGAAACTCAAGAAGCATGAACTAAACCCGTGCCACATGATTTGGAGTCAATAGCCATTGTGCATGCTATATATATGTGTAAATATTACCTCTTGGGGAAGCCTTTTGAGCTCAAGAAAGATCACTTAGGACTCAAATACATCTTCACCCAACCTAACCTTAATGCTTGAAATGAACGATTTTAAGTGAATATGATTTTGATATTGATTTTGAATCAAAGAGAAAGAGAATTGGGTGCAAGATGCTCTTAAAAAGAGAGGATATATTTAAGTTATAATAGTATAGCCCATGCCAATATTGGCATGGTGTGATGGTTTAAAGGTGGTATTTTTGTTCTTTCCATCAAGGTTCAAACCCCGTTGGGGTGGTATTGCTGAGTGGTTGTATAGGGGATGAGGTCCCCCATTTGTAACCTCACTAGTTCATAGCTCTAGGTCAAAAGTGTTTACCCCTTGAGTAAAAAAAACAATAGTATAGCCCAGTTTTATACAATAGATGCTTAACTAATTGCATGAATATGAACTTTATTTGAAGATTACGTCAACCCTAGAAAATATGTTATCGATCACTATTTTGATAGATATAAGTTTGATCCATATGGATTATTAAGATATCAAGGAAGAATGTACATTCCTAGTCAAGGTAGATTATCAAATTTAGTCCTAGAGGAGGCACATAACACTCCTCGTTTAGGTCACCTAGGAGTGACTAAGCTTATGAGAGATCTAAGACCATTATACTTCTGGCTTGGAATAAAAAAAAAATATTATTAATTTTTAAGCAAGGTATTTAGAATGCCAGCATGCCAAGGTTGAGCATGTACATCCAAAAAGAATCTTATATCCTCATGATATAATAGAGTATAAATGACAAGTTAGATGCATAGATTATCCAAGGACTACCAATGTCAGAAAAAAGCATGATGTCATTTTGGTGGTGTTGAAAAACTCACCAAAATGCCTCATTTCATTCCTAGAAACCAAAGAGATGGTTCATTAACTTTAGCCAAGAAATTCATTCAAGAAGTCTTATGATTGCATGGAGTACCAAATATGATAATTTTTTTTGATACTTGCATGACATAGTGGATAAATAATACAACCTTGAGAGAATCATTTAAATTTTAGCACAACTTATCATCCACAAATAGATGGTCAGACGTAGTGGATAAATAATATTATTGATTTTTTTTTTTGAATGTATTACATGGATCAACAATACAAGCGAGAGGAGTATCTTCCTTTAGTTGAGTTTGCATATAATAATTCTTTTCAATATTCTCTAGGAATGACACCTTTCAAGGTTTTAAATGGCAACAAATAGCATACTCCTATTAGCTAGGATAATATTGAGGATAAAGTGGTCATAGGTCTAGATATGTTTAAAGAGATAAATGAGAAAATGAGGGTAATCAAGGGAAGGTTAAAGAAATCTTTGGATAGACGTAAGAGTTATGTAGATAAGAATAGGACACATAGATAGTTTTTCATAGAAGACAAGGTATGTTTTAAGAGTCAAACCTCAAAAGAGTTCCATTTCTTTCACCTAGTCATCTAAACTTGCTCTTAGATATGTGGGGCCATTTGAAGTCTTTTAAGATATCAACCATATTTCCTATAGACTAGCTCTACCTCTAGCCCTTTCTCAAATCCATAATGTGTTTCATGTTTCACTCCTTAAGCCTTATCATCCTAATGCTACTCACATTTTTGTTGGCATGCTTTATAGGTTCAAGATCTAGGAATGGTTTAGGTAGAATATTTGTGAATCCTTGATGTGCACCAAATTTAGTTGCAAAATAGAGAATTGGTCCAATGCAAATTCTAATGGGACTAGTACTCTAAGGAGAATGCTACTTGGGAGGATGGTAAAGAAATTCAGTGCTTGTTTTCTACATTTTTTCAATATTTTATTTATTTATTAATAAGGACATCAAGACGATGTCTCTTCTTTGAGGGGAAGGATGTCACAACCTATTTGATGCATTAAATAATTAGATATATTGCATAGTTGATACTACAAATGGAATATTGGTTTGATTAATTAGATGATGGTTGATATTAATCATCTTGGATTTATCGTGTTACGATTATTATTATGAATACTTTGGTTGACAAGTTATTCAAGATTATGCCATAATTTAATATTTACATGTTATTATTTAATTTTACGTGAATTGTTAGAATAGTTTATTGATAATGAGTAACTACCTTTTTTTTTGTTTGTGAGTGTGATAGGAAACATCTAACATTCTCTCACCATAGAGAGCATCATCAACGAGAAAGCATCTAGTTATCTTGCCAACAAAGTTTACAAGGGGATCTAATGCGCACACCACTTTAAAATCATGTAGAAATATGTTCCAATATAGTTTGCATGCATGGTTGTCTTAAGCATAATTCTATTTTGTTCAAATATCAAATCTAAGGAATTGTGTATGCACACACATTTAGTTATTGATATTACATTTGTGTGTGAGTTGCTAAAACAAAGATTACTTCTATATAAACCACATAAAATTTGTCTTTCTGACAGATTAATAATTTTGAATTGACATTTTCAAAGTTATATACATATATATGAAATGAATTTCATTTAATATAAAAATATATGTAAGTGATAGTAGATATGCTTATAATTAAGTATTATTAAAAGAACATGACTCAAGAGTTTTAGAAAAGGAGAAAATTATAGTTTAAACTTGAATTAGGGAGATAAATCCTAGGTAGGGAGGCATAAGACAAGGAAGAAGGGACACTCTGCATGGCATGGTGAAAAGGAATAGGAGTTTAAATGATAATAAAAATTATTTTGATCACCACGTGGGGATCAACATAGGTGAAAGGGTGAGATGGAAATAAGAAGGAAGAAACTCCTTTGTGCATGGCATGGAATATAGAGGAGTAAAAAGAAAGAAAAGAAAAAGGCTCGACAAAGAACATTACATGGACAAGGCAAAGATCGACTAACTGGAGAAGAAAGTAGTCTCTTGGCTAGCTAATAAGGAAGGGGAAGCACCATGAATTGCATAGGTAGGTCAATCCAATGCCTAATGTATTCCTTCCTGGTTTCTCTTGTATTTGTACCTATTATATGTGTTTCATTTTTGGAGATATATGTCTTTCTTAGCATTATTATTATACAATATAAAACCCTGTAAGAGCATTGTAGTTTTTGTTAGAATTTTTTGACTGTTTATATTTATATCAATATCTTGATTCATGTAGGTTGTTTCCTATAATTGATATCCACTTCCAAACACAAACAAATTTTACTCTATAAAATATTCATGCAACTTAAACTTGATCTACATTGAGAATTTTGATGGTTAAGCACTAGGTTTATCAAAGCTTCAAGACACCCACTTACCTAATTCACCAAAAGCAGGGCTTGACCAAGACCCTATAGGGGTCTAAGGAAATATGAGAAGGTTTCCCATCTATCTTTCTTCAAATGACTTTCTTTTTAACCTAAAATCTTGATAGCACAAAGCTCTCGCTTTAAAAAGAATTAGTGTACAAGATAATTCCTATGTGTAGATATAAGGGGAAATGTAATGTTTTATTGGCATGTTGGTGAAGTCATTCCTTTTAGGGAAGGAATTATGGGCATCACAAGCCCTCAATGGAAACTGCTTCCAAGATTGTTGTAATTTGAGATTTTCATCACTCCTTGGTTGGAAATTATTTTGGATCCCACAATCTCTTTGGCATTATTCTACAAGCACATTGGGACCGCTCATAATACATTGAATCACTCACAAGTCATAACAATCTATGCCACTAGGACTCTGGAAGAGAGTTCCATATCAAATTTGGGGCTCATCCCTACAACGTCTACCTGCAAGTTTCCACTTGCCATGCAAAGCTCTCTATAACTATCGAGACATACAAGCCATGCATATAAATAGACCTTCTAAAACTTCTGATGCATCTATGTGCAATACCAAGATTTATTTTTAGCATAACATATATGCCATATTATAGATAATGAGTCAACTATCAAAGCCATGTGAAATCTAGCCAGTAAAGATCTGTATTACTATTGCAAGAGGAACAAACACTAGGGTCAAGTAAAAAAGCATTTCTTTATTTCATTATTAAATAATGTCATCCTTCTATAATCTGATGAGTTTTCTTATCAACTCTAGGCAGTTGTCAGCTAAGGGACACCTATTCGGGACCCATCTAAGGCTTATATGATCACACAACCTTTTAGTAAACAACAACAAATATTAATATATTGAAAAAGGATAAATTAATCAATAGAAATGCAGACATGGGTTGGCATCAATTGCCATGCAATTCAAATTCATGTCTTCGTATAGAAATTTGCATGGACTTCATGCAACAAATTAGATTTATGTCTAAGGTTTGAGGATAGTTAAAAAGGTCTTAACTTAAGATATGTTTTGGGACCAACTAATTGAATTTTGGAAGATTTTTTTTTTTATAAGTATTTTAATTCTTTTGAAGATCTTCCTCATATGACTTTAGTTTTAACCATCTCTATATTTTGTAAAATGTTTTTTTAAAGTTTAACATTCAATTATCTTTATAAGTTATTCTATGTTATAGTGATAGAATAAAAAATGATACTGCAATGTAAAGAAACAAAATAGTTACATATCCCCAACCAAAATATACAATCCACCTAGGTGCACATAAATAGTTCATAAACTTGTATTGATGTATAGCATATGAAATGATGCAATTAACCATGGACTCAAGAATTAAATGAATTGAAGGAGATATGTTGGAAATAGTAATGTCTATTATATGTGATGTTACCAAGCTTGTTGAATGGGTAGATCATTGCACTAGGAAGCTTAATTGTTCCTTACATATTTTTTATTAATTATTTGTAAGTTAGAATCCCTGACCGATATGATTAGTTGAAAGGAGATGATTAATGCTTGTAAGTGTCATTACCTTGCATCACTATAGTTGTAGTTTTACTCATTGAATAACAGAAGGATTTTTTTTCTAGAAACATTACATTGGATAAGTTTTCAATCTCGTAATAAAGATCTAAGGAAACTAATTAAGACTAGTTAATGATAATTGTCTAATGAAATAAACTAGGTACAATCATAATATTGTCATCAAATTTAACCATCTCGTTTATTTCAACTTCATAGTATTTTTCCATGACATGTGATAATAAGGGACATAAGAGAGTGGATAGGTTCCAAATATGGAGACTAGAGAATAGTACATAAATTAGCCTACAACATATGTATGGCATGGTAAAATATATAGATTCTTTGGCCAAAGCTCAGCCAATATGTGTTTGTTTAGATTGTTTGTATTCTCTACCATATCATGTTGTTAGATGGACATATGCATTTAGTTAGATTTGCATACTCTAGCATTAGTATATGAATGCTTAGATTTTAAGAACACATGTTGCACCAGATGCCTTTGTGCTCTTTGTCTTAAGACAACTATATCCTGTGCTCTTTGTCTTAAGACAACTATATCCTTCGTAAAGGGTCAAGTTTCTCAAGTTGGGAGAAGATCAAGGAAGAATTAGCTTCATGGTTGGATGGAAACGCACCTCGATGATGCTCTCTCTCATCCTCCTGCAACTTAGATTGTGTATTTCATTCCTTCCCACCTTTTAGGATTTAATCATTATATTATTGTAATTATTTGTAAGATATTATATGTAGTAAATTTAAATGTAATTGATGATAATGTATGTAATGTATTTTACACTTTTCAAACTAAATATACATTGATAATTTCTTAATTTTATCTAATTATTATGATGATTATTGATCATATAACTTATTAAATTATTTTAGTGATTCATACCATGTATGATTATGTTATTATTACATGTAATCTATTTCATTTACTAGTTAAGATGAGTAATCTATTAATGTACAACTCAAGAAGATTTTTTTATCTCTCCCTCATTTAATCTTTTCATGTGATATGAATTTTGCACTTCCAATATAATTTTATCTTCTATGCTAGCTATTTTTAGTTCTATATTCTTAGGAATTGTAAGGTAGGGGGACCAACCACACCAAGGCTCTAGTTCACGAAGAGCCGAGAGCGGAGGGCTTCCCTATCTTACCTCAAGCTAAGCAGGTGTTTAGATCAAGGATAGAGAATGAAGAGCACTCTCAAGTGCTTATGCCACTCTAGTGATCTAAATGCTTAAATGAGACTAGACGAGCTAGTTTTCAGAATTTAGAATGCACCTCAGGCAACTCTCTGCCTGAGGATCATAGCGCGGATCTAGGATGACAGCACGACGCACTGGCGTCTCTCTAATGTATTGGCATTTGTACGACCAAAAAGTGGAAAAGTGCAGTACAAACTCAAAGAAACCTACTAACGACCTAGAAAAAAAGATTTAATGAACTAAACAGAATAATAAAGTATGATAAATGACTATCTAGAAAAGATAAAGAAGATGATGAAAACTAAGGTGATGAAGACCAACTCATCGGAAGTCCAGTTCGCTAGCAAGCTCCACATACACCTACACACAACCAAGAGAAGAAATTTTTTAGGGTTGTATAGGGGTTTTCCTCAGTCAAACCCCCGCTTTGGTGTTTCCACCTCCATGAACAACCAAAAAAGTCACAAGATAGAAAATGCGAAAGGAAATAATGGAAAGGAATATTGAACAATCACAACAACGTAATGCTACATAAATCAAGAAGCAATATCACCTTCTCAATCAAGGTGCCCTCAAGCACGTAGAGGAGAATGCAAACTTGGTAAGGTCTACACTGCCACAACAACGAAGAAGCAGTCCCTCAGGACACCAAGTCACAACTCCAATGGTGGAAAAAGTGTAGTAAGATGGATGGAATTTCTCAAGGAAAATATTGTGAATTGGTAAGAGAATGAAGTTGAATGCTCAAGAGATTGTAGAGGTTAGAATGAATGTGAAATGGATGAATTTGAGGATCAAAATGGGGGGAAGGAGCCATTTTTTAGCCAGCTGGTCGACGCAGAGTCATTATGCTTCATGCCCAATGGAGAACGTAACATCCCTACAAATTCTAGTGGTAGGAATTTGTTAAGTATGGCAATGTGTTGTGTAGACATCTATGCACAGAGCAAACCTCCCTAACAAAAATTCCCCCACCGACATAAAAGATGAGCGCCAAGTCGATGTGAGATAGATGGCTGATGTGGAATTTCGCATTTGGGTTTGATTTCATAAGGTGGATAGATGCAGAAGGGGAATTTACAAAAGGGGTACAAATTCGCTCCTATACATTTTGCCCCCACTTTAGCGAGCATGAATTTCAATGAATGTTTGATAAAGTAGATCAAAGAGTTTAGAAATGTATACTTGAACCATCAAGGAAGCAAACCACAATCTGGTGAGCTTGAAAGTGCAGGGCAAGAAAATAGCTCTACAAGTACTCTCTCCTGAGGAGGTTCGAATAAAGGACTCCATAGATCCTCAGAACTACAAAGTTGAACAAAGTGCATCGAAGGCCTACAGACCAATGATGGAAAAATCATGCAGGATGCAAGCGCTTCACAGAATCTCAAACTTGCAAAGAAGGTGCCCCCAGGTACTCTCTCCTAAAGGAAGCTTAGTGTAAGGGGACTCCGCAGAGTCGGACTACAAAGAAACTTCATAGACGCACCTACAAAGCAACATGTTAATCTGCAGATAAAACATGTTAGAAAACAAAGAGCATCCACACAGGAAAACAAGTAGATAGTCAAAAGAAATTGAAGGAAGAGATTTCAAAGGGGTCCCTTGGGAACCCTTCAAAAGAAGAGGGATCCACTCAAGGGACGCGTTATTTGAAATTGCAAGAGAAATTTTCACAAATCAATTCAACATCAAGGAATCCTTTTGAAAAATTTCACTTCATCAAGGAATTTGAAAGGAAGAAGATGCCCCCTCGCAAGGGGAAGGTTAAAGCTTCTCCCGCAGGAAAAGTTGCTCCCTCCTTGGAGGAAAGTTTTTCAAGTTCTTTCTTTACGAATCCATGACAAAGGAAACACATTCTGCTAGGGGTTCTTGTTGAGAATTCAATTTTTGAAAAATGTTTTTGAAATTTTTTTGGAGAAAATATTCATTGGACACCGAATGCATTTTCTAAAAATTGAATTTGTCATGATAGCTCCCCTTAGGATGGTGCATGTTGAACGCAAAGGCATGTGGCATCCTAAGGAGAGAAAATCAAGAATGAAAAAGTGATGTTGTGTCCCGCAAAACATAGCGAGATGTAACCATGGTAATATTGTCACACACACAAGGGACAACACATGAGCACCACAAAATTACAAAGAAAGCATGATAGGTAAAAGAACAACAATGTAAAGAAAAATAGTAACATCACGAACAAGAGACACAAGGGCGATTTGATATTTCGGGGTTAAAGTTGCTCATAAATATATATAAGTATAATAATAGTATATAAATGAATTGTCATCAACCTCCTCCTATATCAGACCATGTGAAGAATGTATGAGAAGATAGTAAAAATAAAAAATTGGGTCAACATGAAAGGAAAGCATAAATGCCCCAACACTTTGCATCATCCCCAATTGTCAAAAATCAATACACATAACAGAGGAAGAATGATGCCACAAATAGAGGAAGTTGTATGACACACAATCACTCATGTATCCAAGCACCTATGAGGGTGACAAGGGTAATCCAAGAACACATAATACAAGCATGGGGGAACACAAGCACACACACAATCTACACTATAGATAAAGAAGAGGTGCCCCCTAACACTCATCAACCAAGAGGTCATCGACCTCCCAATCTAGATCATTATACATGGAAGGTGGATGATCCTGCAAGGGCGGAATATCAAGGGGGGAACCCTCCAACCCCCCTGCAACAAGAGCCAAGGAAGAAGGCCCTGCAAAGTCTTCTCCACTCATCTCTTAAGGGCTAAAGGTCAGCGACTTCATGAAGATTGTCAAAAGGGTCGAGACCTCGTCCAAAGAGTTAAACATGCACTTCATAGGAGTGCCATGTGTTGCCTCAACAAATGAGGGAGGTGGCACCCGAGATTCATTGCTAGGCTCATCGAGTGACTCGAGAGAAGTGACAAACTTTCGGGATGTCGTAACTTCTTCCATCACTAGGAAGACACATGCTAACTTAAAACCACCTTCTGAAGAAGGTGGGCTCTTCTTTCACCCCCCATTGCTAGTGGGCCCATCCTCCATCTACCACTTTGTTAGAGGATGTGAGATCCCCATGGATGAGGTAGATGGCATGGAGGAGGAGAAAACCACAACGGACACCACTAAGGTGTTTGACATGTCCATGGGCTTTGAGAAAGGCAGGATGTTCGAGAGGGACATCAAGAGATGCAGCTCAATCGAAGGAGTAATAAACACCTGAACCTTTTTAGGGTTAGGGGATTTTATGCTCGTAGCAAGAATTGGAAGCAACATCGAGGCTAACTGAACTGGATTAGAGGGGACAAGAGAGGAGGATGCAACAACAACCCCAAAATTGGAGCGGTTGACTCCCCTTCCTCTGAAAAGCGGCCTGCTCAGTAGCGAGATACTTTTTTCGATGCTTGCACTCACATGCAAGGTAGTTCCTATGACTCTGGGAGCTAGAGGCCAGGAGCTGGGATGGAACAAAAGACTCCTTCTTGGCCATCAGAGTGACTATCACAGTCATTTTCAGTAGAGGGAGGGATTCTTGGATAGGAGCGAGAGGAAGAGATTGAGATGATATTGGAGCAACAGTGAGGGGAATCAACTCTAATGCCTCAACGGTGGGCCTCTTCCCATTAATTGCCTTGGGGGCAGGAGTGGTAGGAGGTTGCGGAGGTCGAGACATAGAGGACTCCCACATGGACCCTTCCTCTTACCATAAAGGTAGGGCCAGGGTCCTGGAGATACAGTAGGAAGGTCAGATATCTGAATCTTGGTTTTACGCCAAGTAGGTACCATCATAATTCTTATGCAAAAACCAGGAGTAGTCATCCAAAACTCCTCTTCAGGAAGGGGGCGAAAGTGATTCCCATAGGACGAGTAGGCCTCTCCTTTCCCTTCCGAGAGGAGGAGGTAGCTTGTTGCTGCACTATCAAAAGAGTCACTTCCAGCTGTCCTCTACCCTCAATTTTGTCCTTCACATAGTTTTGGTAAAGCAGGTCCGTTCTAGGAGGGAGTGGACTGACCAAGGCAAGCCAAAAATGATCCAAAGAATAACCCCCACAGGATACCAATGGTTGATATCCAGTGTCATGTACGACATGCACGACACCTTCATGGGAGAATTTCAAACATTTGTGAATAATGAAAGTGACTCTGTTCGTGGAAGCTAGCCACTGGATGCCCAACTTAACCTTGAACAAATTGGATTCCGTAATAACATCAAAAATTATATCCACAGCCCTAGGTCTAACTAGGACAAAAAGAGTTAAAGAGCCATATGGCTTAAGAGAGAGATTGTCATGCATATGTATGGTAGATTTTGTTTCCTCATATTCCTCCCTTTGTAGTGAGTTTAGCCATAACATCTCCTCTGTAATAACATTTACCTAGCTCATGGAGTCAACTAGGACTCCTGTCATAATGTTTCCATTTAGGTGAGAAAGAATGTATAGGGGAGAGGGCTTATTGTTCAGAGGCAAGCCTTGCGAGGTGAAAATCACATTTGGTGAACCAGTCACACGCTGTAGGGGAGGATTAATTGAAACCATATTAACCTATGTCGAAGGTTGAGGAGAAGCGTCGGAGGGGTCAACAATCAAATTCGTAGAATGGGACAGAAATGGGTCTGTGTAAATCTGTAACTCACTATTGGCCTTCGCTACAAACTTATTTGTATTTTGTTTCTTCCCATTGAGATGGATGGTACCGTTGTCAATGTGATCTTGTATCTCATGATGCAGGTGCATGCAACGCTCTGTATCATGCCTGTTAACACAATGGTATTAGCAAAAATCATTCGCATCATACCAATCAGGATAAGGTTCCTTTAGAGTTTGGTGGTTTTCCAAAGTTATGATCTTATCCTTTAACAACTTTTTAAAATAGAACAATAAGATTTTGCTAACATTGTAAACTTTCGGTTGCGTCTAAGGCCATGATCGTTAGTCACGGTGACTACATTTGCAACACCTTTTCCTTTTCATGAGATGGACAAAATAGACTTTCCTTCAAGACGGGAGCGCGAGGAGGATCCCCCGAACTGAACTACCATTTGTTGATACTCTCACAACGTGACACATAGATGTGCGAAAGAAGGGTACTTCATTAGGGAAAACTTCTCCTATCAGGCTTGTTATAGGTTGCCTATGAACACCTTTTGCACATCAGAGTCGGGCAATGAAGATGAGATATGTGAAAAGAGCACTTGGTATCACTCTATGAAGTCAGTTTTTTTTATCGTTATCTCCTTGCTTACATCGGATGAGATCCAAGAAGGTCATCTTCAGACCGATGTTAGCCTAAAATTGATGGAGAAACTGATTGGCAAGTTGATCAAATGAGAATATAGAATTATCAATCAAGGAACAATACCACTCGAGTGATGTGTCCTCGAGAGATTGAGGAAAGAGTTTTTCCATTAGAGCATCATGATGAAAGAAATCCATACAAATGGCATTGAAAGTTGACACATGTGTTTGCAGATCCCCTTTACCACCATACTTTTCAAACTTAGAAATCCCCATTCCTTACGAGAAAGGAGTACTCAAGATCACCACCGATAATGGACTATGTCAGAAGAAAGGTTGGAA
Organism: Sequoiadendron giganteum; assembly: GCA_007115665.2. NCBI lineage: Eukaryota > Viridiplantae > Streptophyta > Pinopsida > Cupressales > Cupressaceae > Sequoiadendron > Sequoiadendron giganteum. Next base: position 145,936,334 of record CM021109.1, on the reverse strand, counting down.
AATAGGTTGGGTAAAGGCTTGGGAAAGGCTCACCAATTGGTTTTGTATCTAACCCATGTTCTGAAGAAGAGCATTCATAACAGGGTCAAAGGATGACAAAGGCCTAGTGGAACCTCCCCCAGAACCATTACTGCTAGCACCACCTCTGGAGCCCCCATCGTCAGGGGAAATAGGAGGGGTGAAGCTGAAACCAAGGGGTATTCTACTCACCTTGACAATAGGGGGCTTCTGAGAGGTAGAGGAAATGTTGATTGAGGGGCTCGTTTCATCCATGCATACAGACGTGGTAGGCATCGGGATGCCTATTTGTCTCTCATAAGCATCAAGCACCTCTCCTCGAGTAGTACTCGATCTATTATTATACGAGGGGATGTAGGCTTCGAATAGATCGATAAGGCCACGTAATAACTCTATGCCTGTCTAATCCTTTCCTAATAAATATCTCACTAGTAGAGCTCTCGCCATGTTTGGTGCTTTCTTCAAGTGATTCACAAGGTCTAACAATCTGTTATCCAATGCCAAAAGGTTTTTTGTAGGGATATGCATAGCATCATCCTCATCCATGGATGAAGTTGTAGGGGATGCTGGAGGGGTAGGAGCATGAGTGGTATCATCTATGAAACCCATCTCGTCAATAAAAGCTGTAAGAAAACCAGTAGTAAAGTCAATAGCTAGACCAGTGGAAAAATTGGTGGTAAAACTAGAAGTGACCTTCACCTTTTCCATCGATAGGTGTTGAACACTTATTCTAACCACATACTCAGAGGTCATAGACTGGGTTGTGATGCTCATAAACCTTCACAACACTTAGGTTTACAACAGTCACCAGGCGTGAAATAAAAAATCTCAACACAAATAAATGGATAGACATTTGTTTCACATCGATTTCACCAAAATGTAAGGTAGGGGACCAACCACGCCAAGGCTCCAGGTCATGGAGAGCCAAGAGTGGAGGCTCGCCCTATCTTACCTCAAGCTAAGCCATGTTTAGATTAAGGATAGAGAATGAAGAGCACTCTCAAGTGCTTTTTGCACTTTACTGATCTGAATGCTTAAATGGGACTAGATGAGCTAGTTTCTAGAATTTAGAATGCACCTTAGGTAGCTCTCTACCCAAGGATGACAATGCGAATCTAGGATGACAGCGCAACATACTGGCATCTCACTGGTGCGCTTGCATCCGTACGACTAAAAAGTGGAAAAGTGAAATACGAACTCAAAGAAACCTACTAACGGCCTAGTAAATAAGATTTCATGAAATAAACAAAATAATAAAGTATGATAAATGACTATAGAAATGATAAAGAAGATGATGAAAACTAAGGTGATGAAGACCAACTCATCTGAAGTCCAGTTTTCCAGCAAGCTCCATGTACACATACACCTACACACAACCAAGAGAGGAAAAATGTTGAGAATGTATAGGGGTTTGCCTCATTCAAACCCTCACTTTGGTGTTTCCACCTCCACGGACAGCCAAGAAAGCCACAAGATAGAAAATATGATAAGGAAATAATGGAAAGGAATATCGAACAATAACAACATAATGCTACATAAATCAAGAAGCAATATCACCTTCTCAATCGAGGTGCCCTCAAGAACATAGAGGAGGATGCAAACTTGGTAAGGTCTATGCTACGGCAACAACAAAGAAGCAATCCCTCAAGACACCAAGTCATAGCTCCAATGGTGGAAAAAGTGCAGCAAGATGGATGAAATTTCTCAAAGAAAATGTTGTGAATTGGTAAGAGAATGAATTTGAATGCTCGAGAGATTGTAGAGGTTAGAATGAATGTGAAATGGGTACATTTGAGGATCAAAATGGGAGGGAAGGAGCTGTTTTTGGGCCAGCTGGTCAATGCAAAGGCATTATGCTTCATGCCTAATGGAGAACATAATGTCCTTATGGATTCTAGGGGCAAGAATCTATTAGGGATGATAGCGCGCCATGAAGATGTCCGCACGCCGCACTCATGTCCCCGAAAAAAATTCACCCACCGACACAAAAGGTGAGCACCAAGTGGATGCGAGGCTGATGGGTGATGTTGAATTTCACATTCGGGTTTGATTTTCTAAGGTGGAGGGATGCAAAAGGGGAATTTACACAAGGGGTGCAAATTTGCTCCTATATAGGGATAAAATTAAAACACATCCTTTCCTCTTTTACATCATTTAAAAAATATTTTTCTTGAAATTAAACATATCTTTGGACCATTGTCCACTTCCTCTCCTCTCACCTTCAATGGATTTTAGAACTTCACTCTCCATTTTACTTTGGGTCAAGAATTATAGATGGAAATTTTGATTGATTTTGTTTATGATGGGAACATATGATAAATTTTGAAAGGAAAGAATCATCATACATAATAATCTCACAATGTTTAAACATTATCAATCTGATAAGTTTAAGGCATTGTGCTATTAGTGAATGCATCTGCATCAACATTAGATCGGCCCATTTTTCTATGAACTCAATAAGAAGTTAGGAGATAAGTAGTGAAGTTTTTTATTCAATGAGATCATGTTTCCATGTGGCTCGATTGCACAAGTTTTAAACACTATTAGGTTTGATAGCCTTTAAAATTTGTGTCATTGGTTGGGGTAAATGAATTAGCTCCATGGAGGGTCCCGTTTCCCTCCATTTGAATCATTATAAACACAACTAGCAGGTCCCTCGTGCTATATTTTTTCATGGTGCACAGTTTTGGGAGTAACAAATTTGATAGCCTTTAAGTGTTTTGTCATTAGTTGAGACTAAATGAGTTAGCATTTGGGAGGTCCAACTACATTCAAAGAAAAAGAAAAAGGAGATTATATTGTGTGGGACACTTACCAACATTGTAAAGGGAGCAAATCTGACACATCTTTAGTATTGTGTCATTGGCTAGGTGTTGACAAGATGGAATTTGTAGGACTGATTTTTTTATCAGAGTATAGCATTGTTTTGAATAATTGATTATAACAAGGATCATCCAATGGTTTGTACATCTTATGAATATTGTCAAATCTGACAACTTCTAAGTGTTGCAGAATTGGTTGAAAGAAAATAAGTCATTTTTCCAATGGGTCATATGGAAGAATCATGGATATTTTTTCAAAGTACATATGATAGAATTACAGTTCACCAAAATACTGTCAAAAGTTGACATGATTTTCGCATTGTGTGATGGGCTTAATCAAAAGGGTATAACTCATGTAGCACAAAATGGATTCATTTGGTTTCATGCATTTCATCCTTTGAAATTGTGTATCTAAAAGTTGTGTAGATCTATAGATGGTAATAGTTTCAACAAAAAATGGTAATTCATGCACATTGTAACTCCAGTTAGAATCATGTAGGCCATTGACTGCAAATACAAAAATAATGTATTGAGACACCAAAGAGGAGGAGAGAAGAATTTTTTATTGTAATAGATAGAAACCTTTATGGGAATTTCTCATAATTGATTGAATATTTGAGAACTACACATCTTGCCTTTTGTATTTTGTTCTTGAATTATCAAAAGAGAAATTGGCATTCTATGACAAAATATGTCTTCATAGGATTCTTTCTTTGCCTATGTGTGTCTATTCATGAATGAAAAATATTAAGGTTTAAAATCATGTATTTTATGCTCTTTCACTACCATAATATATTATTGTGATCCAGATAGCAAATATTGTGCAATTTTAGTATAAATAAAATTCGTTTACCATTGGGCACTTCATATTAGGATAGATTCATTTCTTAGTTTTATTCTCTCTCTTTTTTGTGCAAAGTTAGAAAAAAGATTTACGAACCATAAGAATATCTAGCTTCTAAAATATTGAAGGTTATCTTACAATTCAAGTCCCACTCTTGTAAGATTTCCCATTGTTGGTGTGGATCTATATATGGGTGTAAATTTTATATATAGATAAAAATGTCAATAATTTTTGGTAGCTTGATGGGTCTCAAAACCATATATCACATATTGAGATGATAACTCAGATTTAGGATGTATAATAAAAAGACTAGTTAAAAGATCCCTTTCAACATCTAACTCAAATATTTTAGTTCCCCATTGGTATTTTTTCATAAAAGAAGAGTAGAGCAACCAAATCCATTACCTTCTCAAATTGTTGCACCTGGAGCTCTTAATTTTTTTTCAATTAGAATAGAAGTAGTTCATTAATTCCTCCAGTCCCTCCAATCACATGGGATGCTATCCTAACTAAATCTCTCAAATATCTTTCAAAATACATGGGGGAAGACACCAAGAATCTTGTTGAGCATCTTCAAGATGTAGCAGATATATGTACAACTCACCATGCCAAAGAGTAAAATGTTGCCTTAAGATTACTTGCAAGTTCCTTTGAAGGAAAAGTGCTTGATTGGTATCACTCACTTAAATATAATTCTATCTCCATAAGGGACGAGTTAGGGAATACATTCTTTCAAAGATTGAATGAAAAGGGAGATTGATCCTAGTTTTTTGTAATATTTCAACATCTAGGTTCACAAAACTTGGTGAAGAATCCCTATCTCTATGTTACTGCCAATTGATGGCAAACTTTTTTATCGTAAAGTGTTCAATTTAGATATCAATGCTATGATTTAATCCTTAGGAAGACAAAATATCCCAATAGCATACGATTTGGCTATTAGAGAAAAAATAGCTTGATTGATGTAGGAAAAGTTCCTCTTGAACCACCCATGCCTGTTTTTCCCAAATTATTAATTCTATTACAAGAGGATTTACCAAAATTAGATCCTCTCATATAAAATCCCAATCAAGCTCCTCCTTCCATGTATCTTTACCCTTCCTCTCAAGTGCCAATAACTACAATATCAACTCCCTTTAATGACATCTAAGATGGATGATATGAAAATTATTCTCCAAATATTTTTAAATGAAAGCATCAATTTGAAAAGGTAAGAAGCTTCATATACCATATCTTGTTATCAAAATGTTCAAGGTCCTAGGCCCCAATACCAACTAATTAGATATCAAAATCCATCAGGAGGAGACCCTTCTTAGCAACATGTATCAAACCAAATTGTGTCGATGTCATCTCCACTATAAAATTTCCCACCTAATTTGGTAAGAGACTTGAATTTCAAGGAAAAATAATGTTGTAGGTGATTCAAATGCATGGTTTTTTCCTTGTAACGATGCACACCCACCCAAATATTGTATGAGGGGAAATTTGTAGCGAAAGAAAATTAAAAATAACAAAGAACAAATCAAGTTAAGTCACCCCTCTAACAATCATCAGGAGTACAAAATACCAAACTAGTGGCATAGATGTAAGGGGTGTGTTAAAAAAAAGAATAAATTACTCCATAACATACATTGTTCTCTTGGATAGAAGAAGAGCAATTTATTTTTGTGAATGATCCTTCCACTTCTAAGGCTCCAAAAGTGCAATCAAAATAATTTACTCGATCAAATAGAACAATGATGGAAAATATAGATGCAACGATGCATTCAAAATAAATTCTCCAAAGGATCCTTATTATTTTGAGTTTCAATCCAATAATTCAAAGATAAGAAAATAAAAATCCACTCATTTATTAATATGAATTTATAAATATACAAGCCAAAAGACCAAAATACCAAGGATATGTGGGTGAGTGTAGGATCATGATGGGGAAAATAGTGACAATAGGAAAAAACACGTTTTTACTTAGCCAAAATTAAAAAAATGGATATTTGACTTTTTGTATGGGTTGGATAAAAATTGATTTGGGTTTGGTAATACCAAACTGAAATGGATATCCGTTAGTAATGGATATTTTTCTCCTATAATTATTTTCATCAAGTTTATGTTTTCAAAATGGATATCTATTTTGTAAGCAAAACAAATATCCATTTTAAAAAGCCCAAAAGAGCATACTTTAGTAAAATGGGAATAACTTTTGTGTTACTATAATGTCAAAAATTGCACCTCATGCAATTTCACATTCCATAACCTCCCCTTTAGAATAATTAAAAATGATAATGCATTCCCTCTTTTGCCTAACTTCAATTTTTCTCCTAGCCCCTTCATTTTTGGCCGCTTTAAGTGAATTTTTGTCACAAAAGCTAGCATGACTCCCGAAAAAATTCTTGCCTACATAGCCATTGGGATGTTACAATTCTCGCTTGCCCACAAATTGTAACATCTACGTGCCTTGCAAATGCATTGAAAACACACATTTGCATGCCTTTTCTCCATTCTTTCTCATTCTCTCGTTCATTCAATGTACTTGATCAATCTCACTGTCTAGATCTCATTCTCACATTCTTCTCACTCTCATTCTCATTCTACACCATTTTCTTGCAAGCTCAATCACGTCTTCACTCTCTACACCAGCACTTTGGTTCATTTTGGGTGTTGCATACTCTCCTTGGACATCACTAGCTTGCTTAAGGGAGGGTATCTATACTCTCTTCTATTGCATTACCATATTTATGTCAAGTAGCATATTGATATTCTAACTTCTCTATTTTCTTTATCTTGTCTATCATCTACTTTCTTTCCTATTTATCTATTTGGCTATCCATGGAGGTGGGAACACCTAGGCAGGGGTTTGACTAAGGCAAACCCCTAAACAACCCCAACATTTTTCTCTATTTATGTGTATCTATGTTGTCAAGTTGGGGCATTGTAGGAGGCTTCATTGCATGTATCTCTTGTGATTTATTTCTCCTCTTTTCCATCTAGTCATTTCATTTAATATATGCATGTTATTTCTTTTCTATTATTTATGTTATCCTGTTACTTTAGTGCACATTTAAGATTTTAGTCACTAAAGAGTTAGTTGGCTCTTTGTTGTCTTTGTTAGCAAGTTCTATTTTCATTTTGTATGAGACTAAAGCATTCCATGAGTACATCCACACACTGCACTATCATCCTTGGTTGAGAGTTGGTCAATTTGCTCACAAGACCTCTAAAGCCTACTCTTTCGTTCTCTAAAACCCGTATCTCTTAATTCACCATAAAACATAAAATATAACAAAAAATCCTTTGTCCTTCCATCCTTGTCACTTGAGCTTTTCCCTTGAGGTAGTTGAGGAACACTCACCCTTTGAGGAGGAGGAGGGTGTTATTTTTTCTCCACTACATTTTGGTGAACCCGACATGAACTTATTCTTGCCTAATCTTTGGTTGAAATTTTTCTTCTCTCTTGTTTGGACGCGTATTTGATCAAGTGTTGTGACACTTTTATGAGTTTCATGATCTAGTCCGCTACCTCTAGGAATGTAGTTAGAATAAGTTATTGACACTTAGATATGGGTTCTAAAAGACAGTTTATTCCTTGCCAAGGCCCTAATTTTGAGGAATTCACTATAGGGCTATCATCTGATTTTCCCCCTCCTTTTGACTTTGTCCATCCATCAGCTAAAGTGTAAGCACATACTCCACCAAGCACTCCTAAATCTTCGATGAATATGCTCTTTGATTTCTTGATGAGTAGATCCAGCCTTTGGAGGAGAGACTAAAAGATTTTGAAGATATCTTAACAAAAGAAAACATTCTTAATGATCTGAGAGATCTTCTTACCTCATACCATAGAGGCCTTGAGTTAATCTAAGGAATTGCTAGCATACTGGAAACCTATACCCCCTCATACACTTCTATCTTGGGTAACCCTCAAGACATCCAATTGAAAATCACTAGCACCCAGTTATGTTTTGATGCTATGAGTGTCTATGCATATGATAGACAATGGTCCTTATGTTCCCTCTATTACCATTGTTGATAATACCAATACTGTGCCCCTATATGTTCCTAGGATCAGAGTGAATCATGTCCCTTTGGGATTCAAAGTCCTTGCATCTAGAACCTGAACCTCTAGCACCTCAACTAGTTAGGATTAATTAACCGATCTCATCCTTAATGCTTTGTTACAAAACATGGGATGAATGGAATTGTAGTTTTCCAACCTAAACAACTTTGTCTCTCAATCTACACTACAACCATATTATCATTGTAGTCCTCTAGACCTCACTATTCTAAATGTTTTTATACCCCAAGGGATCAAAATTCCTAAATTTGATAAGTACAATGGTAGGGGAGAGCCACAAACACAGTCTCATCCTTCACTGTCATATGTATTGATTTATTTTATCATGATACTTTGTTAACAAAGTTATTCCTGCGGTCCCTTAAGGATGTTGTGTTGGAATGCTTTTGCTCACTTCTTGATAAATCCATATTTTCCTTTGATCAATTGGTCAATCAGTTCTTGCAACAATTTTAGGCAAACATCGGGCTGAAGATCACCTTCACTGATCTTATTTGTTGCCAGAAAGGAACTCATAAAAGATTAATTAATTTCATTTATTGATACCAATCTTTGTTCTCCCAAATCTCATATGCCTTGTCAAATTCTAATGTACAACGTGTGTTCGTCGAAAATTTGTTATCGATGTTGAGAGAGAAGTTCCTCTAGATGAAGTACCCTTGCTTCACCCATCTATGTGCCACATTAAGAGAATACCAACATACGGTGACGTATTATGGGGATTCCTCCTCATCCTCTCATCTAGATAATTAGTAGCCATGTTTATTTCTGGGGAATCAAAAAAGAACAAAGCAGTACTGCACGTGGTTTTTGTTCCTACCAAAAATAACTCTGTAGGATGCAATAGAATCTTCACAAAATTGTCTGAGTCCTACACTAATGTTCTTCAAAAATTATTAAAAGATGGTTTGATCTCCCTCCCAAAAATAAGATCATTGTCTGAGCCTTATCATAACTAGTATGATCCATAGAAAAATTGTCAATACCACTATGTCTCTGGTCATGATATTGAATGCTTTGTGTATCATAGGTACACCATCTAAGTTCACATAGACAATGGTACAATCCAACTCAATGGTAAGAAATAAAATTTGAATAAATTTGTAGTCAAGCCTAACAACTAACTACAAATACACACAAATCCTTTCCCTTCCCATTATGCTAATCTAATAACTTCTACTTCTTCATATAATGATCCTAACCCTTCTAAGCACATGAACATAGCCTCATTCACTCATATTTCTCCTATAAGCCATGTGGTTAAAATACTTGACTGAAAATTCACACCACATGACTTTCCTCTTAATAAGAACCTTCTCTACTATAGATCTCAGCTCAAGTCAATGGTAATGTCGTGATTGGTGTTATGGTTGACCCTACTAGTCGAGGCAATGTCATTATGGAGGATACCCTCTTTAATAATAATTTATATAAGGAGAAATATGATGAGTCTAATACCATGTTCTGTACTCATGATGGCCTTTATGTCTTGCCTATTATCTCTATCTCTTTGTCGATCCTTGTTGGACCTAAATCTCTTGATGTACCATTTGTCATGATACCCGAATATGACCTGTTGTGGCTAGTCTCCATGAATGTAGTCGCCTCAGTTATCCACAAGTGTTTGAAATTTCCCCATGACAACACTATGCATACTATTCATGATAGTGGATATAAACCACTCGTGTCATGTGGGAGATTTTCTCTAGATCATTTTTGGCCTGCTCCATTTGGACCCTTATCACCTCCAGGGAATTTGTTTTACAAGGGATACTTTAGGTATAAGATTGGAGATTTGAATCCTAATGTTGTTTTTTCACCTTCCTCCCATGTAATTTCTATGAAGGCCTCCATGTTTGTGCAATAGCATGCCTTGTCCTCTACGCCTTCAAAGGCTAAGGAAAAGAAAGCTCTCACCCATAGGCCTTCTCCTTCACCTTCTTCTTCTTCTAGAATTTTGCAACCTTTTGTTGCATCCTTTATCCCTCCTGTTGTGCTTAATACAAGAAAATGAAAGGTACCCTTGTTGCAAAAATATAAACCACAAGTCTTCCATCTCCCCGTCTTACCCATTTTGGACTATTGGGGTTTCCCTTGCCTTCATACCATACTTTGTAAGGATTGAGACCCAAAAAAATATCACAAAAATAATTAATAGCTCATTATCTCATAAACATGGAATAAAAATGAAACAACTTCATTAGATACATAAATGTCAACACATCCTCATATGTGTAGTGCATAATCCAAGTAAAAGCACATAATATATGATATACAAAAGTACAACTTTAGCTCTTACGCCATGAAGTCAAATAATTATACAATCTAGAAGTACAAATATAATCAATAATATGAGGACACAAACAATATAGTCTTCGACCGCCATCAATCCTCACAGTAATCTGCAAGTCAAGAGATGAGAACATGGCTCAGGCACTTTTTTGCCGAACCATGAAGCTTACACTGCCCGAGAATTCTTCCTACTCGAAGAATACCCAACCCTGCACGAAGTGCCTAGCAGCTTGGAAAAAATAGCAAGAGGGAATCCTGGTGCAACCTGATATATCTACATGTATTTGTATCATGAACATGCAATGTCTTACTATCAGGATATGACAAAGAATCATATAAATAAATTTTCTCGGTAACTTTCATCTATTTCAATGAACACATGACTTTATCCAAAGCACTAGAATAAACTAGAAGATCTCGTAAAGATGATCGACCTTCTCTATTGGTCCATATTCAACAACCTATCTTGAAAGGTAAACCCAATTCACATATAGAATAACATGCATAACCAAATATCATAAAAATAAATGAACTCTTTTTCCTTTCAAGCAAATGATTATATGAACATATTTCATTATTTCATCTTTTCATGCATTAAATGACAATAAAATATATAATTGACATGCATTTTAATCATTGATATGCAACTAAATTATAAACATGCAAATATGATCTTTAATGATATTTCTCAACTTCATGCAATAATTAAAGTAGATGCATTACTATTCTCAATTTCATGAAATATTCAATGTAAATGTAATACTATTTCCATTTTCATACAATGATTAAGTAATTTTGATGTCTTGCAAGTTTAACCATAAGAATTTAGTTTGTAACATGTGCATATTTGCGCTATTGTATATATACATATAGTTATATGGTTAATCACTATTTTGAGTATATGAAAAAGTATTTTGTAAACAAGAGTTGCTATTTATCACCAATTAAAAAAATAGATGGTTTTCCATTAACAAGCCACTTTTATTAAAGTTTAACAATTAACTAATATTGCATTAATACAAATTTATAAACTTATCTCTTTTTCTTTGCATTTAGCCTATATTCATAAGATTATGTATCGTGAAGATAATTTTTTCATGATTTTTTGATAAATCAATTATTTGGATCAGGCTATACGGTCCTAGCATCCATTCTCAAAACTTTTTTAGTAGAAATCCAATTTGATAAATTAGAGAATGAGAAAGCTTATGTAAATACCCATTGTATTTGAATGGTTATAATTTCTCGGATAGGCATGCATGCAAAATATAGAAGTACAAAAAAGCAGCAAGTTGTTTGATATTATCACTACAAACAAAAGTTATCATAAGGAATACACAAAAGAAATATAATAAGGCTTTTAGAAGATTTCAAGAAAAATTCAGAAAGGAGATGGAAACCTTTATTCTACACCTATATTTTCCTCCTTGTTGTGTCAAAATGAAGTTTTAATTGGTGAGCAAATAGCAAATAAATATGTGAAATATTTTCATGTAAATTGTGAAAGCATAGACAAGGTGCAACTCTAACTTAATGCCACATGGTCTTCTTACGACCTCTAGACCATATCCAAAAAAACCTTATTGTAATAGAATTCATTCTCATTAATCACGATTATAGACATTAAACAAAGATGTACTTACCTGCAAGTCATTCTTTTGATCTACCTATTCCTTCCATTATCGACCCTCCTCTTTGCTTGGCATTCCCTACAATTTCTCCTTCTTTTTTTTTGCTTCGATACCCATGTCATCGCAACCAAGATCTTCACAAGCTGAGCAACCCTCTACAACTACATCTACAAAAGGTAACCCACTCTACACTGCATTCCAAGCTACTCTCATTTCCCCCTTAAAGGGCCATGTGCTAACTACAATTAGGTAATTGCTAGCAACTTAAGACATCGCAACACCAGAAAACACTCTTGTGGCCTTGATACGTCCCAAGGCATTCATTGTTATGAGCATACCACACAATGGGTGTGTGATCCTTTACACATGAGAATAATAAGTCCTCATCTCTATTGTATTTGAGAAACATTAGAGGCCTCGTGTGCCCCTTCAATAGAATCAACCTCATCTAATGACACTCTCCTAATTTATGCAATACACAAGAAAGAGAGAAAAATGTCAAGGCTTTAATGAAGTAAGTAAAATAAATATGTTCCCTAAAATATTGAGACCGCCCCCAAAGGTATCCTTGAACACCTCAGCGCCTTCGTTGGTTGGGGTCTTTCCTATTTTCCATGCAAAAGTTTAAACTCCTGTGGAAGTATCACTTTTTATTTTTATTTTAACTAAACTTTCAAATGCATTTTCTTCATGTGATTTTAATTTGCATTTTAAACTTATTTTATTTTATTTTAATACAATTTATTTTATTTTATTTTATTGTATCACACCATAGATTTGTCCTTGGCACCTACTTGTCTATTTCTTAGTCGATAATCACTTTGCACTTGAATGATAACAACTTCAGTGAGAGTTTTGATATCCTCCTTAGAGGGCTTTGCTTTGTTATACCTCTGCCTAATTTGTTCCTTCAGTTGTTTAAATCTTTGTTTGGAATCTCAAAGGGAACATGATAGTTATCATAATCATTTTGAAAAAATTCCTCACCCTCATGGGCATCCAATTGATCTACATTGGCATCATCATAACACTCGGGTGTACCCTCATGCTCTTGGAATTCTTTCTCTTCATCAAGTGCACTACAACAAAACACTTGGATTGATCATAAGGCAAGTAACATATATCACACCAAAAAAAATCTTGCTAAAGATTCATGTGATCCTTCCTCAAGGGATCAAGGGTGTGTTTCCCATGGTATCTTTGGTTTGAGTTCCTTGGTGATGTTTGTCATTACCTTCAATCCTGTTAGACCAATCATAATTGTAAGGCCTATTATGTAGCCTTTGACTCTTATTAAAATGTATAGGAGCAACGTTAGAGGACATGCCTTTTTCATTCTTTTTCACCTTCTATGAAAGATCCTTCATAGCTCCCATCAATTTGTCTAGTTTTTCTTCAATAGAGAGAGGCTTGTTGGAAGTTGTTGCATTTGGTTTCAAGAGTTTTATATTAGCTCTTTTATTGTTTTTCCCAGATGCCTTCAAATTAATCTTTGTGTTGATCACCATTGTGTATGCCTCCCTTATAGTCAAAGGGTTCTTATCTCTCAAAAGATATCCTAACTTTGAATCAAAAGCCCCACAATACAAAACATGACACATAGGCTCATTTGACATTACTTGGTGAAGTACTTTTCTCATTGTCACAATGAATCTATTGATGAAATTTGTAACAAGTTCATTTATCCGTTTTTGATGGTAGTTAGCTCATGGATTGCAAAATTTGGATTCTCTTTCTCCATATTATAATTTAAAAACCCTCATAAACTCATCCCATGAGTCTATGCTATTATCTGGAAGACTCTTGTACCATTCTTTTTCACTTTCCTCCAAAGATTGCGCAAAAAGCCATCATGACATCATCATCTTCAATCTCGTATTTATTACTAACATCAATGAAATGCCTTAAGTGGTCCTCACCAGTGATAGTATTGTTACCTTGGAGTTTTGGTACCTTGCCTCTAATCTCAGTTGGAATTGGATTAGGATAATTATAAATACTCCAATCGTCTATATCTTTCCAATCCCAATGGTTGTCTCATCAAAACAAATATTTGAGCTTGCCTCTTAGGGTTGACCCCAACATTTTGCATTATATTTTGTTGTGATGGATTAGGATGATTTTATTGAACAAAAGACACTTGTTGAATTGGAACAACCGGTGCCACATTTTGAGGTCGAGCAATATTTTGTTGTCGATCCATTAATAAGGCTTGTTGAGCTAACTGGGGCTTGTTGTAATGCTATTTGTGCCTCTATTTGATGCTACCTTTCTTTGAGATGATCAATAAGGTCAATGTGTTGATCTAATTCCCTTTATTTGTGGTCATTTTCTAACTAGATGTTTGGGTCAACATCTTAGAAAGGGGTTTCAACATCTTGCTCAAAAGACTGAGGAGTATCATGTTTGCCTTCCCTTTGATTTCTTAGAGGTCGAAGCATAGGGTTTCTTTGATGTGTGACTTCAAGTAAACTCACATTTATATTTTTTGCTCTAGGATCTGTTTCATTTCCATATCTATTATAGTCATGTCTGAAAGTTTTTTAGTAGTTCTAACCCTATTATCAGCCGAATCATTTGATGTGTATTGATCAAAATCTTTAGAAGCATTTCTTCTACCTGAAGTATTCACTTTTTCAATATTTCTTGAACTATGTAAAGGAGACTTACTTGGATTTTTATCTTTCCAATGTTCTTGTCACCTTCTTGCTCTAGTAGGACTAGCTTCAATAATTTCTTGACATTTTAAATGCTAATATTTTTCCATTCTTTATCTTCTGACACAAACTTATGGATCTTCCTTGATAGATTCACCACTACCTAAAGGAGAAAATACTTAAAACTACCAAAATTTTGATTTCAAACCAAAACCCAAAACTTTCTTGGCCTAACACCAAACCTTTTGAAAGTATTCTTTTATCTTTGATATCCTCGACAACAATGCTAATTTTGTTACATAAGTTGATGGGATGCCAAACTTATCCAAACAAAATGCATAGCTGCAAACTTCTCCCCAACAATGGCGCCAATTTGTAATTTTGTTGGTGACCAAAGTTGTAGACCCCAAATCTCTAAGGTCTGATAATCTTCTAGGTGCCAAGGGTGTCAAAGTTGGGAGAATTACCACAAACCTATCTTTAGGTTGCGCAGCTAAGGACCAATGGTCAAGGTGGGTAAGATCTTAACTTTTGGCTTTGCAAGACCAAAGGGGGTTTTCTCTAAGATGTCAATTTGATGATTGAAACACTAAACATTGCCTTACAAAAACCTATATCGACTACACAGTGTATCCAAATATAGGTGTCATAATATACCTATGTGCTAGTTTGGATAAGTAAGGATGAGCACCTTATTAATAGATAATCTACCATATAAGTGTTTGAGAATGAGTTTATGATACACCCTTGTATTATTGTATTCATTCAAACATGGTAGTAAACACATAGAAACCAAAACTTTAAAAGGTGTTTGAGTTGATGTATTTGGAATGTGTTGAGGATGATGAGAGAAATTCAATCATAAACTGCCTTTATCTATTCGGCAATAGAGTATCTATGTTTAATCAAACAAGCAACAAATAAAAACAAGGTGATGGATTAATCAAGTCACCACAAAGGACTAGGCCTTTCAAAATGCACAAGCAAGCTAGACACTACATGTGTTTATTTAGAAACACAATGGATAGTTGCGTAATAATTAGAGAGTCTACTTAGTAATCCTCAAGCATACCCATGTCTTTTATTATATTGAAAAGATACCGTGCAAAGGCTTTACAAGGATTTTATAAGATTTTGGTTGAAAAACTAGTCAATATACATATGGAAATGCATACCATACATAAGGAGCACTCAATTAAGGTTGATTATACCTTTAATCAATCAATCTTCAAAAAGCTTACAAATATTATTGCAGGTTCGAGAGAAAATCCAAATCATTACAATAAAAAAATAGCTACACCTCAAAATTGGAAATCAAAACCTAAGGTTTCTTGTGAATATATTTCTTTCACTGGCTTTGCAACTACTTCTCTCTGTAGAAATTTTATCCTCTTCTCTTCTTTATTCTCCTCCTCTTCCTTTTTGACAATCTAGGACTATATATCTTTCAAACTCATCGAGAGACCTTGTGAAGAGTACCAAGATCATCAAAAACTATACCAACCCCCATGTTTGCTTGTATCACATTCACATGGTTTCCACACGCTATGAAGCCATGTCCTTTCATTAATGAGCACATAAACGAGGAAAAAAACCCCACAAAATCCACAATAGATCATGAAAAATAATGGATCTCTAACAAAAAGGAGGCTTGTGAACCATAAAGAAGCATAAGAAGCATCTTATCCCACTTGCAGTTGTTGAGAAATGCATTAAACATCATCCTTTAAGCCTTAAAGATCAAATTTGGTAGTTAAGAAAGTAGTTGCAACATTAATGGTGCCAACAACTAAAATCACGTCAAACAAGAACATTGTCAAAGTTTCAGGCCCGAAGCAATACTTGGTTCAATCATTAAAATGTTCATAAGCCTATGAAACCATCTTCGTCAAACATCGAGTGTTGGGTCTACAACATACTTCTTGATGAAGACAATGATATAAAGAATGCCAAAACATCAAGTCCTAAAAGAGAACCTTTGTCAAAGATTGGGCTTCGGGCTTTGGGTCTACCACTTGCTAGAAGAACGGGAAGATGAAAGGAAAAATGGAAAGATTAGAAAGAATGCAAAGGGAAGGAAAATGTCAGGATTTGGGAATTAGGCTTTATCCTTTTTCGCAAAATTATGATATTTAGTATAAGAGGAAAGATCGAAGAGTTACGTCGTTAGGAATCAAGAGTCGTAAGGAAAGCTTGTCTTATCACAGAGATAAGACAAAAGTTAGAGGAAGGATCCGATATTTAAAAACCAAAAGTAAGATATCAAGGACCAGTGATTAGGTTGAAGGCTTACAACTTATAATGAAATGATGGTAAAAGGTAAGGAGGAAGGTTGATCCTTAAAGTCTGAAACACTGACACTTTAGTCATTTTTCAAAGGATTTATATGAACTTTGGTGATTGGGGGGAGGACTTATGGCTTACGAAAGGAAAGCGATAAGGGTTAAGAGTTAAAGCCAATGATCGAAACCCAAAAAATTTAGGCAAGTGATGGATTAGAAGGGACAAAAGGGGTAGGATATTGGGAGCGATAGAAATGGTATGTAAGCAAGAAGACAACTGAAAGCTCAAAATACCAAAAAGTTCAATACTTAGCCAATTTTAAAGTTTTTGCAAATGGGCTTTTGACTATAGCTTGATAAGGGGGAAATGCAACTATCATAGGGACTTGAACATGATACACCATTGAGATTTTTTAGATCAGTTATAATTATGAGAATCATTAGGGGATAACACAAAGCACTATAAATTCATTAAATTTACAGGTTCCAACAAGCTTCACGGTATGGGTTGACCTCGTTGAATATGTACAACTCAAATATTCTTTCCCTTTTTTTAATGGGTATATGTTCTTCTAGGTTGTTGCAACACATCGATTCTAATTGAATTAAGGTTTGTTCTATTTTTTCTATAAATGTTGTTAAAGTTTTTTGGCAATATACTCCCAATTATTATCCTTTTTGTTTTGAAATTTTCTCCATATTTGGGGACTTCTTTACTTTTTATTTGATTTTATTTCTTCATTCAACCATCTTGTATGATTTGACTTGTCCATATATTGTAATGAATGGTGAATTTTATTTTTTCATTTTGTGCATAATTATCCTTTGAAACAATCTGGAATGGCGGAGTGGAAGGAGCGGAGGCAGAACCCTAGAAACCCTCGGGGGTTCAGGAAACACCAGGGTTTCCAGTATGGCAGAGAGGTTGCCTATCGGTGGCCTTTCAATAATCGAAATGGCAGAATGGGAATGCAACACCTACGTCGTGGTCCCAATGGGGCATGGAAGGCTCCGGGCATTCAAAGTGACAAGGTTGGTGAGTGGATTTATTGGCAAGGGAGAACGAAATGGGGAGAAATTTCGCTCGACTACTCTTCCTAAAAACGTGAACATCCCCAAGATCCAAGCTAAGTTTTGGAGACCCAAATACTAGGTGGGCCTGGCAAGCTCAAGCAAGGTAACCCCATTGCCTCCCTCGGTTTTATTGTTATTAGTGGGTGATAGAGATTGGAATGATAATGTTAGTTTTCTAAAATCACACGTCTTTTTTATGAAATGGGGAGGGAAATGGCCAGCCTTTTCAAAAATTAGGCATGGTGTGAATCAAGCTGGGGGAAATCGTGTGGTCTAAAAACCCTTGAAAATTGATTTTACCTGGTTACTTGCCGCTTTGAGAAGGATAAAGATATGATTCTTCATAATGGCCCCTTTATTATGGAGGGATTTGGGTTTTTTATTTTGGATTGGATTATGAATTTCAACCCCAATACGACAATAACGGGGGAAATACCAGTATGGGTGAAATTCAAAAACCTACCTCAGGAATATTGGGGTTTGGGCACTCTGAAACAAATTGGTAATAAACTAAGTGTCTTTTTAAAAGCAAAGGAAATGGTTGACAAAGAGGATTTTAGCATGTATCCAAGGATCTGTGTTTTGCAACAGTCCTATCCCCCGTTACCTGATTTTCTAGAACTGAAATCGGGTGAAGGTGAATGGTGTTAGACGGTTTTGGTGGATGAGAATTCAGAACCATGCTCAGGACATCTCAGAAACCTATCAGGAGTTGGAGCAAACCCGACACTTGGTAAAGGGAAATAAACCTCTTAGGCGCGTCTGGGGAGGGAGGTGATTAGACTTTCTGAACCGATGGATGGTGAAGCTCAGTGGAATCATTTGATTTGGGACTGCTTGGATGATCATCTTCCTAGGGTCTCGGCGACGAAGTTAAGGGAAGAGGAAGTTTTGGAGGAAACTTGGGCTTCAGTTGATTTTCCTGTGGCAGAGGGTAATGCGAGTGAGAATAGGGTAATGCGAGTGAGAAGGCTGTGGAACCTTCCACCCTGGTATCCACAGAGACTAGGGATATGGATGTAGGGTTGAAATTTTTGGTTGGGGATAAAAACTCTACCCCCAAAAAAAAAAAACTCCTACTCCACTAATTTAGACGAAGTCTTCAGGAGAAAAATCTGATGTGCTGTGTAGGGAAGACCAGTCGCCTCGCTCTCACTCTCCTTTGAATGCTGGGATTAGTCATAATCGGGGTGCAAAACCTGAGGTTGGTGCAAATATTATGGTTGCATGGATTGCGGGGGTCAACCCATTGCTAGCCCTTTACAGGGTGTGTCTGAGGATATTGAGGAGGTGGGTTTTTTTAAGGACATTCAAATCTCCCCCATTCGAAATCTGGATTGTCAGTTTGAAGAAGCAAGGGAGATTGGTGGTACTATTGATGACTCAGAGTCAGACTCAACCTCAGATAAGCAGGAGGATGCTGAAGACCTACTAGGTGTAACCAAGGATTTTAGCATTTCTGAAAAGAGAACGATCGAGCAGTCGGATGCTGCCAATCCGAAAGTGAATTTAGGGTAAAAAAAAAAGAGGGGCCCAAAAACCAATCGAATGAGATTGGTGTTGGCTGGAAATGTTGATGGTCAAAGCAATTTGAGATCGAGAAAAGGCTATGCCTTTTCCCAACAGCCATGAAAATCCTTTCATGGAATGTCAGGGGCTGCAATGCCCCTGACAAGGTCTGACTGATCAAAAGATGCTTTGATTAGCTGTGGCTGGATTTGGTCCTCTTTCAGGAAACTAAGATTAAGGAAGTGGATTTTGATTGGTTTAGAAGGCGTTTTAGCAATTGGAAATGTGTTCTTTCTGAAGCAGAAGGTGCCTCTGGGGGATTGGGGGTTCTTTGGAATGATTCTGCTTTGGAACTTATCCACTCTCAATAAGATAGATATTGGCAGTGGCTCAACTTCAAATCTTTACAGCTTGGGACTGTTTTCTCAGTGATCAATGTGTATGGGCCTATTAACAATAACTTGAAGGCGGCTTTGTGGCGTGATATCTTGAAACTTCTTGAGGCTGGAGAAGAAAGGATTTTTATTTTGGGTGGTGACTTCAATGCGGTCTTGCGGCCATCTGATAAGAAAGGAGGGGTTTGTTGGGCTAGTAAAAAACAATAAGACTTTTGTGACTTTGTTGTTAGGAATGGCCTGTGTGAAATTCCTTTCAGAAATGGGGATTTCACGTGGACTAATAGAAGGAGTGGTTTCCTGAATATTGCAAAAAAATTGGATCGCTTTTTCTTAGCAAGGAATTGGGCTTCTCAAAACTGGACGTGTGAGGTTGAAATTATGTCGATCTCAGGCTCAGACCATTTCCCAATCTGTTTAAGAATTCAAGGCGATGTTACACCGGATTAGTGCCCCTTTAAGTTTGAATCAATGTGGTTCCGTGATGATGGCTTCAAGGATTTGGTGGCTTCCTGGTGCATCAGGCCTCGATCCGGGTGGGCAATAAGGCTTTTGTTTTCTTCAAAAAACTTCAATTTCTTAAGGTGCAGCTCAAACGTTGGAATAGAGAATCATTTAGAAATATTTTTATCGAAAAACTTAGGCTGGAAGAAAAACTGAAAGCTCTTAATTCCAAAGTTATTGAATCGGGAATGAATGAGGAGGATTTTAGTTTAAAAAAAGGCTTAAACAAAGATTATGCTGAAAATCTAGCTTGGGAGGAGGTATTTTGGCGTCAGAAGTCTAGAGAAACTTGGCTCTGAGATGGGGATTGCAACACAAAAAAATTTCACAACTCTGCGAAGATGTGAAGATCTTGCAATAAGATCTTCTAGATGCTTTAGGTATGATTCAGAATTCAACTGAGGAGGTTAACAAAGCTATGGTACTCTTCTTTAAAGATGCCTTCTCCACCGGCCTGGATGGATCTCTTGTGAATCCCGATATTCTAAATATTATTCCTAAGTGTGTTTCTAATGCTCAAAATGAGATGTTGATGGGGGAAGTCTCTATTGGTAAGGTGAAGAAGGTGGTGTTTGGTTTGGGGGGTGATAAGGCTCCAGGCCCTGATGGGTTCTTTGCAATTCTCTTTCAAAAGTTGTGGGACATTTTTGCCTCGGATATCAGGGATGTGATGGAGTCTAGGAGGGATGGTTTTGTGCTAAGAGGCTTCAATAACACCTTCATTGCCTTGATCCCTAAGAGGGAGGTGTTGGAATCCTTTGAGGACTTTAGACCAATTTATCTTTGCAACATGATTTATAAAATTATCACTAAGGTTGCTGGTAATCATCTCAAAAAGGTTTTGGATACAGTTATCTCGATTGAGCAAAGTGGCTTTTCCCCTAACAGATCAATTTTTGAAGGTATTATAGTCGCCCATGAGACTATGCACTCTGTTCGTTTGGAAAATTTTGAAAGAATGTTGATCAAGTTGGATATTAAGCATGCTTATGATGAAGTTAACTGCTGATGGTCCTGGAGAAATTTGGTTTTTCCCTTGGGTGGGTGGCTTGGATCAGGAGTTTTATTTGCTCTCCTCGATTTTCTGTTTTGGTAAACGGAATCCCTAAGGGGTTTTTTGATTCCAGCAAAGGGATAAGGC
Source organism: Sequoiadendron giganteum (assembly GCA_007115665.2). Taxonomy (NCBI): domain Eukaryota; kingdom Viridiplantae; phylum Streptophyta; class Pinopsida; order Cupressales; family Cupressaceae; genus Sequoiadendron; species Sequoiadendron giganteum. The sequence goes on along the minus strand of CM021109.1, from coordinate 145,915,096 downwards.
AAGGAGATCCTATTTCTCCCTTCCTTTTTATAATTCTGGCTGAAGTCTTGGGTAGGCTTATTTCGTCAAAGTGTGGCGTTGGGCTCTAGAAGGGGATCAAAATTGCTCAAGGTATTGATCCCCTCTTGCACTTGCAGTTTGCTGATGATACCTTCTTGATGGGGGAAGCATCCATTCATGAAGCTAGGGTGATGAAAGACACCTTAGATGATTATGGCAAAGTTTCTGGGCAATGCATCAATTGGAAAAAGTCAGATTTTTCAACACTCCTGGTCATAAGCAGGTTGAGATTTGCTGAAAGCTTGGTATGAAGTCTGACACTCTCCCTAGTAAGTTTCTGGGTATTCCCTTGTTTGGGGGTTCTAACAAATCACAAATTTGGCATGATTTAGTAGAGGCTTGCTTAAAAAAGCTGGATGGGTGGAAAAGTAAGTGGCTTATGGTTGCTAGCAGGCTTTTAATGCTAAAATCGGTTATTTCGGCAATCCCGGTTTACTCCATGATGTGCCTGAAAATTCCAAAGAAAGTAATAAATTTGGTTGGGCAGCGAATGAGGAAATTCTTCTGGAATGGTGCGAGTGAACAGGGCAAAATCCCTCTTTTAGCTTGGGAGAAGTTTTGTCTCCCAAAAGAAAAAGGGGGTGTTGGTTTGAGGCAGTGACAAGTGATGAATGAGGCTTTGGGAGCCAAATTAGTGTGGAATATGTACTCAAGGCCGAATCTCCTTTGGGTGAAAATTTTGAAGGCCAAGTACCTCGATTCAAATGAAAATTGTAGAATCCTCATTATTCGGAACCCACCCAAGGGGTCGACTATTTGGAACTTCATTGTTTCTTGTAGGCCAGTCATAACTAATCATGTTTCTTGGCAACTTGGTGACGGGAGAAAAAAAAAGTTTTGGGATGACTCTTGGGATGGACACCCGGTGTTGAAGGACAAGGTAGATTTACAAGAGTTGAGGAGGGTGATGATTCAAAAATGGGGGACTAAAGTCCGAGATTATGTGGAGTTGAAACAGGGTGACTTGGGCAGGGAGTGGGTTTGGAGGAAGTTGGAGGGTGTGGGTTTATCTCAATAGCTTGTGTCGGGGATGTTGAGTATCTTCACAGATAGAAAGGTTTTTTTGTCTGATGGAGAGGACAAATTAGTTTGGTGTGGTTCAAAAAGAGGCAGTTACTCGGTTAAAGTGGGCTATCAGTTACTTGATCAATTGGTGGGAGATTTCTTTTGGGCAAAGCATCTTTGCTAGAGTAAGGTTTGTCTCCAGAAGGCGGGTACCTTCGCTTAGTTTGTGGTGAAGGGCAGGGTTCTCTTTGGTGAGAGGAGGAAGAGGCTGGGTTTTGCTGGGCCTACGAGATGTGTTTTGTGTGAACAGGCTGAAGAATCGGTGGACCATTTGCTCTGTCAGTGTAGTTTTGCTTCGGCCTGTTAGGAGCATTTGAGAATGAAACTTGGTTGGTCTGGTCCTCTCCAAGGGACTCTTAAAGGAATTTTTGAAAGTTGGCCCTCGGTGCAAAGAAAGTCGATTTTGTCTAGTATTTGGCTATGTAGCCCGTCTATTGTGGTGTGGGAGATTTGGAAAGAAAGGAACAGGAGAATTTTCCAAGGTAAGAAGGAAGAGTTAAGGAGACTTTTGGGGCGAATTGATGCTTCAATTGAAGAAGTAGTTGGCAATGCAGCGTCTCAAGCGTGGGGGTTGAGGATTCCTTTTACGGTGGGAGACAAAAGGATGCAAAGTGAATGGTCGAGCATAAAGAATAGATCTGGTTAGGTGTGTGAGAATATAGGGGTGAATTCGGCTAAGTTGGTTGCTGTGTGGGAAAGATCGAGTTACGGGTGGCATAAAGTAAACTTTGACGGGGCATTGAAAGGCAATCCTGGACCCTCGAGAGCAGGGGCTTTAGTTAGGGATTGGCAGGGCAATGTGTTGGCCTTTGGGGCCAAGAGGCTTGCTTCGGGGATAAATAACTTGGCGGAAGCCATGGCTGCACTCATTGGTGTTGGGTGTGCTCAGTCATTGGGGGTGCGCAAATTGCACCTTGAGGGTGACTCTATGGTAATTATTCAGGCAATCGTGAATGGGGGTGGAAAGGCTCGGCACCTATAGAATGTAATTAGGGAAATCTCTTTGGAACTTGAAAAACTTTGACGAGTTCAAGTTAGGCCATATTCGACGTGCTGGAAATTGCGAGGTCGACTATTTGTCCAACTGGGTAGTCACCTTTGCTAATGAAGGGGACACGCAATTTGAAGATCTTAGGATGGTGGCGTTAGAGGGTTCTCGTTAAAGGGTTGGGTTGGACTCTTTAATGATTTGGTGTGAGTTGGCATATGGTGTGATGTTTATCCTTTTGGTGGATGGATGCTCCTCTAATAATTGCTTCTGATTCATAATCCCCTGGAGTGGTTGGCTTATGTCACTTGTCAGTTTTTGGGTACGATTTCGGACGCCCTGGTTTTTAGGTAGTGTTAGTTGGCTTCATGTGTGGTGAAATGTCTTTTCACTTAGACTCCTTTAGGTGCCGTGTTGGTTTTCGACGGCGGAGGAAGATTTGCATTTATTCAGTTTGGCTAGTGCGGATTGGGGTGTGATTCTTTGCACGTTTGATGGGTCTATTTATGGACCTCCAAATGGTTTGGGAGATTATCCCGTTTGTTTCTTTTTTGCAGGTTGGTTGGTGCCTTGTTATTGGTGTAGACTGTGATGGAGGTGATGTATTCATTGAAAACTTCACTGCAATAGAAGGCTTTCTTCAGCCAGGTGTCAAGGTTTGTCTAAAATTTGTTTTAAAGGAACCTTTTGAGGATGTGGTGGAGGTTGTGCTGGAGGCATTGGGGCCACTGTTCATGAAGGCGACCCATCGGGGAAGAATCAACGTGGACATAGCCTCAATGATTTTTTCGTGGGGGGTGGAATTAAATGAAGAAGTGTCGACTATCCGGTGGGTCATGGTTTCTCTTTTTGCTCCATAGTTGTTGGTGGGGATGGACTCCTTTCTGGAGTGGGCTGTCTTGGGGGTGGGTTATGATATTTCAGAAGGCTTTGAAGATATCGAGGATGTAGAGGAACTTAGGGTGGTTCCCTTTGTGCGATGGTGGAGGAGGATTGATAAAGATGCATATCGTTTGGAGATGTTGGTTGCTTGGGAAAATTTGAAGCTTGTTTTACACAGGCATGAAGGTATCCCGACTTCGGTTGATGTGGGTGTTTCGGCTTTAATTCTGAAGAAAAAATGCTCACTGCGAAGGGGTGGAGTCGGTCCAGGGTCTTTTGATCGCTAGTGGTGCTAAGGTGGTGGTTTTGCCTTTTTTGTGACCTGTGTGGGGTTAATTTTGCTGCAATGCTGTCGAGTTCTTTTTGAATCACTGTTGTTTCCTTGGCGTGGGCTGGTGCTGGTGCGGTGGGGTTAACTCTTGTTTTGCCTGGGTGGTGGTGCTTGTTTTGTTTCGGCTGGTTGTTTGGGTGGCTTCGGGGTGGGGCTGTGGTTTGATTGAGCCGTTTTGCTGGCTCTTGGACGTGGACATGGTGACTAGTTTTGGTTCCTCGGGGCTTTAAATTGGGTATATCTTTTGTATGGGGGTTTATGGTGGGGTGTTCAGGTTTTCTTGTTTTATAGCCTTGGTTGTTGGGGTTGGCTGGCCTCTTTTTATTGTAAACACTTTAATATTATTAATAGAATCACTCTATTACCGATAAAAAAAAAAAAATGAATGGTGAAGTTTAGTAATTATGAATGATAGGAACTTAAGTCTTATGATGGATTTTTTATTATTACAATATTCATTCAAACTTTGTTCATAATAGCTAATATGAAATGAGTACAACATTGAAAGTCGAGATTCCAAAAAAATTGTGCATGCATACAAATTGAAGGTTGTAATAAGAAAGTGGATCAAACAATGAATCAAATGTTCTTTCAAGATTGGAAACTATATTGATAAGAGAATTTAGACAAACAATTGATTCATACTTGACAAACTAATTGAAAAAATGCATATCAAACACCATGGTGTTTGCTATGATTGATACTAATAAAACACTACATGTTTGTAAAGTCACCTATAGCTATATTACTACAACTCAAACACGCTTAACCATTTATTCCACAATTTAACTCACAAATTTTTTAATAGAGGATTTTATATCATCCATAAGATCGTTTTGCTACTTTATATAGGAGTGAGTCTATGATGATACCTTTTTAGCTAAGAACTAAGGACTAAGGAGTATTACTTCTATTAAAGTTGTTGACAATATGATCTCAACCTCATCTCTTATATGTCATACTTTTGGGGGTTTGAACCCTAACAGATGGTGTAATCAAGGAACATAATATCACTCTCAACAATTGTGTTCAACCAATTGAACTATAACCCTTTGATCAAGGCAAATATTAAAAATAAATAAACAAATAAAATATCAAGATATTTACTTTTACAAAAACTATGACTATTCTAAACATCAAATTGTATAATATTGCCGTTGACTATTGACTTCATGTTTAAGTAAAGCGCAAGCAAAGCATAAAAGCAAATAGGAAGAAAAGTAAATTCCTGTCAATATTTTGGAACACAATTTAAATAATAAAAAAACCAAGTCTCGTTAAGACCAAGCAAATCTTAAGCTTCGTTGCGGTTTAGGTTTGTATTACTGAGGGTCGAATCCCGGAGACTACCAAACCACTTCATTTTCAAGATTAAGTGCGAATTTTACGGCCATAATAACATCTGGTACACATTTTCTCTCATCAGCTGCCTCGGACGTTTCCTGTTCATGCTTAGTAGAACTTTCAAAAACCCTCGAATCGGAACTAGGGTTTTTGATTTCATTGTACAATATAGACAGTATGTATATTCCTCAAGAGGCTGTCAAGGATTTTTGTTTTTGAACTTACATTCTTAATGTACTTGCTACTATTTTTGTGCGTTTGGCTTGTTTTTTTGCGTACTTGAAATCGAGTATGTGAGTGACTGGCATGGATATTTTCTTCTTAGATTGTAATTGATACTAAGTATTTACGTTATCTTTTCATAGTAAAAAAATGATAGTACATGGAAGTTTTAAAAAAATAGCTATTTAAGAGGTTTTATAAAGGTTGTTGTTTTTGAAGTCGTTACAGTATTTCGTTATTGTTCTTTTGCGCAGTAAAATGGTGAACAAAGATGACAGTGGTGGGGAAGCTTTGGAACTGTTTCTCAAGATTGGCCTGGATGAGCGTACTGCCCAAAATGCAGTCGTTAATTCAAAAGTCACTTCTAATTTAACGGCCGTCATTCGTGAGGTTTGTACATCTCAATTGTGTAATCCATAACGGAGTTATAACTTAAATAGGTTAAATTACTTAGAAATCGAGATTGAATAGCTTCGGCTATAAGGCGATTTCTGCTGCTATAAAAATTAAAAAGGATTCTGGGTTTTAATTACCCCGAAGCTTTCATTCAAGTATTTGTCGGTTATCCCCTTATCCGAATATGAGTTAAAAAGGACTCAATTTTTGTCATTACACGGTTATCCCATTTTCGGATACTCACATATACAGATTTCTAAGATTAAAAACATTAAAGGATACATTTCAGCATATTTATCCATGTTGAATTCTATGGATCAGCTAGGACTCAAACCTAGGACCTTAGCACGCCTATGCTTGTTGTGTTGGGGTGCTCTATCACTTGAGCTACTAGCCCCTTTGTGATTCAGGGTTTCCATCAATCTGTCAATTCCTAAAATGTTATTGCATTTATACACATGAAAATTAAATGTAAAAGAAGAAATATTTTTTCTTTCTATTTTGAACTAGCTGATGACATATTGGACAGCGTTTGTAGACCTTTAGTTTAATCTATGTGAAAGAATACAAAATGGCAGGTCCGTTTCTGGATTATGTTAGGTTTGCTTTGCACACTTGGAGACAGATTCGTAGGCTTAATTTTTTTTTTCCATAAATTTTGTTTTTATCAATCATAAAAACTGTCATGAGGAGGTAGGTAGCAGAATCACTGGATGAATCTTAGCAATTTGTGGGGTTAACGCAATGGTGTTATAATGTTTATGTGATGCGACAGTAAAAATGTAGTCCTTAACATGGGTTTTTTGGTGTAATATTTATGGCATATGAGTGTATATTGCTTCCATCTATTTCTGGTTACCTATCTTAATTGAAGTCTTAGACTGTCTTGCGACACTCAATGATTGTCAAAGTTGTAAAGCATTCTCTTAATTTTCCAGACAGTGTGGCATGATGTCAATTTAGGTTATCAGCATTGGGGACACAATCCTAAGATAGACCTGCCACATGCAATTTGCAGATAGATTATATTTCTCCCAAGTTTGAATATCAACACTTCCCATTTGCTATATTCAAGTTATTAATTCTCTGGCCATGTCCAAGGGGTCATGTGTAGCACTCGTAATAGCCCTTAACTCTATTGGACTTGTGGCAAGGTCATCGTGTAATGATTACTGGTACATTCAAGCATGAGCAAGGATGACAAATCTTAATAATGTGATTCAAGCTCATCACACACAATATAAAGGTAGCTAACAATATCGTCCAAGGTTTACCAAGCCAGAAAAACCACTTGAACCATTTGCCTTGTTATGACATGGAGAATGTGATAGTTAATTCTTTGAAAATTTGTTACAGTCAAAGATTCAACTATTCAAACTTTACAATAAGAGTAATGAGCATGAGATATATTTATGGAATAAAATGGATTTCTTCTTAGTAAATAATCAAAAGCTCAGCCAGCATATAACTATCAGTTTTATTTTATCTTTTTAGTTTTTACTTTTCTAATTTATATTTTTATACTACAGGTGGTCTTTTACCTTCAGCATTAAATTGTTGATTAAGTAGAATTGTAAATAAGATGGACTAAACATGTAAAGTGTAAGCTGTGAAGCCTTATGGCTTGATGAATCTTTTCGAATTCTGCAGATAAATTGGGCGTTTAGATAATTGTTCCATTATTTCTATGCTTTTAACAGTAATTTAATTCTTTTTACTTAGTTTCTATACTTGAGTATTTGTGGTTTACATTGCATGTTAAGACAACAATGATGGTGATTCACACTTTGAAATTTGTGATACATGCAGGCAGGTGTAGAAGATGGGTGTGACAAGTCGGTTGGAAATCTTCTCTACATGGTCCGTCACATTACTCAATTTTTGCAGAAAATAACATCAAAGTCTTGCAGTTTTTCACCATGATTTAGTTTTTGTTAAAGTACTGAGATTTAATGTTGGAACAGGTAGCAACAAAATATCCAGCAAATGCCCTTAAACATCGACCCTTTCTTAGTCAGTACATTGTCTCTTCTAAGGTACTTAGATATGCACGTACCATCTTGTTGAGTTGATATTGCATGGGACTTTGACAAAATATGTGTTGTCAATAGGTACAGTCATTGCCCATAGGTGGATGGAAAACTGTGCTAGAACCAGCTTATATTTTTGTTAAAAATGATATATATTTATTGCAGATCAAGAATACAAATCAGTTGGATAAAGCTTTACCTTATCTATCAAATATTGGTCCTGAAAGCTTGAAAGTGGATGGCTTTGAAGAAGCTTGTGGTGTAGGTATGCTCTATACTTCCCTCTACAGTTTCCTTGCTCAAAGTAAATAAAACCAATGAAAAGATTAATTGGAAACACTATATGAATTAAAGCAAGGTTCTATTGATTTGTGGGTATGCCATGCTGTATTAGGGTTAGCATATCATTGTTTGTGTTATCCAATCAAGGAGATTAAAAGAACATACCACATGCATATAATTCAGTATTTGAAACTGGCAGATTTTTAAAGCGGAAGAAAGGTTCATTCTAGAAGATTACTAAGTACAATGAAATCTAGCAACAATTTTGTTAGATTTACCAAAATTGTACATTTATTTGAGAAACATAGTTGCAGGCATAGCCTCAATGCATAGCACAGCATGGATTGCAAGGCTAGTGAATTAAAAGGCAAACGATAAAGTAGAAGTGATACTAACAACTAAATAGACTTAAGAAACTACTTGGTGTGTTGAAGCGGAAGAAAGGTTCATTCTAGAAGATCATTAAGTACAATGAAATCTAGTAACAATTTTGTTAGATTTACCAAAATTGTACATTTATTTGAGAAACATAGTTGCAGGCATAGCCTCGATGCATGCACAGCAGGGATTGCAAGGCTAGTGAATTAAAAGACAAATGATAAAGAAGAAGTGATACTAACAAGTAAATAGACTTAAGAAACTACTAGGTGTGTTGAAAAATCCGTGGAGAGGAGATAAAAGTGTTTTGAAAGAAGTGGATGCTTTAAGAAAGCCATGCTTGAACATGGTTTGTGAGGAGTGGGCGGCTGTTGTCATAGATCAACTAAATAATGAAATCTACAAAGTTTAATTAGATTTACTGAAAATGGAAATTGATTTGAATGTTGATCGAGACACTAGTTGCGGGCTGTTGAGGATTGAACATATGAAACAGGTCTGATTATCTTTGTCAGAGATATTTTCCAGATTTCTTCTCTTGATGTCGAATGTGCTGATTGCAGAAAATTAATAGATTTCGTTTTTTGCATATCATGAATGGAACTACCTTTTATATGTTTAGGAGACCCGCTACTAAGGGGTGCGTCTCTTGAGTGGAGACACGTCCGCTCAAGGGACGTGTTCCTTTGGGCGCGCGGGTTTTATACACAACCGATTACCATTCGGTTTATTTAACACACACATAACCTTATATGTGGTGAGTGCATAAGTTCCAATTTATTAAATGCAGAAATAACATTTAATATGAATTTATATATCAATGCTTATAAATTCAATTTCACTTATTTTCCTAATTTGATTATTCTAAAGAATAGCCTAGATCTTAACTGACCGAAGCTATCATTCATCAACACTCCCTCTTAGCTAGGGAAGATATATCAAATCAAATAAGTGGAGATATCACCTTAACATGTGATATCTAAGATATGGTATGATTTCTCAATATTGTCAAGTCACATGACATTCTTCATAACACACCTTCATTATTCAACACTCCCTCTTATCTAGGGAAGATAAACTCTATTAACACTCCCTCTTAGCTAGGGATAATAAGCTTCCACCAAGTAAAAGTAATATCACCTAACTCGTGATATCAGAAGATATGGTATGCTTCTGAAAGTGTCAAGTCACATGACATTCTTCATAACACATCTTCTTTATTGAACACTCCCTCTTCAACTGGAGAAGATAACTTCTATCAAGTAAAATTGATATCACCTAACTCGTGATATCAGAAGATATGGTATGCTTCTGAAAGTGTCAAGTCACATGACATTCTTCATAACATATCTTCATTATGGTATGTGCACTGACATCAAGTCACATGATGTCTACCATAATTCATGGCATATCCACGGATATATAAATATCCACCATGATTATCTCTTAAGGATCACAATGATCTTCAGATGACATCAAGTCCCATGATATCCATCAAAGTGTCCAAGAGATACTATCATGACATGTCCACATATATCAAGTCACATGATATCTATCATGATAGTTTATCATTGTAGAGTCGTCACTTTACAATGTCAAATACAAGTGTTCATTATTAGAAAGATCGTCACCTTTCAATAATTTACACAGGGTAGTAGGCCCATAAGGTCATGGAGTCACACACATGACAAAAGAATTTACACATTAAACATCTTTATATATTAGTACAACTTATAAACAAATTTGAATTTCAAACATAATATCAAAATTACATACCATGTTTTCTTCCCGAAGAGTTCAACCTTAACTCTAGAGAGAAGTTGTTGAGTATGTCTGCTGTTTAAACATTTGAACTAGTATACTCCAACTGGATCACATTCCTTTCTACCATGTCTCATAATGGTAGGGGATCTCAATGTGCTTAGATCAAGGAGTCTCACAAGCAATTTACGAAGCCAAACTGCTTCTCTTGCCCTCATAAAGGCGCAATGTATTCAGTTTCTGTCGAGCTTTGTGCCACAAAAGACTCTTTTCTGCAGATCCAAGAGATCATAGCCCAATCTGATTTTAAAGTTTCCAGGTTGATCTAGTTGGTCTTTTCTGTAAAGAAGACCATATCCAATAGTGCCGTGACGATATCTCAATATGTGTTTTACAGCCATAAGGAGAATTTCTTTTGGCTCACACCTGAACTGGCTTAAAGCATTCACTAGGACTTTCCATTTGTTGTTGGAGTGCTCTATCAACTGAGCCCAACCCATCATCAGTCCGGGTGTGGCTTATATCCAACACCCCCCCTTTAAGCCACACTGTGGGTGCTGGGAGCTCTTCTGAAGTTAGATCCTAGGACTTGTCGTCATGGATTCTCTCAACATGACGCCTTATCTCAGTCTCAGGGATGAACAAGGGCTTTCACCTCATATCTCTCTATCTCAGAGAATTATGCATTACAACAAGTGAAGATGTGACTCCCTTTGAAGCTCGAAGTACTTGCATCAGCCTCCTGACCTCCTTGACCAAAAAATGTTTACAATACTTTAGAGAAATGGATTCCAACGCACACCTTTGTAGAGATTCAGGGTTGTTCTTTTCAACCTCATCCCAGATTCCTCTATTATAAATAGGTTTGTAGAGGTACCAATGTTAAATCCAGGTTGATTGGCTTGAGCAATTCTGATCTCAACTGCTGAAGAGGTACTTCAAGAATTTAGCATCTGTCCTTGCAACTTTGAATCATGGAACTCCCTCTGAAGGTTAATCTCCCTCTTCGAGGAGACGACTTCAGCCAATCATTCAGTCTCATGGCTGCAAGCTATGTCTCCATTCTCTTCTTCTCTGAAAAGTAATTTCTTGATCCATCCTAATGCCAATTAAGAAGAGATTACTTAATAGTTCATATGAGTTAACTATTTGGAAGAGAAATATAAATGCTAGTAGCATACAAGATTTATTTATCCAATGTTGTATCATGAATTAATGACTACATAAAAATTCATGAGCATTAATAAGGAAATGAAATACTTATCTCTTTAATCAAGGATGCCACTCAGATTTTAATCTCCATAGCTTTCCCTTTTGATGTGTTAATGTTTTCTTTTACGCACAGTCAACACCGAGCAACTCAGGGAAGGATGAACTCTCGACTATACCAAGTCTGTTAAATAATCTGTCTCTTGTTGTGGCTAGCTGCGAGATTGCCAAAATTGACAATCTTCTTAATGTTGAGTTGCATATCCCTCACCATTTTGAACTGCACATCTGACTTTAAGAGAGCACGGGAAATTTCATTGAGGCATTCGTTCAAAATATTCTCATCAATAACAGTCGCATTACTCATCTGTTGAAGGGCGCGGGCAATGCTGCCCCCTAATTCCCAGAGCACCATCTTGCCCCCCTGCTAATTGAACCCACTGTTCTTTGGGCAAAAGCTTTCTTTCCGTTATCAGGGGGTTTCGACGCTTGGACCTACAAAACACCTTTGTTCGTTATTGTCGGCTCTGGCTCAGCCGATCCACACTTTCACCAATCATCAATGATTTCCCCGCCAATTCTTGATGAAAGGTTACGCACAGAAGGAGACTTCTGAAGATACATGGCTTCGCATAAGTGTTATCCTTAACCGAAAATAATCTTCCACAGAGGTAGTAATCCCAACTTTCCTCTAATGCCTTTAGCAACTATATACCATGTGCCTTCGACAACGGCCATCTTGATGACTTCGCGCAAATGAGAAAGGTGCCAGATATTAAATTTCGCCAGTGACGGGAAATATCTCGATTACGAAGAGCAGCATTCAACCATTAATAAGTTTCAATCATTATCAATGGCTTCTATATTGCTTTCAAAATCTGCTATGCCATCTCCTTCATAGCCTGTTGATGCTCATACAGAAACTTCACTTCCAGAGCTGCGCTGCTTGATATCATAACTCAACTCCTATCATATGCTATTTCCAAGAAATCACGTCTGAGAGTCTCCCGATAGGTGAGGATCACGCCACTTCAAATGTCTGAACAAAATGTATATGCGAAGGGTGTTGTCACTAGGTGAATCTGAGAGCTTCTAACCATTAGACGATTTAATGATCGCCTGACTTATTACACGACCACATGAATACGCAACTCCCGAAAGTCCCGATGAATGACCAATGTCTCACAGTTTGGAGAGCACATCCTTTACCGATGACGCGAAGAAAAAAAAATTGATCAACTACCCTATGGCTAAGGTTATCTCCTTCAATGATCGTCGGCTCAACCTTCTGATGTTAGCCGTTCCAATTGGTGATTACGTCCTGTAGATAATTTGCGGACAAGATAGAGAATGGTGGATTTGCGATAAAAGTGACTAAAGAATCGAAGACAAAGACTCTGGGTACTTCCAAAATAGCAGCGATATTGAATTTGAGGGTGTCTTCATTAAATAAAGTCTTTTACTATTCCCACGAATAATGGTTCAACTTCCATTCAATTTTTTTATTTTATTTTTATTTTTGCGAATCATACTGAAGTCGTCAAAGCCAATATCTTATTTGGAAAGCCCGCTCGATACTCTTTGTATATATATATGACTTCTCTCTAGCATCAATTTCTCATGTGTCTAAGTCGTTATTCATTAGGACAGTGACTGTTTAAATGAGAGATTAAGATGGCGTGAAAGAGACTTCTTTCCTTCCTCTGTCGTTTCTGTTGTTCAAGTGTCTAAGCAACCTATGTTTTGTCAAATCTGATCGGAATTCCCTCCAAACCTGCTCTGATACCATGTTGAGGATCGAACATATGAAACAGGTCTGATTATCTTTGTCAGAGATATTTTCCAGATTTCTTCTCTTGATGTCGAATGTGCTGATTGGAGAACATTAATAGATTTCGATGTTTGCATATCATGAATGGAACTACCTTTTATATGTTTAGGAGACCCGCTACTAAGGGGTGCGTCTCTTGAGAGGACGTGTCTCCACATGTGGAGACACGTCCGCTCAAGGGACGTGTTCCTTTGGGCATGCGGGTTCCATACACAACCGATTACCATTCGGTTTATTTAACACACACATAACCTTATATGTGGTGAGTGCATAAGTTCCAATTTATTAAATGCAGAAATAACATTTAATATGAATTTATATATCAATGCTTATAAATTCGATTTCACTTATTTTCCTAATTTGATTATTCTGAAGAATAGCCTAGATCTTAACTGACCGAAGCTATCATTCATCAACACAGGCATATTCTCTGTATTCATGGAAGTACAGAGGTTGCAAGGGTGATCAATCAAAAGACAACCAATAAAGTATAAGTCTTACCGAAAAATAAATAAACCTTGAAACCACTCAATGGGTTGAAAATCCCTGGACAGGAAATAAAACTGCTTTACAAGAAGTGCACACCATGTGAAAGTTTTGCTTGAACAAGGATTATGAGGATTGCTTTCCTCATGAACTGATAAATTCTCATATTAAGGAGGGATTAAACGGGTCACTGGGATTAGATGTGATCATACTGGTTGATGTCATTAATAAGGGTTTGCACGAGCTGATTCTCGGGAATGAATAAAATAAGGAGAGGAATTGGTAGCACAGTACTAATATGAACTGAGGTCTAAGACCTAGGGCCTTAAATTACAATTTGATAAAGGCCCTTATGCATGAATCATGATAATTTTAAATGTGACTGATAATAGATTTTTCATATGAAATAAGTAGAGACTTCCTCTAGTAAATGCATTGATATGTTGCACAATATGTCTTACACTGAAGGATATGGTCTTATACAGTGACCTAAATTTCCTTACTAGTGTAAAAATGAATCCACAATAAGAGAGAAGACAACTACTAAAAAATGTTAAATTTGTATGGTTTTTATGTTTATAAATTATGGTCATTACTAATGTAGGTTGATGATTAAAGAACGTAAATATCTCTTAGTAATGGCAATTTTGTAATCCTGTACCAAATGGGATTCTATTAACGGCCCCCCTCTCTGGAGACTACAAACTGCATACAACTTAAGAACTGAGAAACTGCATGAACTATCCTTATCCAGTGCATGGCAGGATGAAAATGAGAGAAGGAAAGCACTATCATACTATCCTACACTCCTACATAGAGAAGCAGCTGCCATATTTCGAGAACTCCTTGACATAGAAACAACAAAACAGCATGTATGATTACATTCCATACCATATCTTGCAGAATTAGGGCAAGTGTGAAATGCCACATCTAGCCATACCAATGGAAGGAGGAGCAGTCAGCTATCTGCCGTAAGCACAATTATGCACCCCATTTCCAGAGACTGCAACTAAGTCCATCGATGGAACAATGGGTTCAACTGCAGTATCCAGCCCAATTTGAATCTTTTGTATGATCTCTGCATTTCTGACTGCCCTTACCAGCCTATTGTTTTCCAAGGGGGCATAGTATAATCACTGGTCAGCTCCATAATTCCTTTATGTTGTTTCATGACCATATGAAGGTCCTGACATAAGTTTTCTAGTGTCTCAACATCAATCATGTACGAAATTGTTGACATTGTAATAGAATAATTTCCGCATCAAGCTGCCTGGAGAACATTTGGGAAATGTCTACTACTTTGTGGCATTTATAGTTCATTTAACCTTGCATTTTGTGGATTAAGTCAACTTGACTTTTACTTTTTTGCTGTTAGTATTATGATGTGATGCAAATCTCCTTTCTAACATAAGTCTGAATCTACCTGAAGAGTGCAAAGTGCAAACAACTACATAAAAAGTAAGAAATTCACATACATTTGATGTAACTCAGACAAAGATGTAATGTTTTCAAAGAAAGCAAATATCATTTAGCAATGCAACTTTTGTAATGCTGCTTTGAATTTTTTTTGGTTTTTAATAGGGCACAATTCTTGTTTCAAAATGGGCACAGAATGTGGAAAAATCCACTCTTTTGTATCATTCAGTACTTCTTCATTTCTCTAAACACGAATTGGCTCATATCATCCTGACACGTTTCATTTATAGGGTTGAATTCCTGTTGGTAAGTCAATCTATCAGTGTTGCCGATTCAGCCCTTCAAGCCCTGGGTTTGGGTATGATATGAACTGGGTACGGGTTCTGAATTGATTTGTCTAGGCCCTAGGGATCCATCCAGGGATTGATTTCCACTTGCTGGTTCATTGCAGACAAATCTAGGTGAACCTGGGACAAATTTAGGTGAACTGGTGTGAATTTTGATGAATCTGTGGCAAAGTGGCGAGTTTTTTTAAACTTTTTTTTTGGGCTTTGACTTTGACTAAAACAGGATCCCTAACCCTAAAAGTGACTTGTAAAGCATTTGAAAGAGAAAGTCTAAAAGCAAACTCATTTTACCTTCTTGTGAAAGAAAAATACAAAAAACATTCATTCTAACTTCTTGCTATGCCATGTGACACTTGTTGTTGACATTATTATTTTAATACTGAACAATGAATATTTATCATGACATTCAAGTTTGACTAATTGACATTGAAGTACATTTTTTAATTTTTATGGTGGGTTTTGCCTATTATAGATGCTGTGTGGTTTTATTAATTCCTGCATTTTTGCTGCAAATATGTACACATTTATGAATTTTATATGTTTTTTGTACTGAAGAACTCAAAAAGAACCCAACCCCATTTTATTTTATTATTTTTGCCAAATCCATATACCTGAACCTGAACTGGCAACATTGCAATCTATAGGTACTGTCTTAACACCTGTTCAATAGACATCTTAACCTTGTGCTGTCCTATTGTGGTCTGTCCAAATACAGGCATATCATATATTGATTGCCAGTCTTATAAATAACTTCCCAATCATCTGATTTCCATTTATATTAGTCTCTTTGCTATTCAATGTTAATAAATTTATATTTTTGCTATTTGTCTTAGGACAGTGTGGTGGACTCATAGGTGGCTTGCTATAAGTGTACGTAAATCATATGGGTTTTGCACTAGAACATTTTTACCTAAACGTTATCTTGCACATAGGAAAAGTAAGCATAGTACCTTTGACACAGGGGCTTCTCGTTTCATTGTTTTGCTGCATTGAAAACAAAAATGGTAATTTCCCAGAAGCATTTCAGAAGTGGCTGGAAATTCTGTGGATGTGGAAATTTATTGATACTGGTAAGGTGATTTCTATGATGTTTCTGGATACACCCTGGCATTTCTGGGTCAGTAACTGGGATTTTCTAGGGTTTTTGAGTCTTTTTATGCACTTTATGCACTAACATTGAAAGTTATTTATTTTTGGGTGTGTGTGTGTATTTTAATTTTTACTTTCTATAAGATTTGTATGGATGTTTCCATGCGGTTTCATTTCCAAGATTTCTGGAAAATCTGTGTTTGTGTATCCTTTTCCTGGTAACTAGGGAAGCACACCAAATAATAGGAGGATACAACTACGACAGATTCTGTAAATCTTGGAAATACAATGTAGAAAACATTACGTACATAAGAAATAATGTGCAGATTGATTCACAGTTGATCAAAGATATCCAAATTCCCTACACTCCAAATATCTCAAGTCATTTTGAACATGTAGTAGCCTTCTGCAACTCATGAGGAGTTTATTTTGAGCTTTCTAAAGTCTAATCAGTTCTTGTATCTATTAAGATTTATGTGTATCTTACCAGCCTTATCTTTGAAATAATAACTTATTACATTGGCATAAATGAAATCACAATTTTGGGCTGTGTATGGGTATACCATTATTTGCATTTGCATAATCTTGGATACAGGAAAAGTATTCAGAGCACACAAAATAACAAAAGGACACAACTGCAATAGATTGTGTAGAATTTTTAGCTACCATGTAGAAAATCTGAAAATTCAATTGATCTTAGGAAACAATATGTGCAGATTGCTTCAGCGTACCAAAGATTTCCAAATTTTCTAGTGTAGAAATTAAGTGCACTATTAGAAAATGAAAAACACTTAATAATTAACATAGACACAATGGGACATGAAATCAGGTGGATACCAATACGGTATCCAAATATTCAAATAATCCTAAGGATTACATGCTACAAGCCTACAAAACATGAATCTAAGATGATCACATCGAGAGCTGAACCTCTCATTGTATAGACTTGCACATTAGATATGCACATCTATTAGTTAAGGATTCAATAATAATGCAATTTATAGATGGAAGATTCCACAAAGCAAGCAAAGCACAAGTGGCAGAATGGACAACATAGGGTATGACCCTACAGTCTTCTAGATTTGAACATGTGACTTCCTCTAGGGAGCATGCGTGCCTTCACCATCAGGCTTATTCAAGTTGTATGCATAGTAAACCATATGTTATCTATTTATGCAATGCCAAGTTACATGTTATCACTCACACCTAAAACTTGGGGTTGCCTTAAATGCATTCAGATTATTGGGTCAAGCTACATTAGACATCCTCCAGCTTCTAGCAGTTCTTGCAAAAAGGAAGTTTAATTCTGAGCTCTCAATGTCCTTTTTAGATTTTGTGTCTGTTGAGATTCATGTGTAACTGACTGTTTTTAGCTATGTAGCCTTTGGTGATTGCAACTTGTCTTTGGCACATTGTTTTTTTGATAGGTAAACTGTGTTATCCTTGATTGTCCCACCCATAAAAAGAAGGCAGAAAATGCCTTGAAAATGAAAAAAATACAAGCCAGCCATGCCAAACTTGAACTGGAATCATGGGCTAAAGAACTTGTCAACTATCATACTCATATTCAGAAAGATATACAATTTTATCAGAATTTTTTACAAAAAGATCTCTTCCTTGAAGGTCTTGCTTTAAAAATGAAGCTGTCCAACATGACAGTAGACAAAAAGGTAACCCTTGTATTCTAACAATCTTAACATGTGAAAAGAAAAACAAGAAAAAGCTTAGAGAATTTCCCAAACAGATCAGTCCATTCACATTCATCAGTCAGCTTTCAGAACATACTTCATTATCACACATAACCAACTAGACCTACAAAACCAAGGACACAAAGGATTCATCCTGCCTAGAGAAATGCCGCTTGTGCATGAGTTGTCTAAGGTGGAGGGAACCTATTGAAAGAATCTTCGTCCACAGCATTTGCCACAACACAGGCTGACATTTTCTAACCATCTTTCTCTTTGTTGGATCCCAAAACCGCTGCTCCACTTCGTAGAACAGGATCTCACTTTCAAGGCCAGGGTTGTAATCATGAAGGTGAAACCTATTCATCCACAAAACATGGAGGGCTAAAGGTCAACTCTACGAGAGTGGGTTTTCTCTCCTACACTTTGAGCTTAGCTTAGACTTAGGAGGGTATTCCCTAGAGGTTTGAATAAATTGGTTCAACTCCAAAAATTATCATTGAGTTGAGAGCAACCAGCTGTCTTAATACCTCAATATAATTGATTTGATACCGTTGCAGTGAGTGCAAATTGGGGGCAAGATACATGACCCATAGGGTGTATTAGATGCAAAGTTTATGACTGTTATTCCTTATTTGCTGTGAAATTATGAACTGCATTAAAAAGTTGAACTAGGCTAAAAATAGTTGTCAAATGATCTGTTCTTTTAGTTGTGATCGAATCAATACATTCATAGATCAATGCCTATCAATGGGTTACAAAGTCACAATTAACAAGAAGGAATTGAAGTGGAAAGCAAGTGTAGAAGATTTGACCAATGCATGAAAATGCATCAAGTTTTGAGTGTCACAGATAAACATACTTAGTTATCCATTACTGAACTGCACAAACTCATGTGGAAATAAAAATATTATTACTAAGATTGTAATATTTTCAAAATGCTGCCACATTTATCAAAATTGGACTATATTATAATAGCAAATGTGTTAAATGGAGACCTCTGTTACACTCAGAAATTTCCTTGAAAATGTACATACAGTACTGGAGACATGAAAATTGAAACCTACAACCCTCACTGCAGTATTCCCTTCTATCACTTAAACAAAATTCACTGCCTTCTTGAAAATGAATCACTTCAACAAAATTCACCGCCTTCTTGAAAATGAACTTCAATGATTAAAAACCCTGAAAAGCTGTGACACGCGCTCTACTTGTTAGGATTAATCACTGACCAATCCTTTAAAATGAAACAAAACATTCCTTTAACCAGTAGGGCGAAACCCTAACCCGTGGTACCTTAATTGTATCAAATCCATGATATAGGATCAACCCGCCCAAAATGGATGTCTAGGATGAAAGACAGTTAACAAATTCATTGTAGGTAGCTGGGAGAACTGATTTGTAGTAATTGTGAGTAGGTGGGAGTAATCATTGTGCCATTACATTTTGGTGCCTAAAACACATTTAAAAAATACATACATTGCACCTTGTGAGGGTTGGGTTTTGTGGGGAACTTGGACACTGGAACCATGGATGTGCCTTGTGAGTTTCGGGTTTTGTGAGGGAACAAGAAACTAGCACTTTGAAATCTGCATTAGAAAGTTTGGGTTCCAGGAGGAACTTGGAACTTTGCACATAATTGATAGATGTTAGGCTTGGAGATGGAACAAGGACTTGGTAGTCAAATGGGCTAGGTTTGGGAGTTGGGTCGATAATAGAGCATGGAACATTGGACAATAAAGTTAAAATATTAAAATCAGAATTTTAATATGAAAACCAGCAATCTAATATTTAATTTTTAATAAAATCAACAATTTAATAATAAAATCAGCAATGTCTTACCTCACATTGGACCACCAATCATCATCAAGGATCTTTTGTTTGATGGATTTTCCTTGAGTAGAACTTGAATTAGGTCATCTAGTCCACTTTGAACTCACCATCATCAATTGTAGAGGCTCATGCACCTCAACCATCCTCTCCAACAAGATGAAGTATGTGGCATATCTATATTCATTAAAAGGCAAAAGCAATATAAGGCTCAATGTACTTGAAAATTCAAATTTAGAATACAAATTGAAATGTTTTAAGTTTCAAAATTTGAAAGTGAAACAAAATGAAGTAAGTGGCATATCTTGTCTCAACAGGTTTGAGGAACTCCTTTGAAAATGACCTAAAGAGAGAAAGTGAGGTGTGGTGATTGCAAATGAACATTTGAATCTCTCTAGCTTCTGCCACCACTTGCTTCACCCAATCTAACTTCCCTATGTCTTTCACTGCATTGTTCAATGAATGAACACAACATGGGGTCCAAAAGATGTGCCTATAAGCACCCTCCACCATCAAACCAACCGATTTGCACACACGTGCTGAATCGGTGATCACCTGTACCACATTAGCAGCCCCAACCTCCTCTATGGCATCTCTCAAAATGGAATATTGGAAGTCTGCATCCTTACGTTTCCCCGAAGAATCTATGGCTCTAAGAAAATAAGAACCAGTAGGGCATGTGACTATGATATTGATGAGTGGCCGTGTCTAACATCAGTCCACCCATCCATCACTATAGAGCAACCTATCCTCATCCACATTTGCCTCATATCCTCCATTTGCACATTATCTTTGGAGTACTCTTTTTCTAGAAGGGTAGTGCGTACCTTATGATCTCCAAGGGGTATGAATGAAGGACCAATATTGGCTATATCTTTAACCATTTGTTTGAAATAAGAGGAATGGGCAACATGAAATGGGATGTCATGGGCAAAAAAGAATTTGGCAATGGAAGATTCTGTGGCTTCTTGTGCTTGATTATTAAACATAGACTCAATTGAAGCTCCCTTCCCACTACCACTCATCTTCCTCTTTCCTCTTGTGGCAACTTCACTACTACCAACTATGGAAGGCATAGGCATAGATGATTGCAAGCTTGGAAAAGAAGTTGACCCACCTTAAACCCCATCCACCTCCATTTGCAATCTTTTGCACTCTATTGCTTCATCATTTTTTAAAGCAGGACACATTCTAACTCCATGGGCCACCTCACCCAAAAATGAGACCTTACCTTTGTTTAGCGGCCCCTAAAATCTTTATGGCAAACATGACAATTCCACACCCTACTCCCCCTTGAATTTTTTTGCCCTTGGTCCATAGGTGTAACATATTGGAGGAAAGGTTTTTTTTTTGTTCAAAGGGCCCTTTGCATATGGTTCCATGATTGTTGAAGGGCATTTAAATGGGTTTGGTTGCTCTCTAGTACCACCCTCATCACTCTCTCTTCTATTTTGCACTTCTCAGTTTCACTCCCTCTCCCATTGCTGCTCATGTTTTTTTAAATTCTGAATGCAAGTTTAAACTGAAAAATGCAAAAAATGCAAAAAATCAGATATTTTATGCTTGATACTTTGCAAAAAAAAGGAAGGAAAATACATACCTCTTTGATGGATTTGCAGCCCCACTTGCTCTAGATTCAACCTCTTCTCCTTCTTTACCCTGCTGTTCTTCCTCTTGCAATGGCTGCCTTAACAAACACTGCAGCTGCTTCTTTTTTGCCTTCACAAATAAATGAAACAATGACTAAAATGGTGAGTCTTTTAGTCATAAGGGCAACATGGAAGGTGGGGGGCCCACATAAGCCACGAATTGAGGGCTTTAAAAAAAACTAAAATGTGTGTTCTAAAAAAAAATTATAAAATCATGTTGAAACACAGGGGAAGGTTGTCTATCCTTGGGATGGTCAGGGGACGTCTAGGCGTCCCTTGGCCATCCTTGGGACGGTCAACCGTCCCCCTTTTTTCTCCCACCCGCCCCCCTGTTTTCGAACCGTTTCCTATAATTTGCAAAAAAAGGGAACGATAGGAGGCCGTCCCCTTGTACTTGGGATGTCCCAGGGCCAGGGATGACTCATTTCAAACAGGGGATGCGTCCTTGGGTTTCCTTGAAAATAAATTATTAAAGTAAAACACAAAATTTAAAAATTGCATTGTTTCTGTGAAGTGGGAGAAGTGAAAAATGGAAATGAAATCAAACAAGGGTTAGAATTCTCAAAACCCAAACCAAGAAATGATCAAATCCCACTTACAACTGAAATTGAGTGCATACATGGTTAGAAATCAGCATATAGTAAATGAAAATCAATTCAAAACAAAAAAAACAAACCATGTGCAAACCTTGCATTCCATTTTAATGGTGATGGTATGTTGGATTACTCAATTGAGAAGCTCCCATGATTGCAAAAGCATGAAATGTTGACCTAGATGAATGATAATTGCTCAATGCTCAATGCTAATGATATGCTCAAGAATTCAAAGTTTCTCAAATGTTCTAGGTGTATGATAATGAAGGAGTGATGTTTGTTTTATAGATTTTCATGATTATGATCAACAGTTGAGATTAAACCTCAAGACCCATGAAGGAGAGTGAATTGAACTCAAAATATCTCCACAATTTAAGGAAAATTGGTTTAGGATATTTTGAAATGAAGGGTGAAGATTAGATCAAGAAATGATGGGTTAAGGATGAATTAGAGGAATGAAATATTAAACGGAAATTAGGACAATTAAATAGTTCAAGATTATTTAATTATGGAGGATTGGGATATTTTTATTAAAAAGGAATATTCCAAATGAATGGGATGGGAAGTTAGATAATTAAATAATTCAATATTATTTAATCAATAGAGGAAATAGGATGAAAATGATGGAAAATGATGCATTATGCAAGATTGAGGATGAATATGATGAAAATGCAATATTAATGATGTGTGATACAAATTAGGCAATTTCACATGTCTACAGTTTCAATCAACTTTAGCAACTCTAATTGTGAGAATGATCTAAAAATGACCAATGACATGTGGTGGTTTGTGACGAACATTTGGATTTTTTTGGCCTCAACATAGACTTGTTTGATCCAGTCTATATTCCTACCCAACTTTTGTAGCATAAGGTTGAGCGAATGGACAACACAGTGTCCAAATTATATGTGATAATTGTGTTTCAACCAGCATACTAACTGTTCTACAAGTCTTTGCATTGTCTGTTATGACTTGGATAATATTTTGAGGACCCACTTCTTGAATGCACCATGTAAGGATGTTGGCAATACATTGTTCATCTTTTGTTGATGTTATTAAGCAGCATTGGGCTGCTACTTCCAGTTTAGCACGTCTTATTGAAGGCAATTCAAATTATAGCCTAACGACTATTTGAATTGTTAATATTATATTCAAATGAAGAGGCGCTTCATTTATGGCCGACATGAGAAGATGCGAATTCATTAGAAGACAATTAATATTTGTTTATTAATTAATTCAGGCCGACTTAATTAATATCAAGAGTCATGTCTTCTTGGGCTGACCTATCACGTCCCTGCCTATAAATACAAGATGGTAATCATTCATTTGGGAATCAAGTTCATTCATCATAATTCACATTCCTAGAAGAAGTTCATACTTGAGCCGCAGATCATCATTTTGTAGCAGCAGACCGATTTCAAGGAGAAACATATTCATTTGTATCTTTGCATCTAGGAGAGGTGCTATTATTCATTGTATCTATTCGGACTTGTGTTGGGCCTGAGTTGTAAGCAGATTTCTGCTCTTATTCCTAAATATATGAGAGATATATTTGCTGGGTTTTTCCCCTCGAGTTAGGAGGGTTTTCCCAGGGTATCTTGTGGTGTTCATTGTCTCATGTGTTGCATTTTCTGATTGCTTTCTTTTCTGATCGTAAAATCAACATCTTTCACCCGCTCCTCACACAATCCACGACTTTCAAAAACATTATCTCTTTAGGGCACACTACAATCTCTATGATTAAGGGTTTATTTCTTGTGTCTTTCCATCCATCAAAAATGATAGACATCCTTGTTTCTTTCCATGAGGCCCTAATGGGAGCCAGTGAACTTTCTATATGTTTGACCTCTTTCAACAAGGTGCCACACCTTCTCAACACCTAGGCCCGTGTACCTTGTTGGAGCTTCATTTACTTTTCTCATCATATCTTGCCAATATGATGATCAAACAACATTGAAGGATAAACCATTTGCATAAAGGCATCTTGCAACAATTTGATCAACAATCTCCCTTGCATCATTTTTAAATACCCTCTCTAATGGTCCCTTTGCTCTCTTCACATTAGTGGGCTCTTCTTCATTCTTATCTAAAAATGGGTGGCTTTCTACTACAATATCAATGATGACAGTAGAATATGGAGAAGCAGGTGGTCTCCTTGACCCCCCTCCTCTACTCAAAGGATGTCTTGTTCTAAGGAAAACTCTTGTAGTTGCTTCCTCATGCTCTTTGATAAATTCTGTTATTTAATGAGGTCGCACATGTCCATTCTTTCTTGGACAGGCTTTGATTCCCCTTCCAAGAATGGAACACAAATGGGCTTTCACTCGGTTGTACAAACTTGTATACTTTTGATCACACCTGCTGAATATCCAAACATATGCCCTGCCACCTAGCATTTGTTGTATCATTTATACATGCCTCCACAAAGGTGAACTTGGGTCAAATTCAAAGGATGGCTGGCCGATGGAGCACAAACTAGTTGCCATTGTATCATGTCACTAGCTAGATAATAGTTGGCCAATGGAGCTACAATAAGTAGTTTGAAAATTAGGAAAACAATTACAATCATTGAACAATATCAATATGCCACTAGATAGGTAATGCTATATTTTATTATTTTTAAGTTTCATTTAAAAATTAAAATTTCTAATTGTATATTTGTTACTTGTTATTGATACTGAATCACAAATCTTTGAATGCTTGTATGATTTAAATTTTAATCCTATTGCAAATCAATTTTGATCAACAAGGACTGGTTTAATAATAAATATTTTTTGTTATTTGGTCTTGCATGTGACTTTAATATTCAAATCTGCTCAGGTTGATTAGGGTAATCATAATGCTATCTAGTATATGGATATTGTGTTTAGTGGTGGGGGTGGTGCTTTTGATTTATTAAAAAAACCAATATAAAATAGTTCAAATTTTAAATAATAAAAGAAGCTTGAATTTGTTGATTTGAGCTTCAAGTTTCAGTGGCCAATGCAGAGCTATGAAGTTATTCAAATGAAGTTTGAACTCATTTTGAACGTTAGCAACCAACATGATGTTGATGTAATCTGCAAAGAAATAAAATCAAAATGCGCCCACTTGTCTGGAAATTGCGTCGGCGTTCTTTTGTTTATTCTCCTCTTGTGGTGGACAAAAATTGCGTCATAAACGAAATGACAATTTTAAGGCTTTTTAGGGTAAAAAACATTAAAAAAACCCTTTGAAACTCATGTCTGCAGGTTGAAATGGTAGGGGTTCGGTCCGGAATTGTCATGTTGAAAGAATTGGCCAGATTTGGCAGGTAAAACTCAGAATTGTTTTGGGCAGAGAAAAAGCCTACCCTGGTTGAATCCACAATTGATTTGGACTAGCATCCAATTCTGGGGTGTTTCGTACTCTGAATTGGCTTTTAAATGAGGTGATTCAGTAACTTAGCTCAAGAGCATTCAAATTGCATTGAAATCCTTTCCAAGTAACACACTTTGATTCTGCCATTGATCCAATTGAGCAGTGATTTTCTGCTAGCTTTGCCTTTTGTGGATTGTGCTATTTGTTCCATAATTATTTATTAGAAAACCTTTGAAATCCTCTTGGAAGGAGCTGAACTCATATGCTACCCAATTTTCCCCTTTGTCTAACAGATGACATCTCACCATGCTAGGATTCCATAGTATATACAGACCCTAGAGGCACCATTGGAATCCGAGGTCATTGCTTGCTAGAATTTCTACAATACTGTTAGAATTTTCAGGATTTATTTGTCCAGGAGTTTGGTTTCTTGAATGACTCCTAAATTAGATTTGTGCAATTGCGATTGGCATCTCACCAATCACTGGGGGTTGAAGGCCCTTCAGGCCCTAACATTCTAGGAAAGAAAATTCGTTGCAATTGTGGAAGGAACCTCCCCCTTGGATAAGATAGTTTCTTTTATTTGTTGTTGTGTTCTTGGATCGACATCTTCTTGGGCCTCAATTTGGTCTTTTTCCATTCCTGCTTTCCTCCCGATCAAAGTTTCTTTTATTTATTGTTGTGTTCTTGGATCGACATCTTCTTGGGCCTCAATCTGGTGTTTTTTCCATTCCTGCTTTCCTCCCAATCATATTCTTTTTGCTTGGGGAGAAGCCTCTGTTTGGGATATTCCAGTTTTACTCAGATATGATTATTAGATTCCAATTCTCCCAACAGTAGTTCACCTTCTGCAACCTTCCTGTGCTGTTCTTTTTCTCCATGCCTGTTTTCCTTTTCCCTTTGCAAATTGTCTCTACCATAGTTACCAGGTTTGAAAAATTCAATTCCTTTGAGAGGTCAAAAAACTTTGGAAATTTGGAATTACAACAAAATCAGTAAAATTTCATAGCATTTGAAAAGTCTAGATTGAATTGGACAAATCCTGCCATTCTAAAAATCTGGACCAAACTGGATTTGGCAATTATGGTCTTTACTTGTATATACTCAGTTCCATCCTCAAGAGAAGAAAATAGTACCAGATTCTGTTCATCCTGGTTACTTCCATTTCCAATCTCAGGGGAGAAGCTGTCTACTGGTTATGTTCATCCTGATTTCGAAACCCATCTTTTGATTCTACCTGTTTCCTCTGAAGCAGTTTGATTCGATCAATATGGTGCATTTGCATCTTCTGAAAAAACCATAATGATTTCTTTTGAAGAGGAAGTATAGTTTGCCTTCTGTTTAAAATCTCTTTATTCCTCCAAATCATAGGGGTCAGTTCTGCATGCCCCAATTATTTTTACCTGTGTAGTTAATTGTGTCCTTTTGCTGGGTGCATTCTCTGGTTATTTGTAGAACTTTTTGGCAATCATAACATCAAAAAGGGATGTCTTTGTGGTCAAGCTTCTGAATGTAACTGACAAAAGTTAAAAAAATACATAACAAGTCTGGGAGAGGTGCTATGTCTTCAACATATCCTGAAATATCTTTAGTCTTGTGTACGTCTCATAGGTCTTCTCCAGGGTTACATTATCACTTTCTACCAGGTTTCTGATGCTGCTTCGTATCTTTTCCAACACCTTATTTGTTTGGTATTCTAGTTGCAGTGTGTACAGCCGGACCCAGATCTACTTGATGCTATAACTTATAAATACTTTCTTACTATTTGAAAAGGTGGCAACACTGGTGGAAGTCAAACTGACAGTCCTTTGTTTCCCATGAATTCTTCATGTATTTGGATTATCATTATTTCTATATGCCCATGGTTATAGTCAAACTTTTAGCAGTTTTGGAGGTTAATCTTATTGAAGTCTTTGATATGACAGAAATGCAACTGGTGTTTCCCTTTTTCCCTATAAATGACACGTAAATGTGACCTCCCAAGATGGCCCACCATCGTGGAGCATGTGGATCTTTTAGAATTAGAACTGTCACTGAAGATTTCTTCATTTGATGTGTCATAGTCACATGACAAATATTATTCCTCTGCTCTAAATGATGAAGTGCTAAAGATTGATTTGGAATGTGTCTATATTAGGTTTAAAGCTATATATTATTAAACTTTATGAGCTCCTTTAGAATGTTGATGTGCTGTCTCTTCAAAGGTGAAAAGATGCTCTAAAATATATGGTCTAAGATTGATGTGTTAAGTTCTGTGTTAGGCATAAAAATCTGAAAAGAAGGATACTGTGTTATAAATTGTTCTTGGCTAAAATGAATTTTCAAGTACTGTCTTGTAAACAAATGGCATTATGGATTTCTGTAAGCCATGGCATTTTGAAATGATTTTAGGGTAAGCTAATAAAAATATAAAGATGTTGACACTCAATGAATTGGAAACAGGTGTTGAGGTTACTGTTGAAGAAATCAAGACGGCGGTGGAGGATGTGATCAATGAGAACAAAGAGGCAATTCTAGCACAACGCTATCGAATAAATGGTTTCCTGTCTGGATAACTTACATTTTTGGTTACACTATAAACAGTCATTTATTACCTCTGCATTCATCTTGGCTCTTCTTAGCATAAGATACTTATTTGCATTTTGTTTGATAGGGGCTTTTCATACCATGTCAATTTTTGTAGTGATTCCAGGGTTACACTTCATGTAAATGCGAATCTATCATCATTTATAATTTGTTTTCCCCGTAAAGAAAACCAATATTTTATTTAGTTCAGTAGTTGATACTTCTTGGTATGTGTAGTTTCTTTCTTACCTGAGTTTTAATGTTTCTTCCTAGCTGGAAATTTATATGGCCAAGTCCGCAAGCGTCATCCATGGGCAGATGCTAAAGTGGTTAAGGTGAAGCCCCATGACTTAATACCTTATGAGTAGCCAGGATTGCAAATTTTTGTTTATTAAAAATCAAAATTTTTAATGGCATAAAACTACTTCCTAATCACACATTGAATTAAACATAGTTATATTGATGTAGCAAATGATGAAAATAAATCATATCTCAATAATATTTCCATTAAATGGAAACATGTTTTGATTGATCATATTATAGGAAATAATGGATGCCAAGCTTTTTGAGCTACTTGGGGAAAGGACAGCTGCAGATGAGGAAAAGCCCATCAAGAAGAAAAAAGAAAAGCCTCCAAAAGTGGAGGTAAGCTTTTCCACATTGACTTTTTCATTGATCTGAGAGCTTTCAAGCTTGGATCTAGATAAGTGATACTGCCTTTCCTTAGATCTAAGACCGATATATGAATATGTATTTCTAATTATGAAACTGTGATTTGAATAGAGGAAGTTGCTTTTTTCTTGTAGGAGAAAGTTGTTGCTGCATCAGCTCCTCCTGTGGAGGATACAAATCCTTTTTTGATATTTCCTGAACCAGGTGAAAATATACAGGTATGCCAGTTAATACTTGGTGCATAGGGATTTAATCACCTACACCAGGTGTCTTGCTTCGTGGAAACAGTGTTCTGAAACCATTTTGTATCAATCACTAGAGCTGCAGTATAAGGCACAAAAGTGCACTTAAAAGTTATTTGCAGAGAAAAAAATTTAATGATATTTATAAGTATGAACATTGAATATGATAATTGGGGAACGACTTGAAAAAGCTAGGTACAACCACTGATAAATCAAGAATACCCAAGCAGTTACAACTGTACATGAGTTTTCTCACAAAAAGCAGTTCCCTTCTATAAACAAAAAAAAAGTACTTGCAACAATATATGAACTTATTTTTTGAGAATGCTCATAGCTTACATTATAATGGCTCCTTGTTTAGTTTGGCTATATTATTTTGAGTGGACTACCATAGTTAGTCTATGATTTGTTTTTGTGAAGCTTCTTACCTATTATAATGAGAATTTTGGAATCTCTAATGATGTGAATGCATATAGTCATGCTTATGTTTGTCTTTTCTCAATGTTTTTCAAGATTTACTTGGGTATCATTTTCTATTCAATGTCTCTTGCAGTTGAATTTACTGTCTGTGCCCTTCCAGATTAGTTACCAAGAAATCATTTTCAATATCTAGCATTGATGTTAACCTAGAGTGAATGTGTCTATTGTGTGCATTTGAATGAGTCTCACCATCTCAAAATCAAAATAAAATTGGTCTGCACATGTTTATTGAATTTAACCATTATCATAGCAGAAAATTATTATTATTAATGATCAGCATACTTGTGCATGTCTACTGTCTGATGATTCAGTCTATGGATGATGTAGTTCCAATGCAAGTGATGTAACTGACTTGTAGAATGTAAAGGGCTTAGAAGCAGTGCATCTGATGTTGAAATAGGTAAAAGTCATGAATTGGCACATCCGATGTCAAAACAGAAAAAAGAAATGAGTTGAAGTTAAAGTTATATGGTTCAATTCTGATTTTTTTAAAATAGTAATTTCAGCACAGCTAAATGATTAGGCTCCCTGAAATAGTGAAATATGTAAGAAAATTGAATTACAAGCCATGTAGAGTACGTTGTATGAAGCTTCTTTTTATAACTTGGCAGCCTTTTAATACAAACAATACCTGTGCAACAAGATTGTAACAAGTTCTTAGAAGCATAGTAACGAGACTCGGACTCGGCTCAGACTCGGCCAGGGTGACTAGACTCGGGACTCAGACTCGGCGCAGACTCGGCAGAATGAAAAAAACCTAGAAATTTAGAGATTTTTAAGGATTTAAAACTTGTTTCAAGCACCCTTTATTGAATACAACACAAATAATAGCAAATTTGATCACATACACAAGTATACAACGATCACATAAGTATAAAGTACACAAATTGTAGTTGCGTTGCTGAAGGAAATAGCATACTTAGATATATAAATTATAAAACTAGTCAAATGTATACAAAAGTCATGGAATATGAAATCCATAACATCAAATGTTCCATACAAATATGAAATATCAAAACAATAGCTATAACTCTATGACTCTATGGCATAGTGGAGCCAACATCCTTCCTACGAAGGCGTCTAAGGGTCCTTGATGATGTTGCAGCTGTAGCCATAATCTCTGCCTCTATTTGACTCTCCATGCCACTCTCACCAACAACAACTATGTCTCCTCGTGCTCTAGCCTCCTCCTCAGCCATGGCTACAACCTCAGCCTCTCTCTCTGCCTGCTCCACCCAATCAAGGTCCTCGTCACTAAAGACTGCATCTGTAGCCTCAATGGTCCACTTAGACTGTGGATCAACCTCATCTAGATTGATCGGGGTGTTGTTGTGGTCAAAAAGCTTCCTGTATCTGAGCCGAAGGTTGTAATGAACATAGACCAAGTCATTCATCCTCTCCACTGTCAATCTATTGCGCTTCTTGGAGTGTATGTGCTTAAACATACTCCAATTGCGCTCACAACCAGATGAACTGCATGGCTGGCTCAATAGACGAATGGCAATATTTTGCAGGTTCCGTGTATCAGAACCAAACAACTCCCACCATCTATCTGAGATGAGAAAAAAAAAACAAAATCAATCTCATTTCAAGTTTCAAGTTCAACATTTAATAATAAAATACAATATAAAAAGATGACAATTATGCCCTTAAATATATTTTTACCTGGTAGTAATGTTGTCCTACTGTCTTTGCTCATTTGACGTGCAAAGAAGTCTCCTTGTGCCTTAGTGAAGGCATCTATCTCCTGCACTATCTGTGTAGTAACAGCGGGCAACATCCACTCTATCGTCGAGTAGAGCCCACTAAGAATTTCTCTATCTTCACGAATATCACGGTGGAATTGGAAGGCCGGATTTAGGAAACATGCAGCTGCATGGATGGGCCTATGAAGTTGGTTTTGCCATCTCCTATCAATGATCTCCCAAATGGGAGGATACTTCTCCTCAACTCCACCATATACTGATCTAATGGCCTCTTTGGCCCTATCCATGCCCTCATATAAGTAGCCCATTGCGGGCTTCTCCCCATCTGTAACTCGTAGGAGAATTAGCAAGGGCTCAATAAACTGCAAAGTGCAAACATGTTTCACAAATAAGTGTGAATGAAAATAAACAAATAAAAGATATGATTAAAAATTAGAACATAATAAAGAATTAAATTTTACCTTCACAATCTCCTCCACTGGTGTCCAAAACCCTTGCTCATAAAAAATGCAATCAGCGACACCAATCCCTGCAGTGCTTGTAGAAAAGGATGAGGAAGACCAATCCTCACCAACAAACATGCGCCTTAAAGCTGACTTTGACCGAATCAAGGATTGCAATGTGATAAAATTTGTTGCAAACCTAGTGATGCCAGGACGAGACAACTCCCTCAACCCTGTGTATTGCCTCATAAGGTTAAGCAGCCATGTGTAATTGTATATAAATTTGCAAATGTTTCTTGCTGCATCTACACATGTTTTGATCCATGGGAACTTGCCAAGATCCTCTATCATGAGGTCAATGCAATGGGCAGCACATGGAGTCCAAAATATAGTAGGGTGCCTCTCCATCAATAATCTACCAGCAGCAACATAATTTGCTGCATTATCTGTCACCACTTGCACTACATTGTCTTCCCCCACATCAGCTATCACCTCCTCTATAGCCTCAGACAGATATGTGGCATTTTTGAATTGGGTAGAAGCATCAATGGACTTAATGAAGACGGTGTCACCTAAAAGAATAAGCAAAACCAATTGTTCAATAAATTAAA
Source organism: Sequoiadendron giganteum (assembly GCA_007115665.2). NCBI lineage: Eukaryota > Viridiplantae > Streptophyta > Pinopsida > Cupressales > Cupressaceae > Sequoiadendron > Sequoiadendron giganteum. Next base: position 145,883,164 of record CM021109.1, on the reverse strand, counting down.
AAACAAAATCAGCCATATTAAATTATTAATCACTAAATCAAATTCAAATTTCAATGCATTGAGGGAAGTACAATTACCTCCGGAGGACACTAGAAAATTAAGCAGTGTCCTATTTCTCCTATTGGTCCAACCATCAGTCATGATGGTGCAACCAATCCTCCTCCACTGCACGCGCTGCTCCTCTAATTGTGTTTTCACATCCGCCACTTTTTGAGTCAAAAGTGGGCCCTTTAATTCATCTTCAGAAGGGGCTTTGAACCCCGGCCCACATATGGTTATGGCATCAACCATGTTTTGCCAAAAAGGTGACCTAAAATATTGCATAAATAAATTAATAAGTTACTTACATAAGTATTGTAAAATGAAAAGTTTTAAGATTTTAACTGCACTAAATTTGAATTCGATAATGAGATACATCTAGATTCTAAAATAATAAAATTTAAATATAAATTTTAAAACAATTAAACGAAAAAAAATCACCTGGCTACATGGAAGGGAATGGTGCAGTAGTACCAAAAGTCTGCAATTGTCTTTTTTGCTGCATCATGTGCGTCCTTGTTCCAACCCATGCTCTCAAGCGACGGTTGGGAACCAGGAGTAGTGCGTGGTACAAAATATGAGTCCACCCTAGATTTACGAACTCTAGGGCCAATGCTAATACTACCACTACCACTAGCAGTACTAGTGCCACCAGCACTAGGAGTATGCACAGGGATAGCTGGTGTAGAAGCAGTAGCACTAGCACAAGCACTAGAACTAGGAAGGTATGGAGGCATGGAAGAAGCATCTCCAACAGCACCAAGTCCCTGTCCAACTCCCAAACTCACCAATTCCTACTTCTGTCTCTTTTTCATTTCTTTTTGCAATTCAAAAGTTTCTAATTGCACTTGCACTTCACGAACAACCTCAGGAGGTGCTATAGGGCAGCCCACTGCATCATGGATGGGTATGCGTGCAATATGGTATTTTAATCTATTTATGCCTCCATGATATATTGTCTTGCAATATTTACATTTTGCTTCTCCTTTTTTCATTCCGGGAAAGATTTCAGCATGTTTCCAAGTAGGGTCTTTTCTGTCTGGGGTTTGAGACATTGTGAAAATAATAATATGTTTTGATTTGCAAATGAATGTGGCTGCAATAACAAGTAGGGTTTATAAAATTATTTAAGTTGCAAGTGGGGTTTGTAAAAAAAAAAAGCAAACTAAAAAAAACAATGATTTTTCAAATTACAATGAATTATTTGTTAAAAAAACACAAAAAAAATCAATAAAAATCAAACTTACCTCTTATATTTGGCTTGGAATGCAATGCAAACTCCTCCCAATCATTGGTAATGATCTCTCAATGCACCTCCTTGCTGATATGAAGCTTCCCAAATGATATATGGCCCTCTATTTGTCTTCAACAGTTTGCTGGTTGCCCTCTCTTCTCCTCCTATTTTTCCAAATGAATGAAATGAGGTTGCTTTTAGGGTTGGGGAGATAATATAAGGCAAAAAAACAAACAAACTGAAAAGTCAATTTTATGTTTTTTGGATGACATTTTATGCTGTTGTCGCCGGCCGTGTCCAGGGCTCGGGACTCTCCGGGAAGCGGCAAGTCCGGCCAGGATTCGGCAGGTCTCGGCTGCTCCCGGGTCCGGGCTCCCAGGACCTGGCTAGGGGTGCTCGGCTTGAGACTCGCCAAGTTCTGGCGAGTCCGGGCAAGTCCCGTAACTATGCTTAGAAGGTGTAACAATCTGCTGCTTATTATTTAGAAAATCCTTAAATGACTATTACGCAAATTTTAATAATATATCTAATAACCCCCCCTGATGACTAAACCGGATACAATACCAAGTTTATCTTTAAATTTGACAAATTTATGTCTCTCTAGAGGTTTGGTCTTATGTCAGCAATCAACTCATTGGTAGGACAACAATGAAGACATACATCATCATCATTGATCAACTAGTGAATGTGATGGTGATGAACTTCAATATGCTTGGTTTGATTATGATAGATTGTATTCTTCACCATCTTGCACACACTCTAATTGTCACAAAAAAATGAAATTGGTGTTGTTTAGTCAATTGGGAGACCAACCCACATTCTTTGCAACCACATTGCCTCACATCTTTATCAACAACTGCCTTATATTCCTCTTCCATGAAAGATAAAACAATTGTATGTTGTAGCATGCTTTGCCAAGAAGCTACTCTGGATCCAAGAGTAAAATTATATCTAATTGTAGAGTTTTGAGTATTAGCCAATGCAATCTATTTGGATCAATATTTCTGGATATCATGGTATAGAATGCAAAGTTGAGGGTCCCTTTGACATATTGAAGCATATGTTTTGCAGCTTGCCAATATTTTTCTTGTGGCTTGGGCATGAATTGAGAAAGTCAACTCATTGCAAAACAAAGGTCTACTCTAGTGGTAGTAAGATAAATCAAACTACTTAGCAATTGATGCTATATTGATTCAGTGGTTGGTGGCAAACTAGTGTAAGTGGAGAGTTTAATCCCAACTTTCAAAGGTGTAGATGTTGGACTATTGTTACCTTGAACTTTTCTAGAAGTGCTTTGGCATACTTAGTTTGTGATACAAAAATAGTATGTTCAATTTGGCAAAATTTAACACCTAAGTAGTAATGTAAGAGTTCAAGTTCTATCTGGTAAAAGACATAGCAAATATTTGATTTTACTAGTTGAATTTTGTTGGCCTTGCTCTCGATGATGGTCGTATCATTATCACTATTTCACGTTATCACTATTTCATCACCATTGATTTTGATGTAGAGATTCACATTAGAATAACTTATTCTTGATCTTGAATCTCCAAAATGTTAATCAAGCTCAAGTCCATGTAAGGAATTAACTAACTTGCAAATCAAATGTTCTTTTCTAGGAACTTGAAATCCTTGTGGCTGAATGTAGACCTGTTTCACCATGTCTTCGTTTATGAAGGCATTTTAAACATTTGTTTGATATACTTTCCATCCATATAGAGTAACTTTAAACCTATGTTTAATGGGATGGAAGGGACGGTCTTGTCGATGGGGGGACCAAGGGCCTAAGTTTGGGAATAGCACGAGGATGGTGGCACAAATATATATATATATATATATATATATATATATAGTACTTAATTTTTTTTATAAAAAAATATACAATGAATAACATATGGAACTTTGAAATACTCAAAACATATTTGATATTGCATGGAATAAACAATGAAAACATTGAATATCAATATATTTATATTAGATTCAAAAATACAATTGGCAATAATCATTTATCCCCAAAGTCCTTATCAAGCTCTTCATCACTCAAATTGCTAGACTTCTCAAGGTCAAGCTCCTCCAAAGCAAACATCTTTGTCAACTTGTGTTGGCTCCTTTGGATCTACATCCCATCGGGTTGCAAGAATCCTCCTAGAGGTAAGTCGCTTCCTCTGAACAAAGGTGGATGAAACTATAAGTAGATTAATTCCTCTCAACAACAAAAGAACTACAAACTCGGGACAACAAACAAATGACTAGTGTGGTTGTCAAAGAATTAGGCCCATACATAGTCCACCATAAAACTGGATCCTCCTATGCAATGGTTTCCCTATCCATCTTGGCCTCTTTTGAATATCCCTTAAGAGTGACAAATTTTGTCCACTTAGTAATTAGTATGAACTATGCTGGCATGTGTAGAATCATGCATCTTTTGAATGGGCTTCATGAACCTTGCCTTCACCTTAGCATCTTGTATAGGGGTAATTTTGCCAATCCTTTGCACATACCACATTGGATTCAATCAATAGGCAACTATGTGCAATGGAGTGTTGAGCTTCTCTCATTGATGATGAATGATTGGTAGAATGTGTTCATTGTAGAACTCTAATGTGGACTTTTTCTCTTGTACAATGGCCTTCATTTGGCCAAGCATATTGTCAATGCACTCATACACCTCTCCTAGGCTAGGTGCATTTGTTTCCCTATATCTAATAACTTTGAAGATTGGAGTAGTGATGGCAACAATGTATCTTGCCTCAACCCAAAAAGTGTCACTCTCCATCACATCCTTCACTCTCCTCCCCTGCTTTGACTTAGAATGGGGGCACCAATTCCACTCTGCTAACAACAAAATAAAGTATACGAGATGTAATTTTGTTTGTTAGCTCAAAATCAAATATCATTTATAAATTTTTCTCCTAAGACTTCTAGTGATATGGTTCTCTAAAATGCATTTTGATCATCCAGATATTTTCCAGGTGCAATTGACATTATTTGCACTGTGTTTTAAATTTGAACTTTAAAGCTTATAATTTTGAAAAGTCTCAAGGTTCTTGGAAACTGGTACTGGTCTGGTTTAGAGCTTACATTTATAGCATAATTACTTGGCTTTATTTGGCATGCTGCTGGTTTGGAATATGTTGATTATGGTTTTCAATGCCTGTTACCAGGTACATACAGAAATATTCTTTAGTGATGGGTCTATTTGGAGGCCTCACAACTCAAAAGAGAAGCTTGAAAAGCATTTAAAAGCAACAGGTGGTAAAGTATATACGCGTTTTCCTCCAGAACCAAATGGATATCTTCACATAGGCCATGCAAAGGTATTTTTAAAGCTTCATTTCTTATATAGTAAACCAATGAGCTTAATATTGATTATTTCATGGAGGTTTCCCTGAAGCTGAATTTTTGGCTTTCTTCATTGCATTCAGGCCCTATTTGTGAGCTTTGGCTTAGCCCAGGAAAGAAATGGGTGTTGCTATTTAAGGTAAGGCTGAGCTGTTACAGCATTCCTGCAACTAAGTGGTTCTCTTGGATACAGAAAACTGTTCAATAAAATGCTGCTTCTATTCATTATTTATGCAATATTTTTTGTTACTTTATATTATCTGAAACTGCTATATGAAGAATTACGTGTACAGTATTATACTCTGCAGCTGAAGTTACTTTTGTTTTGCATTGCATACGTTTTTTATTTTTATCATTTATTATTTCTGTTAATTTAGATTTATGTATTATTCACGGATACAATGAATCTACTCTTCATTTTCTGGAGGTTTTGTGAAACCATCAAAGACTTGTTAAAATACAATACTGCAACATTAGGCATGTATTTCTTTTGCTTTATAACCTTTTTAGGTAATCTTGTGATATAAGAAACATTGGCAAAATCTGTTGAGAGCTTGTTTGTGGTAGCTTTCTAGCTGTAGCCAAGTTCAGAAAATTGTTTCTTCAAGTTGCTGTAACTTGTCATTTGCCTTTCTAGCGTGTGATCATTGATGGAAACATAGCCTGAAAGAAATTGCTGTAAGATTAGATTTTGCAGATGGCATGGAAGGGCCAAAAGCTTGAAAAAATACAGGTGCCAAAAATCCAGACTAATGCCTGTATGAAAGCAAAATTCAGGGATTAAGTGGATTGATTGTTTGAAGAAAACATCAAGAGAATTAAATAAAAACGAGTTGCCTTGTAAGCAGTCCAGGGGTTATTAAAGCTATCCAAATGTGCAGGACAGAGTGGAAACCACCTGCAAGAAACAAATGTAATTACTAAATAGTAGTGTTATACTCTGGTTTTTTTATGGGGTTGGGTTGCCTTGCAATGACCAAGTGGAACAAATTTCCGAGGGGGCACATACAAGTTTCATAGGTGCATGGTACAAAAAATGCTTTGTCATAAGGAAAAATATATTTTAGGTGATGTTCGTAATTTGTTCTTTGTGTTTTGGGGGAAAGGGGTAGGGAATGCAATTTACTTGGACCCATAATTGATACAATGCTCCCAGAACATAAGAAGTTAGGGGCACTTATACACCCAAAAGTAACAGATTGCACATGCAAACTCAAAAGATGGAGAAAATGTCTTTGCGAAATAGTTAAGTGTATTAATATTGATAATAGATTGATACGTAAGATGGGAAGATCATCTGCATATAACAAAGGAAGGCTTGAAGCCCCAATTACTCTTCTTCTATGATGTATGCCCTGTGTTACACAAGTGGTTCTTTACATCATAGAGTGTAACATTGCCATGGACATAGGACCACAACTTCACAAAATATGAGCTTTATAATAAAATAACTAGTCTCATTATGTGTGGTAGAACTGCATTTCAAATTAGAAAAGAAAGCTTCCTAAAATGAAAACTAACCTAAAACTAACCTAAAATTGGACTATAACACACACACATTAATCTGCTTTGGGAATTTCCAACCCTTAGGGTTGGATTTGCCTTCGGCATCTAACCCAAAGGGTTGGACTTACATGTCAAAGCTAAAAGAATCTAGCAAGAAAAGTACTGGGCAAAGCAATGGTAAAAGGGGTGAAATCGGACTAGAGTCACGAATGAATATATGAGTGGCGTAACTTCTGTTTGATAGTGAGTTTGGAGAAACTGGAATAAGGCCTGGCTTATACCTATGTGAATGTTACTGTGTGGGCTGTTTGGTTGATCTGGATTTTTTTTCTTGTTTAGTTGTATGATTGCTCTGGAATGTATTTTCCAAGTTAAATGGTTGATCTGGATTTTCTCAAATCTCTTGCAGATATGATGATACAAATCCTGAAGCTGAGAAACAGGAATACATTGATCATATTCAAGACATTGTACATTGGATGGGATGGAGGCCTTTCAAGGTGTACTTTAGATGTATGGTTGAATAGTAACTGTTTATTTGTTTGTAGTCCAGAAGTATTTACTGTGGTTTAATTGTCACAGATAACCTTCAGTAGTGACTACTTCCAAGAGTTATATGATCTGGCAGTGGAGTTGATAAAGCGTGGTCGTGCATACATTGATCATCAGGTAAATGCCATATACGAGGCAAAAATATCTCCACTATTATAACAGAAAAATAATTATTGCATATTTGTAGTGAAGTGCATAGACTTTTACTAATCATAAAGGATTATGCATTATTGAAATCTTTTTGACAGACACCCGAAGAGATAAAAGAGTACCGAGAAAAAAAGTTAGATTCCCCATGGAGAAATCGGCCAATTACAGAGTCATTAACGTTGTTTGATGAAATGAGGCGAGGAATGATTGATGAAGGAAAGGCAACTCTTAGAATGAAACAAGATATGCAAAGTGACAATTATAATATGTATGATCTGATTGCTTATCGTATAAAGGTAAACTTGGACTTTTTAGGATATTTTTGTCATTGGCTGTTCCTTTTCAATGTATTCACTCGACTGTTTACCTTTTCTCCAGTTTACACCCCATCCACACACTGGAGATAAATGGTGTATTTATCCAAGCTATGACTATACGCATTGCATTGTGGATTCTCTCGAGAACATTACACATTCAGTAAGTTTTCTGTCATATTTGTGTTTTAAATATTTTTTACATGCACATAATACCTGTGATTCCTCATAAGGTATTTGAATATTGATATCTTTAAGAATTTATATTATCTATTCATGTCACTTCAGGATACAGTGTTCGATGGACACTCCTTTTCTTTTCCCTTTGTTTGAGATGTATAGGCATACTTGGGAAAGCCTAGGTATCTTTAGTACAACCCAGTTACTTATAACTTGTTGATGTTATTAGCAGCTTCGGGCCTCTTCTTCCAGCTTATACAACTTGAGAATAAACCAAATTAAATAATAGCCTATCGGCTATTTAATTTGATATTGAGATTATTAATATTTACTTGTACTTGGGCCGACCTATATTGTTATTTGGAAAATACTTATTTATCTTAGGTGGCCGACCTATTTGAGGAGACACCTCATTTTGTATATATACAAGTTTGGATTTCTCATTTGACATAATCAAGCTCATTCATTATAATTCGCATTCCTAGAAGAAGTTCATACTTGAGCAGCGCATCATCTTCAACAGCAGTGAATCATCTTTCTGTAGCAGCAGATCTTACAGTTGCAGCAGATCATCATTGTGTAGCAGCAGATTATACTGCAGCAGCAGACCGAATTCAAGGAGAAACATATCTTTGTATCTTTGCATCTAGGAGAGGTGCAATTGTTCATTGTATCAAATTCGGCCATTGCTGGGCCTGAGTTGTAAGCAGATTTCTGCTCTTGTTCCTACAATATATAAGAGAATCATTTGCTGGGTTTTTCTCCCTCAGGAGGAGGGTTTTCCCAGGGTATCTTGTGTTGTTCATTGTCTCATGTGTTGCATTTTCTGATTGTTTTCATTTCTGATCTTAAAATTCAACATAACTGTCTCAGTTTATTCCCAGGCATCATTGACAGACAGGAGCAAGCACAAAAAGTTAAAAAAGAAAGGGCATCCACCCACACCAACCACAACCTACCCTCAAAAGTTAAACTAAGAAAAAGGGAAAAGGAAAAAAGGAAAAGAAAAGGGAAGCAAAACTAATTCCAATTTTTAAAAAAAGGGAGAGGAGAGGATTTGAGACTTAGAATTTTATTATATTTATATTTTTATATTATTTAGGTTTTGGTTTTTGGGCCCATACCTTGTACATATTGATGTTAGAACAGCTTCGGGCCTCATCCTTCCAGCCACGACTTTGAAGGAATAAATTCAATATAGCCTATCAGCTTTTAAATTTATTGTTGATTGATATAATTGAAGAGGTGCTTCACTAAAGAAATAATATTTATTATTTATTTGGGCCGACTTCTTTATGGTGGCCGACCTATTTATTTATTGTAAATTCTTAATGAGGCCGACCTCATGAAGAGTCACTTTGTTTTGTATAAATACAAGGTGATGATCTCTCATTTGATCATCAAGTTCATTCATTCATATTCGCACTCCTAGAAGAAGTTCGCACTTGAGCAGCCGATCATCACCTTGAGCAGCAGATCATTATATTGTTACAGCAGATTGATTTCAAGGGGAAACATATTCTTGTTGTATCTTCGCATCTAGGAGAGGTGCTATTATTCATTGTATCAAATTCGGCATTGTGTTATGCTTGAGTTGTAAGCAGATTTCTGCTCTTATTACTTCAATATATAAGCGATATATTTGCTGGGTTTTTCTCCCTTGAGAAGGAGGGTTTTCCCAGGGTATCTTATTGTGTTCATTGCCTTATGTGCTGCATTTTCTGATTGCTTTAATTTCTGATCCTAAAACTAACATGGTATCAGAGCGGGTTTATGTGAAGATCCGATCAGATTTGTTAAGCAGTCTTTATGGTGGCCATGAAGGACGTAGCCCTTGAGATGGCTAAACAATAGCTTGAATCATTGATTCTGACAGATGATTTTGCACTTGGTCGACATTCATAAGTTGAATTTGGATCAGAGTGGTTGGTGCGGCAAACTCTTGCAGTTGGGAATCTTGTATACTACAGGCCAGGGGATGGAGAACAGTTATGTGCGTTGAATTCGTGGATACCAATGATCCGTTATTGGGTGAAGCTTAGAAGGATGCCGCAAATGAGAATGGAGTGCTGGTGTCACACTAAAAACATAAAAAGTTTTATTTTAATTCTTGGCGCAAGCATTATTGAGGGTGTCTACAAATTTCAGTTTGCATCGCATAATTTTGAAGATTAAAATCTTCTGATGCCATGAGTGAAGATTATAGTGTCTATTTTCATTTGAAGTTGAGTATATGTGGTGCTTATTGCAGATCTGATAGCTTACTTCATTGTCTTGAACATATGTTGTGCCTTGCATGTGTTGTCTGTGTGATTTCGGGTCACTATGTAAGCTACTATGAGCTGAGCTTGGCACAAAATTGTTTTATGTATTTCAGTTGGGTATATGTGTAACAGGTGGCTGCACAGAAAATAGATTTATGATAAATTCAGTCATTGTCACATGCTTGAATCTTCAAAAATTGTATACGGTGTGTGGAATTCATACTTTGAAGAGGCAGCAATTCTGAGTGCTAAGTCAGTAATTTGATCTTGTATATGGAGGACGTAACTACAGGAAGGAAGGGAGACAACTCTAGCATGCATTCTTAAGATGCCTAGTCAAATTCGTGGCTATAATGATGTGATGCTCTCAATATATTTTTTAGTACATGGTGAGATGACTGGTGCTATCCTTCATGCTGTGAAAAGATTCTTTATACTTTGCTCAAGGAAGAAACTATTGAGCAATTGAGGATAGCCTTGGAGAAGTACCTTCACCGGTTGGCTACTCATCATGTACTGGAAAGGCATCACTGGCTGATGTTTGTAATAAAGAGATAAGTATTTTTGTTTATACTCTTGAATAATGTTCATGAATTTCTTATATATTTAATTCATGCGATAACATTGATCATGTATGCTTCTAGCATTGATATTTCTCTTGGAGATAGTTGAGTTCTATGAACTTTTAGTAATCTCTCTCTATAATGCTTCTAGGACGGATCGAGAAGCAAGAGGGTGATGAGAGATCGCATAGAAGAGCTTGAGGCATCTTGTGAGGAAGTCATGCCAACTGGAGAAATGATCAAGTATGGAGTCATAGCTTGTAGCCATGCGACTAAGTTGGTGGCTGAAGACATCTCTCAAAGAGGAAGAACCTATTCAAGTTGTCATTGTGATCAGTTTCTTCGAAGAGGAGGAATTAACCTTCAGAGGGAGTCTGACAAACCAACAGAGGCAACCTTGGATGAGGAGGTCAGGAGGTTGATGCAAGAACTTGGAGATTCAGAGGGAGTCTACTAAACCAGAAGAGGATGGTGATTCAGTTGAGCCTTTGGAACCAATTGATGGGCCAAGAGATATTGTCATAGGTCGAAAGATACCTCTATGGGCTAGGCAAACAATGTAGGAGGCAGAAAAGTTTGCAACCTTAGAGGAACATTCAGAGAGAGCAAAAGACCTCACAAGTTTTCAAACTATGTTGCGTTGACGAGTCAAATCATTGAGTTTGAACCTTCCAATGTTGAGGAAGCTACAAGTCAGCAAGTATGGAGAAATGCTATGGCTGAAGAATATCAATCTATCCTCAAGAACAATGTTTGGGACATTGTACCTAGACCATAAGGCAAATCTGTTGTATCTTCTAAGTGGCTTTTCAAGATCAAGCATGCGGCTGATGGAAGCATTGAGAAGTACAAGGCTAGATTTGTGGCTAGAGGATTCTCTCAAAAAGAGGGAATAGACTATGAGGAAAAATTTGCTCGAGTTGCTGGTTATACCTCCATCAGGACTATCATTGCCATTGCAGCAGCTAAAGGATGGAAGTTACACCAGATGGACGTGAAGACAACATTTCTAAATGGTGTAATTGAAGAAGTATACATTGAGCAATCTGATGGCTTTGAAGTTCATGGGAAGGAGTCTCATGTTTGCAGATTAAAGAAGGCTTTGTATGGCCTTAAGCAGGCTCCTTGTGCTTGGTATGAGAGGATTGATCGATACCTGTTGAGCTTGGGCTTCTCCAAGAATGATGTTGATTCAAACTTGTACTTCAAGGTAATTGATGGCGAAGCATTGATCTTGGTTCTCTATGTTGATGAACTATTTCTTACTGGAGAAGAACACCTCATTATCAAATGCAAAAAGGAGTTGGCTTCTAAATTTGAAATGAAGGATCTTAAGTACATGCATTACTTACTTGGTTTAGAAGTATGGCAAAGGCCTAATGAGATAATTCTAAGTCAAGGGAAGTATACAATAGACATCTTGAAGAGATTTGGTATGATGGATTGCAAATCCATGTCTACACCTATGGAAACCAATTTTCAAAAGTTAAAGGAGGCTGCAGCTAGTTCAAATCTGGTGGATCCTACTATGTACAGGCAGTTGATTGGATCATTGATGTATCTAGTCAATACTAGACCAGATATTTGCTATGCAATGAGTGCACTTAGTCAATTCATGTGTGAACCAAGGCAAATACACCTAGTTGCAGCAAAGCATATCCTGAGATACTTGCATGGCACAGTTGGGTATGGCTCGAGATATTCTTCTGGTGTGGACTTGAAGTTGCATGGTTATACTGATTTTGATTGGGCAGGGTGTGTTGTTGATCGGAAGAGCACCTCTGGATGTTGTTTTAGTTTGGGGTCTGCGATGATCTCTTGGTGTAGAAGAAAGCAGTCTTCAATGGCACTGAGCATCGCAGAGGCCGGGTACATTGCAGCATGTGTGGCAGCTCGAGAAGCAATGCGGCTTCAGAAGCTCCTTGCAGGATTGTTTGGACAATCATTGGAGCCGACCGTCATTCATTGTGATAATCAAAGCTATGTGAAGCTTTTTGTCAATCCAGTGTTTCATGACAGAACCAAACATGTTGAGATTAAATACCACTATATCAGAGATATGGTATTGAGGAAAGCAATCCAGTTGAGATACATTAGCATTGATGAGCAAACGACCGACATTCTCACCAAGCCCCTCTCCAGAGTAAAGTTTGCGTACTTTCGAGACAAGCTTGGAATTGTGGAGAATGAAGCCCTAGCTGAGAGGGAGACTCAGCTTCAGTGATCTTTTGAGATTTGCTCTAATGCATCTTTCTCTATGAGAGAAATTTGAGGTGTAAGCCCTTGTTTCTACCCTCTGGGAGTAGCCATGGTGGATGTCATATTGAGTGACTCCATGACAACATCACCTGAGAGAGTCCGTGATGATTTTCTTGTACTTGTGTTTATTCACCCTCTGGATGTAGCCATGGTGAACATCATGTTGAGATGACGACATCACGTTGAGTGATTTTGTGATGGGCACTTGTGCACATATGCTTTACCATACATGGGAGTAGCCATGATGGTTGATATCACGATTGAGTGAATCCGTGATAAGCTTCTTTCAGATTTGGATGTAGCCATTGTGGATGTCATTTCATGACATTGGTCAGCTGGAAGTATTCCTCCCTAGCTGAGAGGGAGTGTTGATGTTAGAACAGCTTCGGGCCTCATCTTTCCAGCCACGACTTTGAAGGAATAAATTCAATATAGCCTATCGGCTATTAAATTTATTGTTGATCGACCTATTATGGTGGCCGACCTATTTAATTATTGTAAATTCTTAATGAAGCCGACCTCATGAAGAGTCACTTTGTTTTGTATAAATACAAGGTGATGATCTCTCATTTGATCATCAAGTTCATTCATTCATATTCGCACTCCTAGAAGAAGTTCACACTTGACCAGCCGATCATCATCTTGAGCAGCAGATCATTATATTGTTACAGCAGATTGATTTCAAGGGGAAACATATTCTTGTTGCATCTTCGCATCTAGGAGAGGTGCTATTATTCATTGTATCAAATTTGGCACTGTGTTCTGCTCGAGTTGTAAGCAGATTTCTGCTCTTATTACTTCAGTATATAAGCAATATATTTGTTGGGTTTTCCTCCCTCGAGAAGGAGGGTTTTCCCAGTGTATCTTGTTGTGTTCATTGCCTTATGTGCTGCATTTTCTGATTGCTTTAATTTCTGATCCTAAAACTATCAGTACAATTGTCCACTAAGGACCATATGTTCATCACAGGAACTTACAATTCCAAATTGCAGGGATACCGCTCTAACTGAAAACTGCAGAATACTGCTACCATGCACTCCAGCACTACGATGTCACTTTGGGTATTTGGACCTGGGTCTCCAACATGAGAACCCATTGACTTAACCATCTGGGCTCAATCCCTTTGATTTTCTAATTATTTTTTTTTTTGTCATGGATGAATAGGAATGAAATATTTTAATTTATCACGTTTCATATTTGCAATGTTCGTTGCACGGATATGGATGTTGACCCTTGATGATGATTGATGGAAGTGATGCAAAAATATCACATGCAGTTTAATCCAGAAAAAAACAAACTTTCATCGATATGGACTGTGGAAATCTTATGTCTTTGATGTTTTGATCCTTAATTTTTTAAAAGAAAAAGTTAAAAGATATATACTTCTCTTGGTTTTAATATGTATATAAGTGGGCAAATTTTTTATCTTAAAGGAATTTCATCCTTCTGTTTTCCTGTTGTCCTCATTCTGGAAACCTCATGGAACATTATTATTTGGAAATTCTATTTTAACCTTGCCTTTGTTGTTTTGGTTACATTTTCCCTTCTTATTCAGTCTGTCAAATTACTCTATGTTCTATTCGGTGTCCTGGAAATTATTCTGCACTTATGACTGCTTTACCATACTGATACAATCTTTTATCGAACTGCTACTTTATTTTTTTCTACATTGGATGATCTTTAGCAAGGCTCATACTTGTCAAAAGGAAAATTAAGTATGTCTGTTTCCTTAACCTTGCAGCTCTGCACGCTTGAATTTGAATCCCGTCGTGCCTCTTACTATTGGTTATTGGAATCCTTAGATCTTTACCTTCCATATGTGTGGGAGTATTCCAGACTGAACGTGACTAACACAGTAATGTCCAAGCGTAAGGTATGCATGCTACCCTCTAAAGAGTCTAAACTATTCCAATTGATAGCTTTAATTTTTAATTTGTAGAAACCAAGTTGAGTATTTTTATTTATTAATTTCAAATCATTTGGCTGCTAATGTTTTCATTGTTTGCATTTTCCTTCTCCTTGTAGCTAAATAGGCTAGTAAGAGAAAAATGGGTTGATGGTTGGGATGACCCACGACTTATGACACTTGCTGGTTTGCGACGAAGAGGTGTTTCTTCAGATGCAATTAATATCTTTGTTCGAGGAGTTGGAATAACAAGAAGGTAATAGTATTACACAATTCTTATTTTGATGTTGCTTTTCTCATAAATTGGTAAACTTGAAATGTTTTTATTAGCGAGTAATATTTTGTATGCCATATTATTGGATATGATTAATTCAAAAACACAAATTACTGTAAGAAACAAAGATTTCTGATTGTAGGAAATTTTATTAACGTAGTTGTATTCAAGTATAAAAGTTGTTTAAAGTTTGAAACTGTAACACAGCAATGGCAACCTGCATGTTCAAGAAACGATGTTTTATTTAAAAAAAATATTATTAGAAGTTACATATGCAGACCACCTGAGGTGCACTCCCTAATCGGATAAGAGTCTTTTGGAATGGCAATTATGCCATGGTAATAATGATATGCATAGTTTCATACATTATTAATTTTTTTTCAAGAAATAGATTTAGTGAATTTTAAAATGTGATAAGGCTTTATTGTATTTCACTTAGTTAGAGCCTTAATTTGAATGAATACACAATTTATTGGTACATTTATTGACTTCTGCAATTTCAGATAACAAACCCTCAAGTATCGACTTTGAGATCGCAAACATTAGTTTTCTGAGTGTGTTATTGTTTCAAGTTTTCAACTCTTATGATACCACACTAATCTTGATTCCCATGAAAGAGAATTTATTCAATCATGTTATCAATGATTGTGAACTCATTATAATTAACCCACTTTTTATCTGTAGAACAATCTATCCAAGTTCAAAGCTCATGGCAAAATGCTAACTTATTTAAACCAAATAATAAATGGTTTTGGTGTAGTTGCGTTTAGATTCTGAGCTTGCTGGTATCAATCATCGCACGAGCAATTGAAATATTATTCTCATTTCTTTTATCAGTCATTGTTTCCTTCAAATTTGTTCATCTTTGTGGACTTCAAAACTGCAGAACTGTAGTTCATTGACACCAATCTTGATCCTCGAATATTTATGCTTAAGTAGATACTGAACTGGGAGTGTTGATTATCCACATCAAATGATCCAAATAAGGCCTCAGCTTTTCATGATCCATGCTTAATTGAAAGCAATAACTATTTCAAAATTTTGAATCCATGCACAATAGATGAATTAAATTTTCTGGTCTATACCTTGGAGTGTGAGAATTTACCTTTCACTTTTTAAAGTTCGAAGTACAAAAGAAGTTGTTCTATATATATATATTATGTATCTGTTTTGATGTTGAATGTATACCTGTGGCTTTGTACATTAACAACGATGTCTGCAATGACAAAAGTAGGTGAATGGGACTCAAAGTGCATCAATTTACAATTGATAATCACAAGTGCTAAAAGGAACTCAAATGACCAAAAGTAAAGTCTGTAAAACCAAAACTAGGAAGCATTAAAACCAAATAAGAAGGGGGAAGGGCGATTACTCAAGACAATCAACATTTACAACACTGGAAAGCTATATAGTTAACAGCAATAATGTAAATGGAAGAGTGATTCCCAAAACACAATCCAAAGTGAGTGAAATGTTTACTGGATTCCTTCTTCAGTCAGTTTCGCTTTTATCTGTGGAAAATTTAAACTACAACTGAACTTCACAGACTATATGCATAAACCACTTCTGAAATCCTAATATTTGAGAATGTATCTACAGTTACTTTTCTCTTTTTTGGGTAAAAAGCCTTTGCATGTGGGATACACAATTCTTATGATAGCTTTATCTTAAGAGCCCACTTATATTTACTTTTCCATTGGATTGTTAAAAAGAGCTTTTACATGTGGGATAAGTAACTTGACAAAGTGCATGGCATGAAACTGGGCTGTTCTGAAGCATTTTATTCATTCCTCACATTTCTTCTATGCTGGAAATACTACACATTTGCCTTAAATAGTGGTTTTAGATGTGAAAATTATTGTTGTCAAAATTTTCATTTTACTTGTGGATTTGCTAATTTTTTATGTTGTCTGCATAGTATATAAATGACAATAGATACAGAAAAGCTAAAATCATTTTTTTTCTTTCAGTGATAATAGTATGATAAGGTTAGATCGTCTTGAGTACTATATCAGAGAAGAAATGAACAAAACAGCCCCACGAACTATGGTTGTTCTTAATCCTCTCAAGGTATCTCTTTAAACCTGTATTGAAGCTTTTACTTTTAGAATATGTAGTGGGTGTAGATTAGTTACTTTTATAGAGCATCTCATTATTTGGTTGATGTTATAAATTTGAAAATTATATAACTGACAGTGGATTGATAGTATGGCCCAACCCTCTAGTGCCTGTTATACTTGATTTTAGTAATTATTACTTGGGTTGGTGGTTGTCAGTAAGTCCTACCAGCTCAACTATTTAAATTTTACTCAAATGCCTTTTTCATTAAAACCATTTCGCTACATGGTTATACTTATTTTCAGAGTGTAGAAGAGTTTGTTTGCACTATGGTGGCCTTTTTATAAAGCACATGAGCTTAATTTGGTGATTATAATTCAGAATTTGTTTGGTTTGAATGTAGAGTTGAATTCATGAAGGAAAAATAAATCATAGAAAAAAAGTAAATTATATAATTTGCAATAAAGTTGGAATAAACAATTAGACATCTTTTTGTTTTTAAATTTGATTTCTGGTTAAATAGTTGTACATCATAGTTCCATGGAGTTTCGGAATGAGGGGACAACGTGGATAGGTTTCAAGGATGGGGGGACCATGGAACCAAGTTTAGGGATGAAGGGGAATAGTAGTGCAAATATAATGTAGTGCTTGAAAAATGAGCTCTAAAAAAATGTTAAGTTGTCGGATTCGGTACTGGTTCGGGTTCGGGTTCAGGGGTTTGGTTTGCTAGTTTGGCTAAATTTTTTTGGGGGTGGGTTCGGTTCGCTTTGGGTTCGTTAGTACAAAAAACATGTAAAAATTATATATATATATATATATATATATATATATAGCATGAGTTAGGATTAGAATATCACATAACATCATATAAACAACAAAACCACCATAAACTCAAATGTCATTTAAAACATGCATGATAAATATTCATCATTGAACCTTGAATTGTGGTAGCTTGATATACAGAGTCTATTGATGCCAGGGTTCAATTTGTATGATTTTGAAAAAAGAAGCCAATTGAGTAGAGTTATCAGCATTCTTCAAAAATCATAAGAATTTGTTTAGTACACTAGCCATTTTGATGTCTTCTTGCAGTTTCAAACATTATTTTGTATCATTGTTACATTGGTCTTGAGAGTGGTAGCTTAATATAGCTCCACAATACAAAATCCGGTTTACCTGTGTAGTGTAACAGTGACATAGGCAGATTTTTCATTGAAAGAACCAAAGGGTGATTGCACAATTGAAGTGTATAAACACATATCTTTTTGTAATATCAAGGATACTTTTTGAATATTCCATGCATTGCTAATCTAAAATGAAAGGTCTTTTACCTAATCTGTATGCAGCCATGCTTTTGACATTGTCAAAAAGAGCAAAACTTCCCTAATGATGCAAAGGCATGGCCAAGCAGTTCTAACTCTCCACATGTGAGAAGAGAGATGTTGGAGAGTACACCAAGTCAGTGAGAACAAAAGTGTAATGTGTTTTAGTTTGTAGTATTTCTCTAGTTCTCTACAGATGTGTGATAAATGCTCAGTTCAATGATATAGAACAATTTTTGAAAAAAGAAAGTTGTGTCACAGTCCGCTTTCAATCCAACAAGCAAAAATGAAAGCTCAACCTCTTGGAATGAAAATGCTTTTTTGCAAAACAAATGAATAAGAATGAGGTAGTTAAGGTGTTTAAAGTGATTTAGAGGTCACTTTTAGGGTTCCCTTGGGCGCGGGTCAAAGTCAAACTCCATAAAACATTAAAAAAATGCTCAAAAAAACACTTTTTGGATGCCTAGGCACGTGGGTTCTGTCTTGGTTCGCCTGAGTTCTGTTTGGGTTTTGCTTGGGTTTTGTCTAGGTTTTTCTTAGGTTTTGCTTGGGTGAATCAGACCCAAAAATGAAGGATCCTGGCCGAACCCACAGGCGAACCGAACCAGGGGTTCCAGAGGTGAACATGGTAACTTAGAAAAAATGTATAAGAAATAGCAATTGGAATTGTAAACTATTGAACACAATGCATTGGCAATGCCAATTATCAATATATTATTATATTCAAAATTTCAATATGATGTTTACATTGAAATACAATTGGCTAGGCCTTAGTTGTCTACAACTCTAACCATACTCCCCAAAGGTCATGGGAAATTCCTGATTGGTGGAATTGTTGGACCCAAATAGCTCAAGCTTCTTCAAATAGTAACAACTAACCCTATTTGTCCTTGATCATGATTAATCCATGTTAGCTCCTCTTGCTCAACATTCCATCGTGTTGGTAGACTCTCCTTGTAGATAAGCATGTTGTGGTTCTTCGGATGCAAAGGCACTATGTACAGTTACAAGTCTCTATTCTTCTAGAGGTAAGTTTATTCCTCTTGATAGAATGGATGAAATTGTATGTAGATTAGTTCCTCTTAGTAGTAGAAGAATTAGAAACTTTGGACAAGAGGCAAATTTGGCTAGTGTGGTTGTCAATGAATGAGGTTCACACATAGTCCATCATAGTATTGGATCCTCGTATGCCATGGTCACCCTATCCTACTTTGTCTCTTTTCAACAGACCCTTTGTAGCAAATTTGGTTCACTCATGATGACTGGTCATGACATCCCCTGTATTGTACTTTTAAATCGCCTTCATGAAGTTTGTCTTTGTCATGCCCCTCGATTGCAGCTTGCATAGAAATTAAATATAATCATTGGCTAAGGAGATCACAACCTTTATAGAAATTAAGGGAAATCATTGACCAAGGAGACTCAAAGGGGTTCGATGGAATTAACCAAAGTAGAAGTTAAATGCAATGATTCCAATTTAATAAAGTCACACTAAGAAGGCAGTGCTTGGAAGGGTGCATCCCTTTTTAAGGGGTGCAATAATTATGAAGGTTTTGACTATTCACCCCACCATGAAGGATATGTAGTAAGGTGGGGTCATTTGGTGAAAGGAATCAATCAAGTAGATTGGATAAAAGAGAAATAAGAATTGGAAATTATAAGAGATCTATTGGAATAAATATTATTTTTAGCAAGGATATTGTTAGAATTATCATGCATTAGAGAATAATTAATTAATTATTATTCTAATTCTCATGGTCTTAAGCTAAAATTAGGTTTTCTTTATTAGTTAACTCAATGCTTTATTTATGTTAACTATATAGCTAATATTAGATCAATCCGTCTAATCACACAGGATGTTGACACTTGTCATGATCTAATCCCTTTATCATTAGGGTTGCTCTTATAAAGCATTCATTCTCTTTTGTATTATTCATTTTGTAAGTATTTTCTTTTTGAGGAATAACAAATCTTTGTTTTGTAAAGCTCTTGAGTAGGTGTTTTGTTCTTGTTTGATCTTGTGGCTTGTGTTTATTCACAAATCTAACATGGTATCAGAGCTGGGATTCAACGAACCCATTCTCCTTTTTTGAGTTTTTTTTTCTCATCTAGGGTTATAGGGTCGAATCTAGAATTTTCAATGCTTTTTTTGCAATTTTTGGAGGTGGGCGAATTTTCGGAGCACTTTGGCGCAAAATGGACCTTGCCATTGCGTCCAGAGCGGCCAAAAACCTAAAAATCGACTATTGTTTTGCGAAAATTTGAGAAACCAATTTTTGGAGGTGAAGTTTTTGGGCATGTTTTACGAGGTGAAAAATCTGTACACCGTACAATGTAGGCGCCATTAATGCTGCGTAGTGGTAAAAAATTTGTAGGCTTTTGAAGAAATTTTCATGCAAAAAAATTTCATGTGTTCGATTTTTAATTCTTTTTTTTTGAAAAAAATAAATCAAATCAAGCAGCGTTTTTTGCCTTTTAAGTACAACAGAATATTCCAAGTGCCAGCCCCCAAACCTAGAAACTGGGTGCCCATATGTCTAGGGGCCGAAATTTTAAGCCCCTTGTTTAGTTTAATAAGGCAAATTGGGCAGTTTTACAAAATCGGGTATATCTTAGGCATATGAATTCCGTTTTTTGAAAACTTTATATCGTTGGAAAGTTGGTTCCGAGCTCGTTCTAGATCTGTAGGTATTTTTTCTTTATTTTTTACCAGAAAGTTGCTATAGTAAGTTGAAGACAACTCTTCTATTATGTGCTTACAGGGCCATAACTTGGGCAAACGGACTCCATTTTTTGCAAACGAATAGGCATTGGAAAGCTCTTTCAGTGCTCTACACAGCCATGAAGTCCATTTTTCCAAAATATTCACTAGGTACACAAGGATCTCTCTAATGCGATTTTTGCTTTTTTAAGCTTTTTTTACTTTCAAAGTTGTATTAGGGTTTGGTTTTTCTTGTTGTGGGGGGGTATATTTCTCGCTTTTAGTATCTATATACATCAAAGATCAAAAATCCTATACCACACATTGTTTTGAAACCTCAACCATCATGGCGGACACCTCTTCATTTGAATGTCTTACGCCACACAACTATCATACCTGGAAAGCTCATATGACTAGAATGCTCATGTCTAAGGGTTTATGGTCTACTTTGGATGAAGTACAACCAACATTGACTTGTCAATTTGAGATATTTCAGCATAGGAACGAGACAGATGAGGCTATGGGTTTGATTTCACTGCATGTTTCAAACAGTCTCTTGTTTCATTTGGAGTCTTGCAACACTCCTAGGGCTATGTGGACGAGATTTAGTGATCTTTTTGGCACCATCAACGAGTATAGAGCTCTCCAGATTGAGGCAGAATTAACATCACTTGTACCTGATTCTTACCCCTCCATTGAGGACTTCCTGCAGAGGTTTAAGTCACTCAGATCTCTTTTGCAGGGTTGTGGGAAGAATAAAATTGACAAAGAATGTATTTTCCTGATTCTGTCTAAAGCTTCGAGGGTCATTTTAGGCTTTCTCTTCTACTTTCTATTCTACTATGGATGAATTGGGTGATGCATTTACCATACCTACTTTTGAGGTTTTTTGTGATCGTTTGACACGTGAACTGGCAAAGTTGGTTTAGTTTGAATCTCTTTCTGGCTCCAAAACTCAGGCATTGGTTGCATAGACATCCAAAGGAAAAGAAGAAACAAAAGCCCAAGACAAATACTTCATCAGGTAGTGAGCGTTCCTTCAAAACATCTCAAAAGTCGGAACAAAAACCTCAAACCACTCCTCGGCATGATAAATCTTCTAAGTCTGGTGAGCCTTCCTCCAAGACGAAGAAGAAATAAGGTGAACCTTGCAGTTTTTGTGGTTAGGAGGGACATCTAGTCAATCAATGTTGGAAGAGATTAGAGGCTTTCAAGGAATCCATGCAACAACATAACATCTCCACCCCTAAATCTTCTTCCTCATCTATAGGTAAAGATCATGTTCTTTTTGCACGAACCTTACCCTCTGCAACTCCATGGATTCTTGATTCCGACGCGACACATCACATGACACATTCTCAGGATTTGGTCTCATCTTTTTTAGATTGCAGTACTACACAAATTGCAGTTGGGGATTCTACACAACTTTCTGTTTTGGGCTCATGCACTGTCACACTTGAGGGTGGTTTTCTTTAGGAGGTACTTGTAGTTTCTGATATCTCCACCAACCTTCTTTCAGTGTATCAGATTTGTCAACTTGGCTGGTAGGACAGTCGAGTTTACCCCTCATGATGTAGTTATTCATGACCTTCATGATCCTGATATTATTGTGGCTATTGGGAGTGTTGATACTACTCATTTATACCGATTTGATGGTTTTGAGAGTTCAATTGGTTTAGGTTCATCCTTCATAGCACATGTAGACGCTGTGAGCATGCTGTGGCATGAATGTTTTGGTCATGTCAATTACAAATATCTCCAGCAAATGAGTACATAGGCATTAGTGCCCGGGCTCCCTAAGATTTCCTGTATTGATGGTGTTTGTCGAGGATGTGTTCTTGGCAAATATCATCAGGATTCTTTTCCTACGGGTAGAGTTACACATGCCAAGGCACCTTTGGAGTTGGTTCATAGTGGTCCATGTCATTTTCAACTTTTTCAGGGGCCAAATATGTGCTCACATTTATTGATGAATTCTCTACGTGTACATGGGTGCATTCAGGGGCCAAATATGTGCTCACATTTATTGATGACTTCTCTACGTGTACATGGGTGTACTTTCTTAAGTACAAGAGTGATGCCTTTGATTCTTTCAAGATCTTTAAGGCATTTATGGAGAAGCAATCTGGTCTTTTTATAAGACGAATACACACAGATAATGGGGGGGAGTATGTTAATCAGACTTTCAGGGACTTTTGCACTGAGCATGGTTTGCAGTGTTGGCTTACAGTTCCATACACCCCTCAACAGAATGGTGTTTTTGAGTGAAAGAGCAGAACTTTAGGGGAGATGGCCAAATTGTATGATTTAGTCATGAGATATGCATTCTTCGTTTTGGGCTGAGGCAGTTAATTGTGCCACTTATATTCAGAATCATATGCCTCACAAGGATTGCGACATATAACTCCCAAGAAGGCTTGGTCCCATGTTAAGCTCGATGTATCTTCATTCAGCGTCTTTGGTAGTGAGGCCTGGGCATTCATTCCTAAAGCTCAGTGGAAAGCCATAAAGAGGAAGAGCCAACCACTCATATTTGTTGGCTATTGTGAGGATGTTAAGGCATATTGGTTGTTTGATCCTGATTCTAGAGAGGTCTTGTTTCGACGAGATGTCTAATTTGATGAGCTCTTTTCTTTGATGGATTCTCCATCACCAACTTCTCCCTCATCTCCTATTACTCACTCCTCATATGTTGAGGATTACTCATCTCTTGAGGATGAGGATGATGCTCCAGCTATCCCACCACCTCCAGATATTCAGACTTTACCCAAGTGTGCCTGCAATGCTATTGATGCAGCTGGACCTTTGGTAGTTGATCCTTTAGACTCCCGTCGCACTTGTGCACATACATTAGGTGTTAGTCTTTTGAGTCATACCATTTCAGATGATCCTCAAAAGTTTTCAGAGGCGGTTGGTATTCCTGAGTGGGATAGTGCTATGGCAGATGAGTATTCTTCTTTGATGAAGAATCATACTTGGGATTTAGTTCCTCTTGCTAAGGGAAGAAAGTTGGTTCGGTGCACATGGGTGTACCGTACCAAATATGTTGCTGATGGTTCTATTGATAAGTATAAGGCTCATCTTGTTGCAAAGGGTTTCTCTCAGGTCGAAGGTATTGATTATTCTGAGACCTTTGCCCCCCTTGCCAAGATGAATTCAATTCGTCTTGTACTTTCCCTTGCAGCTTCACAGGGATGGTCAGTATTTCAGATGGATGTGAAGAGTGCCTTTCTTCATGGTGATCTTCATGAGGAGATTTATATGGAGCAACCACATGGTTTTACTGAGGTCTCTTCGCTGGTTTGCAGACTGCGTTGTTCACTATATGGTCTCAAATAAGCCCCTCGGGCTTGGTATGACAAGATGGACACTTTTCTACTTTCTTCTGGATTCAAAACGATGTCATTCTGATCCCACAGTTTACATTCAAAGACATGAGTGTGATCTTTTGATCCTTGTGCTATATGTGGATGATTTGATCCTTACAAACGGTTCATCCTCCATGATCCAGAATGTTCAACGAGCTTTGATGGAGCAGTTTGAGATGACAAATCTTGACCTTCTGCACTACTTTCTTGGTTTATAGGTTATTCAGTCTTCGGATGGGATTTCCATATTTTAGCAGAGTATGCTCTTGACATGCTTAAGAGATTTGGCATGCTTGATTGCAAGCCTGCCCCCACACCATTCCAGTCAGGTGTTGTATTAACTTCCACTTGTACTACTCCTTTTGTAGATGCTACATCATACAGGTAGTTGGTTGGTAGTCCTTTGTACCTGACAGATTCACGTCCTGATCTTTTGCTTACGGGTTGTCTTGTCTCTCGATTCTCACATGATCCACGTGAGAGTCATTGTCAAGCTTCCAAACGAGTTTTGAGATATATTCAGGGCACTTCACATTATGGTATTCACTATGCATCAGGAGATCCTCAGATTATTGGCTTCATTGACTTAGATTGGGCTAGTGATGTCAATGATAGGAAGTCCACTTTTGGGTTTGTTTTCTGCCTTGGTTTTGGCCCTCTTACATGGTCTTGCAAGAAGGAATCTGCTATTGCATTATCATCCACAGAGGTTGAGTATCGTGCAACAATTTTGGCTAGTCAGGAGGTTTTGTGGCTTCGGCAGTCATTGAACGAGTTTGGTTTTCCTCCTACTAGTCCCACTATTCTTTGGTGCGACAATCAAAGTACCATTCACATTTCTGGCAATCCAGTGGAGCATCAACGTACTAAGCACATAGAGAACCACATGCACTTCATACGACAATTGATTCAGGATGGTTTTCTCACCTTGGAGTACATGCCTATAGAGGAGTAGATTGTAGACATCTTCACGAAACCTTTGGCATCGCCTCGCTATCTTAAGCTACGATTGATGCTTGGGGTGAAGGAAGTTGTCCTTGGGGGTTCTTCATGAGGCCTTCACGTTTTTTTTACATGCTTTCATCTCTTTTTGGAGTGGAGTTTTTCCCATGAGGTTTTCTCCATTTCTCCACTTTTCAAAGATCTTTTAGTTGTACTCGATACCTCATCAAGCCTAGTTGTCTTGACCCATTCATGCTTTCTTTACTTTTTATGCATTGGTTTTTAGAGGTGTTTAGCTACTCCCTAAGTTACACTTAAGGGGGGTGTTAGAGTTGTCATGTATTAGAGAATAATTAATTAATCTTTAATGAATTATTATTCTAATTCTCATGCACTTAAGCTAAACTTAGGTTTGCTTTATTAGTTAACTCGATGCTTTATTTATGTTAACTGCAAAGCTAATATTAGATCAATCCATCTCATCACACAAGATGTTGACACTTGTCATGATCTAATCTCTTTATCATTATGGTTGCTCTTATAAAGCATTCGTTATCTCTTGTATTATTCATTCTGTAAGTATTTTCTTTTTGAGGAATACCAAATCTTTTTGCAGAGCTCGAGTAGAAGGTGTTTTGTTTGTTGTTTGATCTTGTGTCTCATGTTATTCACAAACCTAAGATCAATAAATTATTAGCTAATGCATGATTACTCTAACATCCCCCTTAAGATGAACTTAGGGAGTAGCTAAAAACCCTAAAAAAAAGAATGCATGATGGTTTCCGACAAACAAGGCCTAGTGAGGTACCCGTGTACAAACAAAAGATCTTTCAAAATTGGAGAAAAGGAGAAAACCATAGTGGGAGAAAACTCCTCTCCAAAAAAAGAGAGAAAGGCGATTGAAGGACCGAAAAAACCTCCAAATCAAGGTGAAAGGACTAAGAAGCCTCTAACTGAAACAATGTCCCAAAAACAAGAGGAACATGTAGAACATCACAGAAGCACGAAGAAGTTGTAGATTGTTGTCGAATGATAACTGATATGGTGCTAAAATGAAGAACCTCCTTTGAAACAAGTCCTCAAAGGTTGAGAGTTCAAGAGAACAAAAGAGAAATCTCCAGTGTGATAATACATTGAGGGTTGAGTGCTTTATAGGAGCAACTCTAGTAATTGCTCACTTTAGTTAACAAAAAAACACTTAGTTAACTGAATAAAGAACTCCTAAGTTTAGCTTTAGTGCACGAGAATAAATTAGACTAATAATTAATTAAAGATTAATCAATTATTAGCTAATGCATGATTACTCTAACACCCCCCCTTAAGATGAACTTAGGGAGTAGCTAAAAACCCTAAAAATAGAATGCATGATGGGTCTCGACAAACAAGGCCTAGTAAGGTAACCCATGTACAAACAAAAGATCTCACAAAACCGGAGAAAAGGAGAAAACCACTGTGGGAGAAAACTCCTCTCCAAAAGAGATAAAGGCGAATGAAGGACTGAAAAGCCTCCAAATCAAGGTGCGAAGGACAGAGAAGCGTCCAACCAAATAATGTCCTGAAAAAGAGGAACATGTAGAACATCGTTGAAGCACGAAGAAGCTGTAGATTGATGTCAAATGAAGATTGATATGGTGCTAAAATGAAGAACCTTCAGAAACAAGAATGCAAGAGTGTCATATGGTAAATGATCCATCTCATTGAAATGCATGTAACCAGCCGCTAATGTGTGTTGCATTCGAAAGTACATAGGAACAAGAACTAAATACGTAGATCACTCAAATTGTGAAACCAAGGGAGCATCAACACCAACAGTAGAAACCCTCCCATAATGCTGAAAAGGGAGAGCTATGACAGGTACACTGAAACTGTGTGAAACCAAGAAGTGCATGTAGGAGAAACAACCTGCAAATAAAAGGGTGTGCAAACTAAGGCACACATGCATGAGGCAAGAATCATTGGGATTCACTACTGTCGTGGAAGGGACACTCACTTGACAAAGGTTTGATGGCAAACCAAAGGCAAACATTAACCCCCCCATGGCACTTTATATCATAGTGTGAATACAAAAGGCACAACACAATGTGCAAAATCCTTAAAAAATATACACTAGAATGGTACTTTATCTCAATGCGTCTACAAAAGAGAATGTGCATGAAAAGGATGTCTACAATGCCCAATAGGAAAAAATATTGGAAATACATGAACAGCAAAAAACGAATCATTCCACACAAACAAAAAAATTTCAGGAGCTAAGACGTCCAAGTAATTCACTAGAGTGCGAAAACACAAAAATCCGAATAAATGTACCTAGAGAGAATTCTGGGAAAAGTGTATGGATGGATATGAAGAGCTTTGAAAGACGGTTCCAATGTCATTGGAATCGCGAAAGATAGAGAAACTAGTCAAAAGTTACGAGCTTGAGATTGAAAACAACACCTCTGACTTCAATAGGCTGTAAAATTCACCTATAGCAAAATACCGAGAAAAAAATCAGCACCATTGGATAGTGCTTGGAACCAATTTTCCGACGATATCTTGTTTGCCAAATTTTAATAGCCGATTGAAAAGTCATGCCCATTTTCTCAATTATGCCTATTTTGCAAAACAACCAATTTTTTTTTAGCCCCTTCAGGGGTTGGGCATTGGTTCCCCATATGACTTTGGGGTGGCAGATTTTTTTCTTTTGTTTTTTGGTTTTTTTAACATGGTATCAGAGCTTAGATTCAGTGAACCCCTTCTCGATTTATGATGTTTTTTTCTTCAACAAGGGTTACAAACTTTAGATTTGAATCCCCTTTGCTTTTTGTTTGCAAATTTTGGAGGTGGGCGTTTTTGGTGCATTTTGGCGTAGAAAGGACCTCACTGTTGGATTCAAAGCTATCATAAAAGTCAGATTTGCCTTTTGTTTGGCTTGATTTGGACTCCAGATGCCAAATCTGCAAGGGTTTGAAGCGGTTGCTTTTTTTTTTTCTCTGGATCCAGAAGGTAGTTGCGTTTTTGGCACATTTTGGCACGAAAAGGACCTCGTTGGATTTAGGAGGCCGATTCAATGAATTTTGACTATAAATTTGCCCTATTTTGTCGTCGAGAGCTTTTGAGGCAATTTTTTTTTGTATAGGGGCTTGTACGGCCTCCGTATGGATTCTTGTGCACGCAATCCGAAAAAAATGTAAAAAAGGCTTGGGATTTTTTCATTTATTTTTGGGTTTTAAAAAAAATTTGAAAAAAGAAGAAGAGGCAAATTGTGTTTAAGTTTGGAGGGCGCATTTACTTGAGCCCTACACATAGGGTACATATTGTACCCTGGCGACAGTAGGGCTTGCAGGGTTTTTCCCCGATTGACGGTTCTTTTAATATCGATTCGTGGTTTCAAATTTTCCTGGCATTGCCTTTGGCTTTTCTTGTGGCTTTTGAAAAATTCCGGCGGTGTCTTAAATTTTGTGACAAAGCATAATATTCTTCACACTGGTTGACAGTTTTTGGAATATTCCAAAAACGACAAGGAATATTCCATCAATTTTTTTAATGCAAGGGGCCGTATTTTTTGGGTATTGGGAATATTCACAAAATATTTGTTCCACTTCAAGACCCCTTTGTGCCCTAAAGGGGGTCTTTTTTCTTTTTCTTTTGGCCATAAGTTCAGTGTACGAAATCGTTTTTTGGCAAATGAGATATCGTCGAAAAGCTGGTTCCGCCAACTTTCCAGTGGTGTGGGTCTCATCACTTGATTTTGCTACTGGTGCATTCTACAACCTGTTGAAGTTAGAGGTGCTGTTTTCAGTCTCGAGCTCATAACTTTTGACCAGTTTCTCCATTTTTTGTGATTCTCACGGTGTTCGAACCGTCTTTTAGAGCTCTTCACTACCATCCATGCACTTTTTTCAAATTTCTCTCCAGGTACAAAGGTGAGGTCATTTGATTGAAAGGAATCAATCAAGTAGGTTGGATAAAAGAGAAATAAGAGCTGGAAATTATGAGAGATCTATTGGAATAAATATTATTTTTAGCAAGGATATATAGTAAGGTGAGGTCATTTGATTGAAAGGAATCAATCAAGCAGATTGGATAAAAGAGAAATAAGAATTGGAAATTATAAGAGATCTATTGGAATAAATATTATTTTTAGCAAGGATATTATGATATATATATATATATATATATATATATATATATATATATATATATTATAATAGCATATTAAAATGATATTTGAATTACAATTAGTATAATAAGATTCCATCAACAATCATATTTGGAATCAATGTGAAATGTTTGATAGGAAGATGTAGTAGTACCAGTTCCCTCATCAAGTATGCCAACCCCAAGATGGATGGATTGGAGGTCTTGCCATACTTGTGGGCCAAGGGGCCAAATGACTTGGGAGGCTCATTCCGTGCCCTTGGGCTTGGTTGAGGAGGATAGCCTCTCGACGTCTTGTCAAGCTTTTCCATCAGATTCCTAATGTGGTTGGCTATTGGAAATAAGCTATGAAGTAGATACGAATGAGTTTAGGATATTTTGATTTCAATTGAGATTATTTGTATATAATCATAAATCCTTGATATTAATTAATTAATATTTTCTCTAAATTGTATTACAATTATGTAATTTTATAGAATTCTATTGGTAAATGATTTGCATTTGTTGGAATTGTTATGTTTGGGAAAAAATCAGGTATATCCCCTAAAGGGGACATTATAGTCTTCCCCTCAATATTTGCCATAGGGACAACTTTGCCAAACCTTTGCATGTACTACTTGGGTTTAATGCATAGTGAGCCATGTGTAAGGGAGTGTAAGAGCTTCTTCCACCTATGCTAAATGATAAGTTGAATGTGCTCATTATAAAACTACAAGGTGGGGTCTTCTTTGATTAGTGTGTAAACTAGAGATATCATGGAGGCAATGTATTTGCCACTGACCCTAAAACTGTTGCTCTTCAGCACTTACTTCATCCTCTTCTCCTACACTGACTTGGAGTCAGGTCACCAATTTCACTCTTATGTAAAGGCCATTACTTTTAATGGATTTTGGAATTTTGCAACTCAAGTATCCTCTCTAAGAGAATTAAGTATGATACATTTTTGGTTTCAATATGTTTGAGAAATGCCTTTATGAAAAATGTTCGAAATAGTGTGATGTGTGGTGATTGTAGATAAACATCTTCTTATCTCTTGAATCAAGTAATAATTGTTTGATCTAGTCTATTTTCCCCATGTCCTTGAATGCATTTTGCATGGTAGCACACAATGAGGAGTCCTTGTAGGGCACTTTGACCAACTTCCCAGTGCTTTGCATGCATTGGCTGCATTTGTCATGACTTGCACCACATTCGCAAGGTAAAACCTTAATAACATCATAGAGGATGTTAAATTGAAGCTCTACATTTTTGTGGTGCCTTGAGAAATCAACAACCCTAAGAAAGTTGTTCTGGAAGGAACTAGAAAAATCTTAGTTAACATTAACATGAAAAGAAGTTACAATATAAAGAAAAGGAAATTTACTGTAGACATTAAATGTCTAACAGCCGACTACTGTAGCAACAGTAGAAAACCGACTACTGTAGCAAAACAATACAAATGACCATTAATATAAGGAATTTAATATTCTAACACCCTCCCTTAATGATCAATCTGTCAAAAACACCAAGTTGCCCCTTGAATTTGACAAATTTATCTGGGCTCAGAGACTTGGTGAGAATATCTGCAGTCTGATCTACTGTTGGAACATACTGTAGCTGAACTGATCCGTCTTCTACCAGCTTGCGGATGTAGTGACAATGAAGCTCGACATGCTTGGTACGTTCATGGAAGATTGGATTTTTGGCCAGTTTGAGCACCCCTTGATTATCAGTGTACAAGGGAGAAGGACCGGCTTGTGACATGTGCATGTCAGAAAGCATCCCGCGGAGCCAAACTGCCTCACATGCTGCTTTGATAGTTCCTCGATATTTTGCTTCAGTCGAGGAAAGAGCCACTGCTTGTTGCTTCTTGCTGGTCCATGTTACAACACCGGTACCCAAACTGAATACATATCCAGAAGTAGATTTTCGGTCATCCACTGAGCCTGCCTAGTTTGAATCTGTATAACCAATCAGTTGTGGATCCTTGCATTTGCCATACAGTATGCCAAAATCTGAAGTGCCCTTAACATATCTCAGCCTCGCTTCGCTACAAGGCAATGATCAGCTTTTGAAACTATCATGAAGCGAGAAA
This sequence comes from Sequoiadendron giganteum, assembly GCA_007115665.2. Taxonomy (NCBI): domain Eukaryota; kingdom Viridiplantae; phylum Streptophyta; class Pinopsida; order Cupressales; family Cupressaceae; genus Sequoiadendron; species Sequoiadendron giganteum. The sequence goes on along the minus strand of CM021109.1, from coordinate 145,851,976 downwards.
TGTAGCTCACTGCAAAACTGATCTCAGGTCTAGTGGCAGTGAAGTAGATGGGACTGCCCACTAGTTGCCTGAATGTCGTTTCATCAACCGGAGGTGAATCAGAGTTGGCTGATAACTTCAGCCCCTTCTCCATATGTGTGGAGGCAGGTTTGCAATCCTGCATCCGAAATTTGTCAAGCAGACTTCGAGCGTATTTAGACTGAGAGATAAAGATACCATCAGCGGTCTGCCAAACTTCAATACCCAAACAATAATGGAGAAGCCCCAAATCTGTCATGTCAAAAGCCTGACACAAGTCTTGTTTGATTGCTTCAATCAAATGTGTTGAACTACCAGATGATCAAGTCATCAACATAGACAACAAGAAAGAGAATATCATCACCAGAGTGTTTGACATACAAATTAGTGTCAGAAGGGCTGCGCTGAAAACCATGATCAACCAAGTACTGATCAATCTTGATGTACCATGCATGGGGAGCCTGTTTCAGTCCATAGCGTGCTTTCACGAGCCTACAAACCTGATGTTCTTTTCCGGCAACCTTGAAACCAGGAGGCTGCGTCATGTATACTTCTTCCTGCAACTCACTGTTGAGAAAGGCACTCTTGACATCCATCTGATGAACTGTCCATCCGATTTGGGCTGCAATAGCGAGAAGAAGACGAATTGTGCTCATCTTGGCAATAGGAGCAAAAGTCTCCTCGTAGTCAATGCCCTCCCGCTGTGTGAACCCCCGAGCAACTAATCTTGCCTTGTATTTATCCAAAGTGCCATCGGCATGATACTTGACCTTATAAACCCATTTGCAGCTGATAGGTTTCTTCCTAGGAGGAAGATCAGAAAGAATCCAAGTGTGATTCTTCAGAAGACTATGGTATTCTGTCTGCATAGCATTTTCCCATTCTGGAATTCCTTTAGCCTCAGAATATGTCTGAGGCTCATAGATGCTCTGGATGTTGGCCATAAGAGCATAATTGATTGTGTTTTGTTGCTTGCTCTTTCTGCAAGTTGATCTACCCTCAACGAGTTCATCATTATGATCACTGATAGTTTTGAGCCACCACTTAGGCCGACGAGTAGAAGTACCAACATCTGGAGGAGGAGAAATAACATCTGCTGGGATGTCTGGAACAACGTCATCTGGATATGAATCCTGAGGAAGATCAGGTGGTGCTATATCATGACCGGTAGACGCCTCATCTTCAGAGTCAGAATGGTCTAAAGCCCTCCCATTAGGGGAACCAAGAGGAAGACAAACACCATCATCAGGAACCTTCATAGGCTGATCCTCAGGGCTGGTTGTAGGAACACATGGACCAGTAGTCTCATCAATCACAACATCACGACTGAATATGAGACGATCTGTCTCCACATCAATCAACTTGTATGCCTTGTGATTGTCGCTGTAACCAGTAAACATAAGTTTTTGGCTCTTGGAGTCCAACTTGGCACGTTTGGCTTCAAGAATCCATACATGAGCGGTAGAACCAAAGACTTTTAGATGGCCCACTTTAGGCTTACGTCCTGACCAGGCTTCTTCTGGAGTCATCTTCTTAACGGCCTATGCAGGTGACCGATTTAGGAGGTAGATTGCAGTATAAACTGCTTCAGCCCAATATTTCTTAGGTACATTTCTGTACTCCAGCATAGAACGAGCCATTTCAGTAATGGTGCGATTCCTACGTTCAACGACACTATTTTGTTGAGACCATGATCCTCAAGTCCCATAGCAAGTGTAGTGCGTGTCGCCTTATCAACAATACTGCAAGTGGACGAACTGAAAATGACATCCAATCGGGGAGAATGCTTCATGATCTGGCTGACAGAGAGAAGATTATGTTCCATGCCTGGAACATAGTAGACATCAAGAAAGAGTAAATTTCTTCCGCTAGAGTGAATCTGAACATTGCCCTTACTGGCAACGGTGTACTCTTCGCCGCTTCCAAAGATCACTGAATCAGTGAATGGTTCATATTTGGTGAACCAATCTCGACGATGAGTAAAATGCCGAGAAGCCCTTGAATCAATATACCAGGCATAAGATTGTATTGGATCTGCAGTTCTCTTGGCCATAAAAGCATAGAATGCAAACTCTTTCTGCTCAGTGTGCTCCACGACATGTGCCTTGTGTTGAGACCCTCCCTGCTTCTTTCGTTCAGAAGCCATCTAAATTTGACAATCAGCCTTTATATGACCATATTTATGGCAATAATTGCATTGAACGTTCTTTTTCGTCTTGCTGTCCTAAGAAGAACTAGAGCCTTTTGGCTGAGAAGATTGAGCCTTCCCTTTGTTCTTAGCAGAAGATTTGGTAGAGAACGCTTGCTCTGTGGAGGTGGAGCTGGTACTGCTTCCAAATTGTTGTCGCCATCGATCTTGCTGCAATAGCTTGTTGCAAAGATCTTCAAATTTGAGATCAACATTGGTGGAGGTGATATTCAGCGTCTCGATGAAATGCTCATACGAACGCGGGAGACTCTTTAGAGTAATGACAACCATGTCTTCTTCCTCCATTTTTCGACCAATCGCCTCCAACTGATCACGAATGTCCTTAATCTTCGTCAGATGTTCCTGTAAGGACATTTTCTCATCCATCATGATGGAAAAAAACATGTTCTTGAGAAAGAACGCTCTGCCCTTGTACGAGGTTTCATGAAGGGCCTTCAAATGATCCCAAATTTCCGAAGCAGTTTTGCCAGACGGTACCTGAGGTAGCTGCTCATCTGTGACTGAGAGTTTGATGAGCATGATGGTTTCCTGGTTGCGTTCATCCCATTTGTCCCGGTCCTTTCCGACTACAGTGGGACGAGCTGAGTTCCCCAAAACGATCTGATCAAGGCAATGATATTCGAAGATCGTAATCATGCGCTGCTTCTAGGTGTTGTAATTCTTCCCGTTAAACTTCTGGCTACTTTCGAGCATGATATTCGTTAGAGATGCCATCACGTACCCTGAGGTCAAACTGGTGAAGGCAAAACGAAAATAAAAAAACGCACAAATTTAAAGATGAAACCCTAGCACAGATTTCGAGGCATAAACTTCGAGACACCCAGAAAAATTTAACGACAACCCAGTTGAGCTTACGAAAAACCCACAAGGAATCTGCGATTGAAAAAAATTTCTGACCTTAGATGAAGGAGATATTACCAAAACCCTAGTCGCAGGTCATGGATGCACAAAAATTGCAGAAAAATAATAATCTGGAAATCTTCTGAAATTACAGCCCAAGCTTAAAAAATCGCGACCAGAGAAAATAGGAGAAATCGCGGCCCAAAAAATGACCAGAAAGGCAAAAAACGCGCAGCTAGAAATGTGTCTAGAAAAACGTGAAAGCCATGAAGGAATTTGACAGAGAGCAAGTTCGCGTGCAGGCTAAGAAATGAAAGACTACGAGCCCATAAGACCTCCCAAAACATGAGTAGATGCTACACACGCGCGCCTAGGTGAATATAGAAGACACGCGCGACCCAGAAGAAAAGAAACCCGCGCGGCCAAAAGAAAACGTGTTTGATAAAAACACGATTCTGAGAATGACGTCTAGCAAAAAAAAAAAAAAAAGACGTGGGTAGCAATATCCACGCCCAAAAATAACGCGAATAAAAATTTCATACACAAACCCTCGAAATTCAGACAGAAATGGGAACAAAAATTTTGAATTATGGTTTTTGAAAACCCATGAAAAAAGCAGATCAAGCAGTCACGAATTTACCCAGAAACCCTAATCTGCTCTGATACCATGTTTTGGAAGGAACTAGAAAAATCTTAGTTAACATTAACATGAAAAGAAGTTACAATATAAAGAAAAGGAAATTTACTGTAGACATTAAATGTCTAACAGCCGACTACTGTAGCAACAGCAGAAAACCGACTACTATAGCAAAACATTACAAATGACCATTAATATAAGGAATTTAATATTCTAACAAAAGTAAGGGCCCTTTGTACTAGCTTCCTCATTCCCCTCTTCATGCATGATCTCAAATTGACTTTAAATTTCAATGTTAGGGTTTTGAGTCTCCTTATTGTCACACATGCTATGAGAATGTATAGTGACACTATACAAGAAATGAAATTTAATATTTTACATAACTACATAAACTTATTGACAAGTGCAAAGTGTTAGTTAGTCAAGGACTCAAGCCTCCAACATCAACTGCAAAAACTAAAAATAACCTTCTACAAGAGGGAAAAGCAAGAACATGAAATTGTAATAATGGATGCAAGTTATGGCCAATATGCAATACTCAAGATTGCAATGATATATTGGACTTACTCAATTCAACTATTCCTGATGAACAAATGATGCCTTTCTTATAAAGGCAAGTTGTGAGATAGGATTAGACAAGATCTTGACATGGCCAATATGCAATACTCAAGATTGCAGTGATATATTGGACTTACTCAACTGAACTATTCATGATGAACAAATGATGCCTTTCTTATAAAGGCAAGTTGTGAGATAGGATTAGACAAGATCTTGACATGTGTCCTAATCTTGTAAACTGAGACAACTACCCCAACAAATTTTAAATGACTAAGACACAAGCGTTAAATGCCATAAGATAAGATAAGATCTAGTGACAACACTATCTAGAAAGATTCCCTCCAAGTACCTAAGTGGACTTAACATGTAAAAAGGACCTAGATAGGTAGAAAACCTATTTACACCAACACCCCCCCTTAGTACAACTTAGGGAGTATTATTATGCAAAGATGCAAAGATGGGTCCCAACTACAAGGTCGTGTTAGATACCCATGTGTACAAATGCAAATGCAATCTCTCACAAACGAAGAAAAGGAGAAAACCTAGTGGGACAAAACTCCGAGGAGAGAGATGAAATACAAAATACTCTCAATGATGAATGAGAGGGACAAAACCCTAGCCACCCCCCCACCCCCCATATGAGAGAAGAAGAGAGACCATGCAACCCCCCCTCAATCGTGAGTCTCCTCAATGGTAGAAGCTCAACATTGAATGCTGAAGATGATCAAATCTTGCCGAACAACATTCCAACCCTTAGGAAGAAACAAAAGCAAGATGATATGCAGGATGTCTTCCCATTCCTAAAAGGAAGATGTGGGAAGAAGAATGATATGTGATGTCTTTGAACTACGTTCAAGTGTCTCCATGTCGATGCCGAAAGCCGACACACTCCAAATAGGCATTCTAGGCCACACAGCTGAAGATGTGAACCCAAAATCTCCTAGAGACAGATGAAAGACACACTCCAAAGACAAAGGTGCCTCCTCTGAAGACAATGAAGCCTCCTCCAAATGCTGTCCAAAAGTATCCACGCTCGCGTCAAATTGCAAAGAATGATCATGTAAAGAATGAACAAGAGGGTTAGAGTATTCCCTCGCAACAATGGAAGAAGGATCACCTCCATCAAAGAGAAGATGTATGCAATCAATGGTGTCTCCCAAATCTGAAATGTGGAACTCAACAAACAACCCAACAATGTCTGGCAAATATGCATCCCAAGTAGATGTAGCTGGAAGATGATGTAGATCTTGTTGCACTGAATTGCAAGAGGCCAACACTAGGACAACACGAGCACCATCAAATGCAACAGAAGATGGAGGAGATGAAATGCAAGGCTCAAGAATGAGATCCAATGTGAGAACTCCCAAGTTCAAGAAGCCAAAAGTCTCCTTAGAATCATGGTCCACACTAGAGTGTGATCAATTGCCGAAGGAACAAAGTCATCATCAGAAGCAACATTTGTAAAGGTGTATAATCGAGATGAATGATCAACAATCCCAGTAGCAAGAATTTCTCTACGCTCCAAGTCTCTAATGATAATTGAATCAGGAGTGAATTCCATAGTCCTCCCATCTCACCATGTGTAATTTGATATATGGAAAGAAGATTGCTCGTCAAATGAGGTACACACAAAACATCATTGAAAGTGCCCTCTCCAAAAGCAATGGACCCCTTCCCAAGTACACTCATGTATGTATTGTTTCCCATCAAAATAGAAGACATAGCACAAGGCTCAAAAGAAGATAATATAGATTGCGAAGATGCCCTTGAATCTAGAAGCCATCTCCTTGATCCAAGATTGGAAAAAGCACAAAGAGCTGTTCTGTTTCTTGTTGATGTAGTAACCAAACTAGTAAGACCTTTGTCCTTATTAGACTGTTTTGAAGAAGAAGAAGTTGACTCAAACATTCCAGAAGGAAAATCAATATGATTCTTTTTGAGACGATGATTCATCTCACCAATCCTTCTTATAACAAGAATGTTTGTCATGCCCAAGCTTCTTGCAATATGAACAAGTAAGCTTCTCCTTCTTCGATGATTTATTTGTGGAAGAGGATTTATTCTTTGGTAGATCTGAATGTGGATTGTTCTTTGATTTCTTCTATTTCTTATCAGTATGTGTTGATTCTTTCATCTGACTAGCCAACAATGCCCGAGATTTAGATGACTTGGTGAGATTCATCGATATAAGCTTTTGTTGCTCATGTATTAACATCTCAGAAAAAGATGCAAATGAAGGTTTAGTATATGCAGACCCCATAGTCAACCTATGAGTATGAAAGCTAGAAACAAAAGCAACATAATCAGGACCAAGTTTGTTCAATATAAACAATTGAATGTCCTTATCAATTCCACATGTTTTACATTGCTCCCTTAGATCATTAAGCTTAATGATGTAGTATTGGATGTTATCAAAGTTCTTAGGATCAAGGCTCATTGGTTCATTATCAATTTGATAGCCTCTTACTTCATTTGTAGTACCATACAAAGTTTTCAATTTGTCCCAAGCCTCATGAGAATTCTTACACAATTCAATTTGAAACAACAAATCTTGAGAAACTAGGTTACGAAGACATCCAAGAGCTTTAGTATGTTCAATCATCCATTTCATCTTTTCTCATCATTTGTAGGGTCAGGTACCATATTTTTAACATATAGGGAGTGACCTTGATTCATGAGTACACTCCATGCATGTTGATGCCAAGTTGAACAGTTATATGATGTCAGCAAAGGAACCTTAGAATGATCCATGGAAAAAGAAGAGCACAAGCAAAATAGATCAAAACAATGCACCGAGAGACCTTCCACCAAATCAATCAATCAAGAATCCCCCCCAATAATATGATTTGGCGTTGTTGATGAATGGTAGCTTTGGTCAGATATAAATGATGATTGCTGAAAGCATCATCATCATTTATATGTGATCAAAGATCATTCTTCATATAAATATTTCTGGAAATAAGTAACTCGAATTTATAAGCATGTATAAGATTCGAAATAAATGATGTTTAAATTTTGCATTTATATAAATTGGAATTCATACTACTACCCACACACATGTTAATGTGTGTTAACCGAATTATTTTCGGTTTTGTTTGAGATCCGCGTGCGCCCAAGGGACATGTCCCATGAGCGGCGGACGTGTCTCCACACGTCCTCTCATGAGACGCGTCTCTTGTAGAGGCGTGTCTCCATGGTATATATGGTAGTTCATTTGTTGATATGCAAACATTGAAATTCATAAATGTTCTGCAATCAGCACATTCAGCATAAGAGAATTAAAATCTGAAAACTTCAGTGTTCCACGGGGACGCGCCCCCCCCAAAAAAACCTCGCGTTTCCTAGAGGGGGACGTCTCAGAGACTTGGGGACTTGGGGGAGACGTCCCCCCACCAGGCCACCACCAACGCCACCATCCCACCACTAGTGTCGCTGTCTCCAAGACGCTGATAGGACTTTGAGGACATTTTGAGGACATTATGGTGTCCTCAAGACGTCTAGGGGACTCCTAGTTGTCTCCAAGATGTATAATTCTTATACTTATACATCTTTTTATAACTTTTTTTTCAAGTACTATATGTATTTCAACACCCTACTGCCCCCTTGCCGCCGTCCCCTTGCCGTTCCCAAACTTAGGCCCCCTGTCCCCACGTCTCGGAAATACGTCCCCTGCCGTCCCCCCGTCCACATCCCCATCCCCAAAACCTCGTGGAACACTGGAAAACTTAGAATCTTGACTTAGAATTCTTACACAGAATTTCAGACCTTAGTAATTCCTTAGATTTCTTAGGATACTATGTGATAAGATCTGATTACATTTACAGGCGCTTTATATGTAGTGCATTTAGAATGCTAGAATTGTGTTCCAGATTTTACAGTGCTCCACGAGGGCTTGAGGGGCAAAAAATTGGCCCCTTGGGGGCTAGCACTTGGTCCTCAATAGGACCGTGGGCCTACTAACAGTTTAAAAAAAACGAGCCACTATTGGTGGCAACAATGTCACTCAGTGGGTTGTTGACTTGGTGGCAAGTGGGCGGTTGGCGCACGCCCCTCCTGTAGGCTATAAGCCTCGGTGGAACCGTATGTTAATCACGGTGGAAAAACAATAGGGCAGTTAAATTCAAACTATTATTTTAATATTAAAACTACAATCGTACCTCTGATAAGACAGGTCTGTAGAATATTGTGCCAGCAAAGGACAAGGTGATACAAACAACGTATGTTGCATTGGAATATTCCCTACTAGATGTCGATTCTTGTACTTGTGCCTGTAGATTCTGACAACACCTACGATGACGTCAAACGAGATAGATCCGTATTGTACGGATTTTGTACAACTGTACATATATGGCGACGATACAAAAAGTTTGCTTGATGCCTCTAGGACAAAGTGTCCGTTTTCGATGAATTGACAGTCAATCATTAGGTTTTTGGGCCTTTCGAATGCAATGGCAGGGTATGATTTGACCCAAAGTGCTCCAAAAATTCAGCTACCTCTTGAATTTGGCAATTTTCACCCTCCTTGAAACCCTTGTAGATTAGACAAAAACATAATGAAAATCGATGAAACGAAAGGCAAAGATGACTTTCTTTGATGCTCTAGATTCAACTATGAGGTCCTTGAAACCCCAAAATGCACCCAACAAAAGCTCAAGGTCAAATCACCCTCAGATCTGAGAAGGGGTTTTGCAATTCTGAAGCTTTGATACCATGTTAGAGTCACTCAAGGACTCAAGCCTCTAGGATCACCTGCAAAAACCAAAAACAACCTTCTACAAGAGGGAAAAACAAGAACATGAAATTGCAATAATGGATGCAAGTTATGGCCAATACAGTGATATATTGGACTTAACTCAATTGAATTGTTCATAATGAACAAATGATGCCTTTCTTATAAAGGTTAGTTGTGAGGTAGGACTAGACAAGATCTTGACATGTGTCTTAATCCTGTATAATGGGACAACTACCCCAACAATTATTAAATGACTTAGGACACAAGCATTAAATGCCACAAGATAAAATAAGATCTAGTGACAACCACCACTATCTAGAAAGATTCTCTCCTAGGACCTAAGTGGACTTAACATGTAAATAGGACCTGGATAGGTAAAACACCTATTTACACCAACACAAGGGCTTACTTAAGACACAAGGATCCTGTGTTCATTTTTCTTACTTAAGTTTGGACGAAGCATGAAAGCAAATAATACACAAAAATTAGAATCCTTTTTCCTACAACATTTGTCAAACAAGGATTTCACCTTTTTTTTTTTCTTACTTTAGGTCGCAAGAAATGTAGAAATAGAGTATACATAAAAGATGCAATCCTAATTTGATTATTAGTATTAACATTTGATAATGAAACAAGAAAACTAGAAACTAAATACTAATTGTTAAATGTTTAAACTTTAAAACTAAAAGAGGATTTTTTATTTTCATTTTACTTTCGTTTTTCTTACTTGAGATTGAATGAGCTATAGAAGTAGGGGATACATAAATGCCAAATGAAATTCAGAAAATTAGCTATATCTTCATGTTCACTTGAAATTTCACTTTTAGAGATGCTTAAGGTATTTCTACCATAGTTGAAAAACTCGCAGAAAACTCGGCGAGTTTCGCGAGTTTTTCAGCCATTTACTCGCCGTCGGAACTCGTTGAACAAATGCAAAAAACTCGCTTGCTCAGAAAAAAGTCTCCCATGGCCGCTAAAATGATGTGTTCCATGAAGGTTTGTGTGGTTTTGATGGTCTTAATTTGGGTTTTATTGTTAATGAGAAATGATGTACACCATGAAGGTTTGTGTGGTTTTGGACCTCTTAATGCTGACCTCGAACCTTGCGAGGGGCGTTGCCCCTCGACCCCGCTGGGGTGTTGCCCCCAAACCACCACGAGGGGCGTTGCCCCTCGACCACACTGGGGGCGTTGCCTGCAGACCCCCATGAGGGGCATTGCCCCTTGACTTTGTTGGGGGTGCTTCCCCCAAACCCCCACGAGGGGTGCTGCCCCTCAACCCCATTGGGGGCATTGCGCTCAAAATCCCATTGAATTCATTTGATTTTCTAGGTACTCTCCAAGTCCAAGTTTCCAAGTTTGCCTACAAGTCGTCATCTATAATATTGTCTAGTTCTACCTCTCCCCTAGATTTCACTAGACATGGGAAGAAGATGTAAATTTGTAAAATATTTTAATGTAGTATTTACTTTCAGTTTTACAAAAACAATTTGCTATTTTCATTTTGTTTCAAACTATCAGTATCAGTGCAATCCACATGAGGATGCTATTTTGTACCCAATTTGCTTTTATTAACTCATTAGATGCATCTTATCATGGAATTTTGCAAAAAAATTACGTTTTTAATGAAATTTTAACAATTTTTTTGAGTTGCCGAGTTTTTTGCCGAGTTTTCACTGAGTTTTTGCCAAGTCGTGTTTTTTGGGCTTGGCGAGTTTTTCAACTATGATTTCTACAATGTATGCTGTTCTCTTCACTCTATGGACACGTTTTAATTTATTTTCTCTAGTTTTCATACATCATCTTTATAATGATTTATGCTGTTTAAATCCACTTGAAATTTGTTTGACCGTTTGGATTTTAGGACAATTCCTTGTTTTTCATTATCCTATTATTTTCTTCTTTCTTTCCCACTAGGGCATTTACTCATTTTTGTCCTCTCCGAGAGTCTGGACACATTTTAATTTCTTCTCTCTAATTCATATGACAGATTTATAATTAGGGGAGAGGGGCCAGTAGTTGTGTGGGCTAACTTTGTGAGCATGTAGCAGTTGCATGGAATATTGTAGGACCTTTGTTTTTTTTTAAAATTTGGACTGGCTTCTTATCTATCTATAACTAAGCTTTGGAGGTGTGACTCAGCATGCAACTTGCCACATCAGTACATCTATTGAGAAGTGTCCAAAATTTGACTTTTTAAATATTCAACCGAAACTTAATCATGGTCCCTAGCAGTTGAACAAAAAAATATCATTTGTTGCTTGTAGAATATCATATTTTTATATAAAATAAAACTCATATGCAACCTAAATGGACCAAATACCTATTGGTAACCATAAATCTTTGTTATCTCTAGCTTTTATTTTCAACACAAATGGACTAATAGTTGAACACAAAAAATATTTGTTGTTTTAAAAAACAATACATAATTATTTAAAATACAACTTATATCAAACAAGAATGGACCAATAGTTGAACACTAAAACTTTTTGAAAATCCTTAACATTTCATTGGAAAGTACAAGGTATTTATTGTGCTCACCTTTTATATTTGTGATAGGACAAACTGTTAATATGAAATACTCCAATGCTTTTACATTGCTACCTCAATAGTTGTACAGTGTACACATAAGAACAATATTTTTACTATGATAACAACATTTTTTAAAATGAGTGTCTTATTTTATTAAATGAGCATTTTATTTTATAAATGACACACTTATAGTGGATAGTTATGATATTTTATTTGAGACAAAAAAATATTTATTTCACTTCTTCATCAATGTAATTATGTTCTTTTTTATATAACATTCATAGGTTCTCATGCGTTCAAGTATGGGTCCATCTTGACAACGTTTGGTTATTTTTTGATTTACATTTGGGCTATTTATTTACAATATATAGTATAAATATGTGGTAAGAGTGACTATTATAAGCACAAGTGCTATAACAACAATTGGACCCTGTACAACTACTGGCTCCTCTCCCCTACCTTGCTGTTCAAATCAACTTGAAGCAGTCTAATTATTTAGAGTCTCCATTCTGGTTCAGATTGACTGAAAATTGTTTGACTGTTTTGATTTTATTATAATTGCTGGTTTTCACCTTATTTCATTCATTTTGTTTCTTATTTCCTACAGGACATTCTCCCAGTCCTTTCTTGTTCTGATATGATAAAGGATCTTTAGAAAGCTCTATATTGAAGGAAACATCTTTTAAAGAAGAATAGACGGCTCTGATGAAGCCTCTCCATCTGCCTGGAGAGATTAAGAACATATTTAAAAGGTGGAAAAGTCAGGCAGTTATAGTGTGTTTCTCAAATAACTCTAATTATAGTAAACCTCTATTGACTTAATACAAAACCAAATATGGTTATTTGTAATGCGAGTTTAGACTAGGTGGATGAAATAAATTTGGGTATCCTTATTAAATAACTCTGGTTATAGTAAACCTCTATTGATTGAATCCAAATCTTAATACACAACAGGAGTTAAGACTCGATAGTGGAAATGAGTTTGGGTATCTTTGCTGGATGGTATACATATGTTACGCACAATATACTGACCAATCTAGGTGTAACTAAAGCACCCAACTAATGGTCTATCATACTAGGTAGTTTGATTAAGGATGTCTAGTGCTCATATGTCAATTTATCAGTTTATGACAAGTAGTTCAGAAGGATAACATTTTAGTAAGCAAGACATGTTTTTTGTTTCTCTACCTGAATCAGTTGGTTACCACAATTGCACAGGAAGAATAAATTACACAGGAAGAATAGGTGTTAGACATGGCTATCATGTACATTATCTACTTTCTATAACTCTATGAAGGTCATGGTAGGCCAGTCTAGCTAAGTGAGCTACAAAACAATTTGGGTAGTGGTGATTAATTTACCAGATCAATATTTTCACAGGTAGTTCTTACGAATCTGGATGCTAGTGCTACAATGGAATTGGATGCAAAGATTTGGCCTGATGCTCAAGAGGGAGTTTCTTCTTCATTTTATAAGGTAAAGCTTTGGAAATCCTTGTTGAATATCACTAGTTTAAGTTATTCATATATTGTCAAATGGGGGAATTCTTCATTTAGTTGCTGTTTTTATGCCCTATGGGTCGTGTATTTTTAATTTAAGAGATGTTTACCTTTTTGGTAGTCAAACCATGAACTTGTATATTTCAGTTGGTTATTTTATTCTAATCTTCTTGTTAAACGTACAAACATGAAACTTTTTGGGCCCTTTCCATGTTGACTTGCTTATGCAAAACCATGAACCAGACCTCCTTTTGTTTGGACTCATTATTTCAACAAAGAGATTTTCTTGTCAATTTTTTTTTTGTCATTCAGAAAGTTTCAAGTTTAATATGCTTCACTAATGTCTTTACGTATGTAAGAATATAGATGGTTTTCTTTCAGTTGATGTATTAGAATTTTTTTAATATTTCAGACAGTTTACAAATGTAGTTCAAATGAGCATCTGAGCCAACTGATACTAACACTTAACTCCTTAATGAGCAATACAATACTTAGTTCTTGAAGAGCATTAACATTTAGATAACAACTTTACCACTAGAAGCCAAATAGTGGAAGACCAAGAGTCACCACTTAGAATTTCACCTTAGATGTCACTTGTGGGGATTTGAACTTGGGAAGAATATAGATGGTTTTCTTTCAGTTGATAAATTATTAATTTATTATTATTTATTTTTATATTTTAGATAGTTTACAAATATAGCTCAAATGAGCATCTAAGCCAACTGATACTAATACTTAGCTCCTTGTGAGCAATACAATACTTAGTTCCTTAAGAGCATTATTATTTAGATAACAATTTAAAAAGTTCCTAGAAGCCAAACAGTGGAAGACCAAGAATTATCACTTATAATTCCATCTTAGATGTAACTTTTGGGAATTTGAAATTTGGTCTCCCAATGAGAACCTGATGCTTTAACCACTTGATCTCAACCCTTGGACATGTATTGGAATTTCAAAATGTCTTATGAGGCTATAAGTAGATACAAATTCAGTTTTATATTTAGGTATGGCATCTCAGTTTCAAATGATCAATAATCCTTCCGGCACATTTGAAATCCTTGACTGATTATGCACTGAGTGACTTCAAATGCTATCATTTTTTGGGTGGTGAAACAGGCATAATAAGCCTTTACCACTTTAAGTGGGTAAGAAATGGTAACTTAGTGTTCCAGAATCTGCTATTGAGACCATGGGGCACCTATAACCTGCATATCATTTTGAAATGTTGTAGCTCTCATGATTATGACAGGAGCAGTGATGTACCATGTATTCTTCTCAAAACATATTAATGAAATATCATACACGATTAATTTTTTGAACATTTGACTGAATGCTAAACATAAATATATTTGTTTCAGTTTATCTATAGGTGACATTAATGAAACTTGGATAGTGTCTATTCAGCTGCTGAAGGGCCTGAATCCTTAACATTAATAAGTTCGTGCAAATAATTGGAACTGGGCATAGTTTGGGTGAAAATGAATGTCCTTTCTGTTTATATCAAATGCATTTGTCATCAGGGCCTTAAAAGGACAGATTTAATTGTTTAGCACTCCTCGTGATACACCTAAGGAACAGTTGGTTATATGCAAGGTTATCTGCAATGTTCCTTGGTATTGAAGATCACAACATGAATCTGTTGCATACCTTACTTAGAGTAGGTGGGATTTCACTCGCTAGATTTAGGCATAGGATGTTTCCCTTCCATTTCCACAATATTGCTGGAGCTAGTCCTTAACCAACACAATAGGCTAAAACTGTTTGTCCAGATGAATTCTAATTATATTTCCACTTAAGATCATCTTTCACAACCAATATATGTTTGCCTTGTTCTGGAGGTTTCCACATTGGCTTCAAATATCAACTTGGCACTCAGCAGCCCTGGACATCTTGCTTTTTTGTTTGATGAGGCTCCTTTTTCTCGCAGAATAGCTTGAGAAACTGTGTTATTTTCATGGAAAGTAAGGCATGGCTTTATCTCTAATCTGTTAAGACTGCATGTGCAGGTACCCTTTACAAAAGTTGTGTACATTGAAAAATCGGACTTCCGAATGAAGGATTCAAAGGATTACTATGGCCTTGCCCCTGGGAAAACAGTTTTGCTGAGGTATATTTTGTCTGTGTTATCTTCCATTCATCTTCGATGCAAAACAAGCAACAGAATCCCCAATATTTTCTAGGGTACATGCTTGCAAGTTTATTAGCATATATTTCTCTCTTTTTTTTGAACCATTGTATTTTGTTGACTTTTTAAGTTTGTTTCAGGACTCCTGTTTTAGACTAAATATTTTTATAAAACCTTTTTTCATGAATCTCCAAGTTATAGCATCATTACAATAATTTTCTTTGTACCATTTATTTTTGCTTGATTCTTATAGAGAGGTTTTTCCAAATATTGGCAGGTATGCATTTCCTATCAAATGTACAGAAGTAATTTTCGGAGATGACAAGGAAACTATCATTGAACTACATGCTGAATATGATCCAACAAAGAGTGTAAAACCAAAGGTGATATTTTGTTTTACCTTTCACTAATTCGTTTGTTGCCTTTAATGAATTGTTTTGATAAAGAAGTAACATCCAATGCAATGCAGGGAGTTCTCCACTGGGTCGCAGAACCGTCTCCTGGAGTGGATCCCTTTAAAGTAGAGGTCAGGTTGTTTGATAAGCTATTTCTATCAGAGGTTAGTATCTTATTGGATTGCAATGATTTGAGTGATATTTATAATACACAAAAGGTGGTAAGAGTCTTAGACATCTCATATTTTCTTTTTCTTTTTTCTTTCTCAGAATCCGAGTGAACTAGATGATTGGCTGTCTGATGTAAATCCTAAGTCAAAAGAAGTGATACCAGAGGCATACGCGACCTCCAACTTGGAAAAGGCTAAATTTGGTGACAAATTTCAGTTTGAAAGGATGGGTAGGTTATTTTCCATGCATGCCATGCTTCTGTGTGTTAATGATTTTATTCACAAAGATGTTGGGATGAATTTGTGTTGATTATCAGTTATCTAGTCTTTTTGGATGGCGATACCAACCAAACGTTTGTATTTTCAATTTCCACTATAAGTGCATCACCTTCAAAACAGAAATACACTGCAAGGAAGTAGCCATAGCTACTCAGGAACCCTTGCTTATTTTCAAAATAATCAACAATGATTTTACAGTTTGTACTCTAGTTAGCTTTTCCCGTTGATTAATGGTCATTTGACAGCGTTTTGGTTGCAATTTCCTGTTTTACAGGATACTTCTCGGTTGATCAAGATTCAACTGCAGATAAGATCATTTTCAACCGAACTGTTACTTTACGCGATTCCTATGCTAAGGTGACAAACAAGTAGAATCAGCTTAGATGACATTTGAATCGACAAAGACCATTTTCTGGATACATAGTGTACAGCTCATGAGTCAATTAGGGTGTTTTTGTACGGTTTCTAATGACTGAAAACTACGCCCCAAAGACTTTTCAAGCAGTTGTATGCTGGCAGCATTATTTTTGAGTTTTGTATAAAATACCCAACAAAATTCAAAATTGGAGTGTTGGACCAAACATGACTTCGTTGTTGCACATGGAAATGGCAGTTCTGTGGTGCAGCTTTACAAAAATTGGTTAATTTAGGTCTAATTAAGCAACTTAAATTTTTTATTATTTACTTCTTACGAGTAATAGATGAACATTTAGAGGATGTATAGATTTACTTGTGTGTGCACCAAATGCATGCACAATCGGATAACAATATTTTAAGGCATTTAATGTTGGTTTGGCACCAAAATTGTGTTTTATAATATTATATTACCATGGGTGATTTCATAGTTCTCAGATTAATCAAGTTTATGTACTGTTATCCTTCATTTGAGAGGAAACTGTAAGACCACTTTCTCTGATTTTCTTTAATGATATACATTCATAGAGGTTTACATGCTTTAAAAGAAAGTATCTTCCGAGTTTCGACATGCAGGTGATAGTTGTCCAATGAAAATAATATGATGATACTCTCTAGATTGTGGGGTTTGCACATTGATACATTCATTTCATGTATCCATATATTTTTGTAGTTTAGTCTGTTCACATAATCTATTCAAAGAGATAGATATGAGATACAATGCAGATGGTATGCTTTTCCCGATGCAAAATTAAGTTCCAACAAATTAACCTAGCAATTTAATGCCTAGTTATGTTTGTTGAGATCTGATGACATCTTTTGTAGAAAGTTTTGTTAATGTGATTCACCCAGTGTTCCACGGGGACACTTCCCCCCTGGAAAAAACCACCCATTTCCGAGACGGGGAGAGGTCTAGGAAATGTCCCCCCGTTTCCCCGTCGTCCCCTCGAAGTCTCCTCCTGGAGGGAGACGTTTCTACATGGGAGACTCCAAGGAAACTTCCAGACGTCACCTCCACCCAAGAGAACTCTAGGGAAACTTCTAGGAGACTCTAGGGAAACTTCTGGGAGACTTCCAAAGGCATCAAGCCATTAGCCTGGAGCCATTTACTATTAGTATTTACTATTTTGTACTATGTTTTTGAAGTTTGAAGTTTGAACATTTATGATACAGTGATACTTGATTGTAATTATGATTCATGAATCATGATTATGAAACATCTAGTTCTTGTTGCATTTTTCAATGTCTATATTTTCATTTTGATTTTCAATGTTCAGTGATTCACTAGTTCAATGAATTGATATATCATTGCAATGTGTTATTGTGTTTAAACTCTTTAAGTTTTAAGTTTTAAGTTTTGTTTTTTTGTGTTAACTTTACTTATTCATTAGGCTTCTAAAGTTATATAATTATATTGTTATACATCTTTTTATAACTAATTTTTCAAGTACTATATGTATTTCAACGTTGCCCCCTCGCCACCCCTTTGCTGCCATCCCCTTGCAGTCCCCTTGCCGTCCCCAAACTTAGGCCCCTCTTCTCCCATCTCGGGAACGCATCCCCCGTCATCCCCCCATCCTCGTCCCCGAAACTCCGTGGAACACTGGATTCACCTTATATGGTCATCTATTTTTGTCATATGCTTAATTATGTTGAAAGATATTTTACAGGGACAATTAAGTCAATTATATGCCTAATTATGTTGAGAGGTATTCTACAAGGATGGTTAAGTCATGGCTATATGCTTAATTATGTTGAGAGCTATTCTACAAGAAGGGTTAAGTCATGAACGTGTTTAAAAAAAATATTTAGCTCACATTATTAAAAACAAAAACTATAAAATAGTTCTTAAGTAAATAAAATAATTTGTAAGTAAACAAAATAACATGTAAGAAAATAAAATAGTGCTAAACAAAACTAAATTAATTCTTAAGTAAAATAGATCCAAACTGATTTTGTGTCCATCAAATTTAAAATACAACTTAACAAAAACAAAAAAATCTTTAAGCAAATAAAAATAAAATAATTCTTAACTATTAAATAAAATATATATATATTTTTAAATAATTCAAAAGAAAAATAAACTAACACATTTAAATAAAAATTATGTAACAATTTTTAAGTAAAGATATCAAATTTCCACAATCCATATTGTATATTTGAGTGCAATTTTGGATTTGATTGTGTCCAATTTTTTACATCAACGCTTCAGATCACACTCTCTGCTCACATCCTGATGATAGATCACGGAGTGTGATCCGAAACGTTGATGTAAAAAATTGGACACAATCAAATCCAAAATTGCACTCAAATATACAATTTTTAAGTAAGTAAATAAAATAAAATTTAAAAAACTCAGGGAAAAAAAATAAGCATAAAGATAAACTAAACAATTTAAATTAAATAAAATGATTCTTTTAACTAAATAAAATAGTTCAAACTTGAAAGGTGGTAGGAGGCAGATTTCCCAAGGAAGGAGCACATGAGCTTGTCATCAAGGATCTACAACAGCGAAGACCCTTGATAAGGGGCATGTTGTTGAATAGCTTGGGATATGACTCATTTAGATAGTGAGGTGGAGGATCCACTGCAAACGATATTCTGGGGTACTTTGCACGCATAAGAAAATGTGCCACCGTTTATTATAATGGTTGGGCAAGGCATTGAGCCATCATTACATATGAACTCCTATTATGAAATACTAAGCTAAGGTTGAGGCTCAGGTGTTTTTATTTGGTGTTTTGATATCAGATGAAGTATTGCTTTGGCGTATTCGAATGGAGATATGGGAAAGAGACGCCACCTGGAGGACAAGGGGAAGAATACTAGCAGTGGACGTAGGAAGAAATCTTGGGTGAGGGGATGAAATGATCAATAATTTCTCAGTGAGAAATTCCTCCCCACTGTAGTAGGGACCTATATTATAGACGACGGCATCGAAGGAGTCGAGAACCAAGTAGAGGCATACTTTAATTGTAAGTTGGATAATGAAGATCCGTTTGCGGCTGTAAAAAAGGACATTTCTGTTTTCAATACTTCGGTGTAAATGGTGCTAATGGGGAACTTTAATGCAAGGGCAACCAACAATCAATCCATTCAGTTGGGCAGCAATGGGGGGAGGACAACAACCCTCTTTGTCTAGAGGAAATGGAGGTTCAATCTTGGGAAAGGACCTCGTAAGATGGTAATGGGGTGTGTCACACTTTGAAGTGGAGCTACTTGGTTTATGTAGCTTGTATGGCATGGTAATTTGTAATGGTATGAAAATGTGGCCAAATTCAGGCAGTATCACTTGCAAAACCTACAATGGGCAAAGTGTGGTGGACTATGTGTTATGTTTTCAAAGTTTTGTTTCTAGGTTGTTGGGGTTCAATATTGGGTGTTGTCCTATTGGTTTAAACTCTAATCATATGCCTCTTCTTGTTAAGTTTGGCATTCATGATGGCAACCAACAAGAAGGGAAAACTCATCACTCTAATAGGAAGGTACATCCACAAGGTAAAATCCTTGTGAATCATGAAAATCAAGAAATCTTTGTTGCTGCGCTGGATCATCACCTTCAAGAAAGAAAAAACATGCCATGCAATGAAAGCAATGAAAAAAATGACTACATTAGCAACAATATGTTGGTCCCTCTAATTCACAAAGCTCTTGAAGGTTGTAAGAGATCTCGAATCAAAAAGGGGATTTCAAATATTTTTCCTACTAACCCATGGTATGATGAGGATTGCAAAGCAGCAAAAAGATTGGTCAAAAAGAATGTCAAACAAAGAAAGCAAAGTAAACTATGAGAAGTTGGTAAAATCTAAAAAAGTAAACTATGTGAATTTAAAGGGGAAGGAGTTAATTTCTCTGGGTAAATGCAATCCTAGAGAGTTGCAACAAAAGAAGAGTCAGGTAGAAAGTAATTTCATTGGGGAACAATGGCTAGAGTATGTGAAGCTCTTGTATGAATGACCAGTGGAGAAAAGCAAGCCCCCTTTAATTTGTGCCTCAAGTGAGATCTTCTCAGAGGAAGATATCAAGAAAGGTATAAAAAATATTGCAAATGGTAAGGCTCAAGACATTGATGGGTTGCAAACTAAATTTTTAAAGTGGGTTAGTGAGCTCCTCGTGCCTCACATCAAATACCTTTTTAGTAAAATCACTCAAAATGGCTTTTCGGCTGAATGGACTATCAGTGTGGCCATCCCCTTACATAAAAGTGGGGATATCAATAATTCTTCTAACTACCGTACTTTCATGGTCAATCCTCTTCTTGGTAAACTATATGGGAGCATGTTAGAACACAAAATCAGTAATTGGGCCGAAAAAAAGGTAAAAGGGCAAAATGACACTATCTTCAAGCCCAATTCTACCATTGATCACTACATCACACTTAGGCACTTCATTGAAAAAGTTTGGGACACTTAAGGGGGTGAAGCTTTTTGCTGTTTCATTGATTTCAAAAAAACATTTGACACGGTGCCTAGGGACAAACTTTGGAACAAAATGGGGGAACTTGAAATTCTTGATGAACTTAGAGCGACAGTTCATAAACTCTATGAGTAGGTTAGAGCTAAAATCAGAACAAAAGATGGTATGTTTGAATGCTTTGGTAGTGACATTGGGGCCAAATAGGGTTGTCCCCTATCTCCCACTCTGTTTGGCTTATATATTGATAAGCTTGAAGAATGGTTAAACAAAACTGATGGTGAGGGTATTCAACTTGCTAGTTATGTAGCGAAGTTACTTTTATATGTGGATGATCTTATCCTAATTGCAAAATCTGCTCTTGGTTTGAGAGATCATTTAAAGGCTCTTGAGCTTTTTTGCCTAGAAGTTGGGATGCAAGTTAACACCAAAAAAACCAAAGTCATGATTTTCTCTTTGAAAAGGAAGAAGCAATAGATTAATTTCATTTTGAGGGCAACCCTTTGGAGGTGGTGGAAGAATACAAGTATTTGGGTATTGATTTTCATAATAGGCTTAGTTGGGAGACTTGCAGAGTGAAAAGGATTCAAGGTGGTTAGAGGGCATCTTACTTACTGCAGAATAGATGTAGGAAAGCAGAGTTATGGGATTGGAAAACCAAGAAAACCCTTTTTGGTTTGTTGGTGGCATCGGTTGTCCTCAATGGTTGTGAGGTTTGGGGGGTAGCATGTCAAACCACAAGTGGAGGCAAGTTGAAAGAATTCAAAATCATTTTATCACAACTAGCATCAAAGTCAAATCTTCGGTAACATATGGGATTCTTTTGGCTGAAGTTGGTACATTCCTGTTGGAGGCATCTACAATCATTCGGTTAATAAGTTACTTAAAAAAAGTTGAGAACATGGATACACATCGCTGGCCCAAAATGGTTGTTGGGGAGGAGCTAAACTATAGAAAGAAGACTTGGATGAAGCAAAATAGCAAGTGGTTGAGCAAGTGGAACATTAAATTGCATGAATGTCCCAACACTAATGTTGAGATAAAAAAGTTTGTGCTAGAAAAGTTTAGGACTATTATGTGGACTAGGCAGGTTGGCTGTAAAAAAACACATTATATCTAGGAGTTCAACCCCACGTGGGAGCATGATGAGAAATACTATCTAAGGATTGCAATTAAAGGCAAGGCTAGGCTTTTGGTCGCTCAGCTAAGAACCGGGTAGTACCATCTTAGATGTGAGGCAGTTAGGTGGGCTGTCCCCAAGGAAGCCTTGGAGCAAATAACTTGTATTTTTTGCAATAAAGGGGTCGTTGAGACTGAATGACACTTCATCATTGAGTGTGCTGCTTATGTTGATATCCGTATCGAATATGAAGACAATTTGAAGGTGGATAATCTAAATGAGCGTTTTAAGGAGGCAAGGCTTCTCAAAATTGTTGGCTTCTTGGTCAAGATCTATAATAGGAAGGAAGACATTGAAAAGAACTTGAAAATGGTTAAAGATTCGACGCTTGGTCCCATAGGCTGATGGTCTCATGGACGTCATTAAAAATCATTCACATTCAATGGAGAGTACGCGAAGGATTCACATGGCGGTGAATGAAATTGCGAAGGCTCTTAAGGTAACTCTATCTCCTGAGGCTTGCAAGAGCTTTCTCAATTGTTGTTGTGATTTGGAATCTAATAACAAGTCTGTTGAGATTATCCCTCCGATGATGGAGGTAAAATTTGTTTTGTAATGATTATCCCTCCGCTGATGAAGGTAAAATTTGTTTTGTAATGTGGGGAGGATGTAGAGGGGCCTGTGTTTGTCCCTCCCCCCAATAATTGTGATCTAGATACTTGTTCTACTCTTCATCGTGGTTGCGTGGGGCTCATGTAATTTTCCCCCAAACCTTAATATGTTCTTTTTTGGGTGATTGTCATTGGTTTTTTGGTTGGGGATTTCTTTAGGGTTACATCTATAATGGTCGGTTGGTGGTCTTTTGTTATAAACCAACTTTAACCACTTATACAGTCTTCGAGTTTTGAGAGAAGTAATTGTAAGAGGTTTTTGGTTGACAGTCCCAAAAGTTTCTTTGGTATGGAGGTGGGAGGATTCTATTGAGATATCTTTATGGATTGATGAATCCATTGATTACCAGATCCTAAGATTGACAGTGAGTACCTAACCTAAATTATATAATAAAGAAAAGAGCTCTTAACTTAATTGTGTTTAAGATATCCCTATTAATCAATTTTAAGTGGTTATATAACCTATTAATTTGGGACACGTCTCATCAAATGTTCAATTTAATTATTTAATTAACAAATGAATAAATTTATTATCACCTCTTGATCATATATTTATTTTATATTCTCAATGTAATATAAAATATGTTCTATATGTAATTTATATATCTCAATATAATATATTCTATATTTATTGTCTATGAAGTAGATTTTTGAAAATAAGATAAAAGGTGGGATCACTTGATAAAATGCAAATACAAATGAATGAAAGTTTCAAAGAGCATAAATATTTGTTCAAAGAAAGTAGGCTAACATCTTACATATTTATATTTCCTTTTGGCCATGTAAAATTGAAAAAGACAAAAAAGGAAATATCAAATGATACTAATTAGAGGTGTAAGCATTATGTGACGATGTAGTAGGAGACTCTTGACCATCAAGAGGGGTAGATGGTGTCATTGTAAGAGAAGTTGGTTGTTGGTGTGGGAGGTAAACTAGGAGGAAATGGAGTGCATGGAACAATCGTTGAATCCTAGATGCAAATGTCAAGCCAATCACAAAGGGATGGTTATTAACAACTACCTCCAACATGTCTGATTATCATTTTGTAGGGATGTTTGTATGGTTTTGAAGATGCACACAACTATAGGGTCTAAGACCCTATTTCTTTAAAGGCGAACTCGTCCTTAATGAGAGTTGTGCCTTGGTATAAATTGTATGTCTCCATAGTTGCACTTAACCTATCGTCTAAGATGAGGTAGTCTTGGATATAGTTTGAAGCTAAGGTCCATAGGAGTGGTGGATTTCAAAAGAGGTCTTGTTGACACGTTGTGCCACCCTTGTTTTCCCACTATTGATAACTGTTCTAAGAGATCTTTGTGGGTATTTGGGTTAGTTGTGCATTTGTGTTATGGTATTCCCTTGCTTGTCCTTAGCCAGTTATCCAAATGCAGAACATTCCAAAATTGGCTAAGCATTTGTCTTTTGAGTTGTCCATCTTGTTGAGCACCCAAATGGGTATCCCCAATTAAATTTTGATGAATTTTGGGGCCAAATCGGTTAAGTTTTTGTGAGTTTTCTCCTTCTAATCGAACAAGGTGCAATTCGATTGAGTTTCATGGTCTACTAGTTTTGCAGATGTTTTTCATATGAACCAAACGTCTTCCCAAAAGTGCAGTTGTTGATGGTTTTCCCGCATGAGTTCAATAAAGACCAAATTTGACTAAGGGATTGACTTCAAGCGAAATTTTCCAATTGAACTAGTCCAAAGCCAAAGTTGTGGACCCGATGGAACTTATCTAGGGGAGAAGACCCAGTATCCACCAGGGCTAACTTCACGCAACCATAGAATCTAAACCGTGCGTCGAATCGAAATTTTTTTTTATGGGTTTTTTTCGCCCACGAGTTAAGAGCTTATAACTAAGCTTTTGGCTTTTGGACAATTCGGTAGAGTGCGGGAGCATTGGATATGCGCGCGGAGGTCAAAAAGACACCTTTTAAAGGTGCCATCTGGTTGCCATCACCTAATGTCCTAGTATCCGCCCACTCCAATTTCCATCAATTATAACTGTTTATGCCTTAAATCCACTCTAAAACATGCACTTTAACACTTAATGAGCAGCCATTAGTGTTTTTGTAATTATAATGAGCAACCATTGGTGTTTTTGTAATTATTTATTCGATCAAATAAAGTTTTTTAATGGATCAAAGTGAAATTTTTTTTGGGGGGTTAAGTGAGCATGGAGGTGGCAGTTATTCAATGGGGGGCGGTAACTGGGTCTTCTCCCCTATCTGCATGAGTCAATCAAGGCAAAAATCAACTAAGGAGTAGTTTTCATGCAGGAAAAATTATTTGAACCTTCTAAAGTGAAGTGATACATTTCAAATGGAGTCTCCAAGCCCACAAAAGCTTGATAGACGCTAATGTTTCGTATAGCCCAATGCTGACCATTTTCCCATAGAACAACATATCCAATTGAATCTAACTTTCACAAAGAGACTAGAATACAAAGATAACATCCAGGTGACAACATTAATGCTGCAATAACTCTCTCCGCTACCTAACCTCGAGCCATGGAGCTACAAAGATAGTTTTAATGCACTTCCATAGATTCCCATAGATAAAAACGATGAGATGATACACCTTCATAAATGCACAGAGGTAACAACCTTTTCATCAAACAACTATTCCTAGAAGTGATTTGTAGCAGATTTCACAAGGGTTTCTACACTCCTTTCATTAAATTATCAATGCCCCATATGAAAAAAGCATCACAAATGTTTTCCATGTTCGAGATTGAATTTCTTCAAAGATATGCCAAGTTGGCAGTCATCCACTAGGGTTTCCCTCTCGCCACGTTTTCTCTCTCGATATTTAGAAGGCAACTTGTTGCTTATGTGTAAGTGTTCTTGGTTTTCTCTGGTAGACATATATTTTGGTATCTCTGCAATTGGAAAACTGGTATATGCCTCTATATTAATAAAATTTACTATTTTTATCTATGTAAATCTTGTTATCTCTGTGCATTTATGAAGGTTTATCATATTTTATAGGTTTGTGTGCTGTGTTAATTTGCTACAATTGTTGATTGTGGGTTATTTCTACCCCTTTTAATGTCCTTCAGACCTAACCTCCATGTTTACTTTCGAGAATTGATAAAATAGAGTTGTATAAAGTCCTCTGGTGAATTTCATTGATTCTCTATGTAATATTAGGAAGGAAGAAACACCATTAATCTAGGTGCATCACCACCCCTTTTTTTGTTTTTTGTTTTCCCTTTTCCCTCTGTAAGTTGATTGGATATGGTTAGTTTTAGTTATTCAATGCTAGGTTGGACCAACATTATTGCACTTAGGTTAGAAAGGAATCCGATCTTCTCTGGAGGTTTGGTCTCGACTACAAGGTCCCACACCTTGAGACCAATCCCATGTTTCATTAGAAAGTTGAACAATTGATTCAACAGGGTGTGATTCTAATTGACAATAATTTTTGGCATGCTTGGTGGGACTAGTGTGATGAGCTTTATCTCATTGTGTTGAGACATTGGTGCAATTCTTAGTAGTTGCAACTATTGATACATCTTACAAGGACCTAACAATTTTGCAATCAAATTTTGGTGACTTTGTTTGTATGTACCCGATTCTCTGGATTGAGCATACCTATTGCTCTTGTTCAAAGTGTTATTAAAAATTTCTATCTTCCCTTATGCTTCAATATGTCGAGATATTATGGATAAAATGTCCTCTCCTTTCGATGAAAATGCAAATTTTCTACCTATCCATCAACAATATCAAATTGGGAATCCTCCTAGTTTCATCCCAAATAGCTTTGCTATAACAAGTTACCAACATATCCCTAATACTTATGTCCCATCCACCTCTACTCAACCTTCTTAGCAGCCTACACATGCCTATCATAAACCTCAAGAGGCCTTTTGTGTCTCCAATCAATAGGTTTTCTCTCCTATTCAACCATATGACATGAATAGCTTGGAAACCATGAGCATCAAAGACAATGTCAAACTTCCAAGTACAATTAAGGGCCACTAATAGAGATCATGTAAATAACCTACAACAAGAAGATCTCATCCGTCAAACCTATCTTCACCAACAAGAGATGAAAGCACAATGGGGGTGTTGAGTAGGAAAAGTGATCTTAGATCCAATTAGATTAACTAGGATTATTCCCTTTTCACTTTGACTCCACATTCAAACATAAACCAACTAGGGTTGATGATTAGCTTGCTGCCACAAGGGAGAGCCAACTACTTAGGGCTTATGTTGTTTTGAGTTGTGAGGATGATAAATTTGATGTGTGATTTAACAAGCCTATTTGACATATAACACTGGATCTAAAAATGTAATTTGTCACACAGACAAAATTGAAATTTTAGAAATAGAAAGCAAATTTGAGGAGGGCAGAGTATTGTGCACCAGTGACAAATTTGAGGGCCGTATTCATATTTGCATAGATTTTCGTGATCTTAATAAGGCCTCTCTTAAAGATGAATTTTCGTTGCCTAATATCGATATGATTGTGGACTCGATTGCAGGTCATGCCTTATTGTCTTTTATGGATGGTTTCTTGGGCTATAATTAGATCTGTATTAACCTGGAAGATCATTACAAGACAACCTTCACCACACCTTGGGGTACTTTCTGTTATGTAGTCATGTTGTTTGGGTTGAAGAATGCTGGAGCAACTTACCAACGAGTAGTGACTTATCTTTCATGATTTCATTCACAAGATCCTAGAATATTATGTCAATGACATCTTGGCTAAGTCTATGACTTGAAAGGATCACGTCAAAAATATTTGTCTTATCTTTGAAAGGTTTTGACTCTATAAGATGAGACTAAACCCTCTTAAGTGCATTTTTGGTGTAGATGCCGACAAACTTTTAGGATCTATCATCTCTCATTGTGAAACCAAAATCGACACAAATAAAGTTGATGCAATCGTTAACGTGCCTTCACCTAAAAACATCTCTCAACTACGTAGTTTGCAACTTATACAAGCATGAATTTTTCTCATTTCTTGTTGCTTCTTCTCTTTCCAAACCTTATTTGATTCATCATTTTTCTTGTCCCAAACATCCTTCTTATTTTGTCTTAGCGGCTTAAGAAAATAGTTTTACAAAAACGTGTTGTGTGCCTAAATCTGTTGCACTTGTGACATCTAATGTTATAATTCATTAGAGGAGTAAATGAATTATAATTCCTCTTCATGAGTTCAAATCATTCCTTGTGTGAGATCTACAATTTATTACTTGATGCCTAAACTAATCACATGAAAATAAATAAACATGGAAAGAATATTGAAACCTGGTTGTGCGAGGCTTCCTTCGAGGAAAGGACCATTTGAGGTTGTCCTTATTAGTTCTTTGAAACTGTGAGGCTTTATCTTCCCTGTTTACCTTTGTTTGCCTCATTTTTGTTGGAACTTTTGAAGGCTGCAACATAATTCTTACTTTCCAACTTCTTTGTAGTTTATAAAATTTCAACGCTAAAACCAATGCCACTTTTTCTAAGGAACCCACTTTGATACCAGTTGAAGAATACACACACACACACACTTACATTGAGACCAATGTTTTCAATTTATAACTTTGGCAATCATAAAACAATAATCAAAGTATCCACACATGCAAGATCTAATAATAGAGAACATAAGATGCACACACGATTTTACATGGAAACCCTTGCAAGAGAAAACCACGGAAAAATATTGATTCTATAAGAAACTTCTTACAACTTCGTAGGCACCAACTCACACGAGACACCAATCCCCTCCACTGAGCACCAACCCAACAAGAGACATCGATCTCTGAGTGAGAGGCTCCAACCTCCAAATCTTGCAAATCAGAAGGCACCAACCTTTGAAATACAAATTGATTATAGTGTTGTTGGATCTTCCCTAGATCCCTTCAAGGACTTCAACAAAAATCTGCCCACTTCTTTACACAAATCTGAAATTTATCTTCACAAAAACTGCATTAGGTTTGCCCAAAATATGTCTGATTTCTTCTCCTAAAAAATGTCTGATAAATTTGCTCCTTTTCTACTCTAGATTTGCTCTTAATGTAGGAAGTATATTCGATGAATTGTTTGTAAAAATGTCCTCCAAACTCCATTTATATCTCATAAAGTGCCTCTTCAAACCAAAAGCCGCTTCCTTTCAAAGCTAGTCGACTCAATTAGCATATAAATTTTTATTTAATTTTATTTGGCATGCCCAAGTTGGGCACACCTTCATAGGGAGGTCAGCCACTAGATAAATAAATTTAATTTTTTTATTTCAAAATTAAAATCCCCAAGATGTGGCGCCACTAAGAGGGGGGTCAGCCTTATGTGAATTATTTGTTTTTTCTCTTAGTAAAAGTAAGTCGGCCAACAATAGAACATCATGAAAACAATAATTCTAACATTATATTCAATGATGAGTAGAGATCTATCATTGGTGCATAAAAACCTATCCACTCTCTCCTTAATGTATGAGAATCCCAACCTTTTGTTAGTCCAAAAGTGCAATTTATTCTAGAATTATTTTTAACAAATTCAACAAGGTCTAGTTATGATCTATTAGCAAAATTCTTCCCCTCAAATTTGTCTAAGTTGGAGAGGATTGCATTAAAGTCCCCCTAGATTTTTTTTTAACAAATTCAACAAGGTCTAGTTATGATCTATTAGCAAAATTCTTCCCCTCAACTTTGTCTAAATTGGAGAGGATTGCATTAAAGTCCCCCTCAATTATCATAGGGCCATATAGATTTATGAGATTAAAAATTCACTCATTAGAGTGCTCAAATCTTACATACCTACCAATGTGAATTGGTTGCAATGATCTCAATCTTAGTGTGGTACGATTCCAAGTTATTCCAAGCCCCTGGAGGCTCCATCCACTTCCACAAATTCACCTTGCTAATATGACCATTTTTGCATTAGTTAGTTTGCACTTTTTGTAACGAAGGGGTGGTGGAAACAGAATGACACTTTATCATGGAATGCGCTGCTTATGGGGACATCCACACCTAGTATGAGAGCAACTTAAAAGCTGGCAATCTGCACGAGTTATTTGAGGAGGAGAAGATAAGCAAAACTTCTAGTTTTTTGGTCAAAATTTATAATAGAAGATCCAACATTGAAAAGAGTTTGGAGATTTCTTAGCTTTTTGGTTCTCGGTCCCTTAAGCTGTTTGGTCTCGTGAACGACATTAAAATCTCTCATTCATTCATTCTCAATTCCTCTTTGATTTTTTGGTACCACAGTTTGACTTACTTTTCTTAGATTCTGTCTAGTTTATTAGCCTTTCTTCGAGAGAATATTTTTGTTTCATCATCTAAGTTATCCTCTTCTATCTCAAGGTCTAGAAATCCAATACACCTTAGGCCCTTGTAATGGAAATCGGGAGTCGCCTCCTTACTGGTAATACACCTGTTCCAAACAATCATCGGTATTTTTTTTCTTCCTATATTTTCTCTGGAGATTCGAAAGAAGCAAACACTTGTTTTTCACTTCTAGGAATTTCCTTCTCGCCTCCACTAGGATTAGTGGCTGCTTACTTTTATAGCCCCACGGGCAGTTTCCATGTATCGTAAGGCCTTCCAGTTCCACTTTTTGTTGTCATCTCCCGATTGTCAAGTTGATCTCATTAGAGGAGGGAATAGGATTTGCAAGATCGTTATATATGCAGATGTGAATATAACACACCAGCCTATTTTTCCAAGGTAGTCAAATCCACTTTGATGAATGATCCCAAGTAATATCCAATTTTTACATTCCAATATTCTACCAAAAAGATGTTTAGGCGGATCCACATTGGGGTGCAAGAGATGGCATGCTTTAATGAATCAAAACTTAGGATCCAATCTTTTAAGTAAAACCCTACCCCGTCTATTTAAGGCCCATATGCCAAAAATCTTTTTTTAATCCTCCATTTTACATTGAACCAAAACGAAATCTTTTGGTAATTGTCTTGATCTTGACGTTTAAACCTCAATAGTCTTCAACCCAAATCTCATGTCTTTTAATGGAGGGCCAAGAATTTGAGCATTTGAGGAAAAAAATAGTTGTTTTTGAATTTTCCTTGTTTGCTATCACTTGTGATGTTTAATGTGTGGCTAAGGGTTCACCACAGATTGTCCGATCAAGATTGCATTTGTCCCACTAGCCACGGGCCTCCGTTCTAGTTTTTGTTTTCCATTCCTTCCCCACATGAGATCCCAATTTTTTCTGTTGGTTAGTGCATTATAGAACGGGACAATCGGGTGTTAAAAGCGTCTCTTTTGGAAATCATCTTCCATATAAGGGAGTCATTTATTGAAAGTTGATTATTCCTCCTTTTCCTTATGCTACCACACAACTACATCTACAGCATTGGCTTGCCAATTATCTGGCCTTAGTTTCCCAACCTATTTCCTCCTTTCAAAACCGCATCGTTGCACCTCCATAGTTTTCTGTCCAAAACCAATCCTGAATTTGCAATTCTCTATCTCATTTCTTCTAACTTCCTCTCTCCATTGCGTCACAACTCGCTGGAAAAACACGAGGCTCGGGTTCTCCCATGTTCTCATTTTTTTCACATGCAATCCATCCAAAAAAATTGCATGGCTCATAAATACAAAATAATATTGTTCTCATTATTTTAGTGTCATTTTCCTTTTTCACTTTTTCGTTGTACACCCACAAAGCTCGATGAATTATTTTGGCACATTCAAAAAAAATATTGAGTTTTAAAGCTTATAGTTTTGTGCTTAGACATTATAATTTAGGCCCAAGGGTTTTAATCTGTTCACTAGGATTTTAGTGTTTACACATTAAGTGTCATGAATTTCAAGTTCAAGAAAGGCATTTAGACTTGAGGTTGAGCAGGAGAATTCAAGAAAGGCTTTTAGACTTGAGATTTGAGTAGGAGAATTCACTATTACAGTTAAAGGTTAAAAGTTTGATCTCGAGGGGTGAAGGGTCTAGTTTGATTGGTTAAAGCATCCTGTTGCAAGCAAGAGGTCATGCAATCTAGTCTCCCCTCCATCCCCATGGTACCGGAGGGCGTGTTGCCCCAACATCACCGGTCACATGAAATTTTTTTACTAGACGCACTGCAGTTTATACAGGGGACTACCCGATTTCCCGCAGTCTAAAATTTTAAAAAAAGAAAAAAGTTTTGATCTTGAGGTTTAGACACTAGTGTTTATAAATTACTATTTTTGTCATTTTGCCTTTTTTGTTGTTATACATCCATAAAGTCTTTAGATGAATTCCCTTCACATTCATCAAAAATTAAGTTTTAAAGCTTATAGTTTTGTGTGTAGAAATTAAAACTTTGGTCCAGTGGTTTAATCCTTGTTCACTAGGACTCATTATTTTGCACAATTCAAGAATTAAACATTTAGGCTATTTGGGCATGAGAGTTTGTCATCGAGGTTTAGTGTTAAGCGTTTGAACCTCAGGCTTATGCAATAGGGTTTACAATTTGTATGATTTAAGGATTCCGAATTAGGTATAGATGAAAATTTTCAGATTTTTGCATTACTATTTAAGCTTTGTATTTAAGGATTATGTATTGTAGTCTAAGGTCTAGAGATTATGTTTGATGCACACGCTATGGTTTAGGGTTAATGTATCATAGCAATGATACATTGAGTTTAGGGTTTATGCACAAGGTTTAGAGATTATGGTTGAGGCTATAGGGTTAAGAGATTTAATATTTGGGATTCAAGGTTTTATTATGAACAAATATTTCAGGTTTTAGATTTTGACATTAAGTTTAACAGCTTATGGTTTTAAGCATTGGAGTTAAAGCTTTATGTGTTGTGCTATTAAGGTTTAAAAATTATGATTCAAGATTATGACATTATGGTTTGTGCACTGGGCTTAGAGGATAGGGTTTGGAGTTCGGGAGTTTGCCAATAGAGCTTAAGAATTTAGCAATAGTTTAAGGGTTTAGCAATAGACACTAAGGTTAAGGATCTGGCCTCTACTGCCCCAGGATTAAGTTTGAAGCACTGGAATTTAGGATTGAGGACACCATCAAAATTCAAACATTCTTCATATCTTTAACAAGAATTTTCGCATTCGTAATTGGGTTGATCACATTTTCTCATAAGATGGGCACATCACTTGCACTCTCATTCCTAGCATTTTTAACGGTTTAATTTGTTGATGTCATATTCAAAGTACTTGCAAATCTGTAAGCCTGCAGCAATGAAGCATAACCAAAGTCCAAAATAATAGCATCACACAATTCTTAACATTGCATTAATTCTCTTCATCCTGAAAATAGATCACTGAGTGTGATCTGAAATGTTGATACAAAAAATGCACACAGTTGAATCCAAAAGCACTTATGCCAACTTCATGAACTGTGGAAGCTGATACCTATCATTGCATTAATTGCTAAATATAAAATAACTAATATACAAATAGTAGCCTTGAATTCTTCTGCACGTGATGATAACACTAGCTTCATCTTTAATTAATCACCATATTTGTCTTGCTCTTATCCAAGGCCAACAAATACAGATGAATTCATTGGGAATTTAGGACACCATTCCATTTACTCTGTAGTACATAACAACCTAAGTCAACGACTAAGGACAAAAATGAAATCTATCGTGTAACCTTCTTCATGAGAAGAAATGTAGCTGCCATGAGGCTTCGTTTAAAATATGTACTATGGAACAATATTGACCATCCATTGACTTGCAAGAGTAAGGTTGACTATCCTGATTCTGTACAAAGAATTTCCTGTAAACATGAAGCCATAACCAGCCATGAGCTAATATAATGCAATGCACTTTGAAAAATTGGCCCACAAGTTGAAACATGCCAAACATCAGAAATGGTTACTGCTGTTCCACCTGCTGTTTTTCCTCCAGGAGTTGTTTCCGGCGTTCTTTCTTCTGGTGAAGGCATTCCCCACACCAACTAGGAAAATCACGGTGGTGCTTCCTTAGCTCCCTGAATACAGCACTGTAAATTTAAGAAAAAATTTAGAAGTCAGTAATGGGTCTTTTTAACTCTAATAAATAAGAAGTAATTGTCAAATTGAATCCATTTTCCAATAGCCACATCCTTATGCACTAGCATAGAATGTTTGAACACATTTCATTCTTTCAGTTGTTAAAAATGAAAAATATATCTACAGATATGTCATGCCCCCGCCATGAAGACATCCCCTCATCCAATCGTAGTACTCAGCCTGGGCAACGGAAATTAATATACAGCAACACCGATTACTAATATGCAGTGATTAAGATTTAAGAAGGCACCAGTTCATTTTAGAGCAATTAGCAGTAAGGCAGCGCTTAGACAAATAATGCCAACTCCTTTAAAAGGAAGTTTAAATTAAAATATTATTATTGTTTTAAGGGCCGACCCCTTCAAGGGATCGTCTACTTCATATGTAGCGCCATCACTAATGAGATGCCTTCCTTTGTAAAGGTCATCCCTCTCTAGGTGGCCGCCTCTTTTGAGAGGACTAAAATAAATTAAAATAAATTTAATTGAAGAAGTCGACCTCCTTCAATAAGTCACATCTCTTGGGACAAGTTGTCCCTCCTTGGAGAAATCATACCTTTTGGGTATGGTATAAAAGGAGATGAAGGTGATTGGAATCGCAATCTGTGGATGGTAACATCAGAAGATTTTAGAGCAGATTTGAACTGGCATTTTAAGAAATGCAATGTAATATCATTTTGAGTTTGAGCAGATTTAAAGAAGAAATATATGTGAAAGTGAATTTGGATAAAGCAAGCAGAAAATAGAAATCTCCATTCAGAAAAGCAGCAGCTATTAATACAATAAGTGATTGAGTTGCATTTGATTGTATATGCAGTAGATGTATAATATCTGATAGGTAAATAAACAAATATATATATATATATATATATAATTTCATAATGAATAATATGCAATAAGGAGAAATATGTTATGTCTAAATTGGTCAATAAGGAAATAGTGAATTTATTCATATTATTATAATCTACATCCTTCTCTTTAAGCAATCATGTATAGGGTTGGCAAGGAAACATGTTAGGGAAGGGCGGTATAGGTTCTCTCAATGTAAGTATGCCACCCTAAGTTGGATGGAATTGTCTTGGTTGGATGTTCCTGCCACATGGGGCCAAGGGGGTTATGAGCATGCCCTTGGGCTTAATTGAGGTGAATAATGTATAGGTTCTCACAATGTAAGAACGCCACCCTAAGTTGGATGGAATTGTCTCGGTTGGATGTTCCTGCCACTTGGGGCCAAGGGGGGGTATGAGCACACCCTTGGGCTTACTTGTGATGAATAATTTTTCTAGCACCCTATCATGCATTTCTCTCCAATCCCTGCCATGATGGTTATTGAAAAGAGTCTGTAGATTGGATTCAAGTTTAAGTTGTTATTCACTCTTTCATAAATGTTGAAAGTTCATTTATTCTTAAGTTCAATATCTATTATATAATTTACCATGGAATAATTATTTGAAAACAATTTTATGTTGTATAAGTGTCTCTTAAGGCAATTTCAGGCATACTCCAAGTAAGAATGGAAACTTCAATCATCAGAATATCTTAACAGGAAATTGGGGAGACAACTCAATTTACTGGGAAACAACTTAAATTTACTTTCTCCAAACCCTTAAATATTCTTCTAGGATGCAGCACAGATCTGCAAACATTAAAGATAAAGGACACGATATCCTTAGTGCTGTGAACATTCACAGAACAATAAAATTCATTTGTCTAAATTACATCATTAAAAGAGGATAGATTCCTAACGCACGCTCAATGACGATAAAACCCAATAAATGAGCAGTTTCTAATGAGATGAGTGATTTCAAGATTGTTTTCTCTCTGACTAGCATGTTACTGGTGTGATTCAATAACATTAGATGGCTTCCAAGTTAGATGGCTACTTTAACATGATTACAGAACAATTAGCTTAGTAGTTATAGCAGTTTCTACTGAGAATGAATTTCAAGTTCACTGCTTTCAAAAGTTAAAACCAACATGTTACTTGATGCACTCAATAAAACATCAAATTTGGACAGATCCATTAAAAGCACAACAACAAAAAAAATTAGTACTTGTATCAGTAAAAACAAATATGACTAAGTTACACGAGGTTTTTCTTATTCTCAGAAATCCCCTATTCTGTGTGGCATCAAAGAATGGGATCCAAGGCACTCCACAAGCACCTACACACTTTTTGTGCACATTTGCACCACACACTCTGAAGCTTGAACCTGGGTCTTGCTTGAGCAAGTGCTCAGATTTTATCATCAGGAAACTATCTGCAAGAGCACAAAATGTTATGCATCTAATACAAAAACCAATACTAGTTCTCATGTTAGGATTGAAAATAGGAACATGAATGTTTAACAAGAAGCTTTTCACCAAAAAATTGGCATTTATACATGCTTTGATTAAACCTACACATGCATGCAGCACTTACGCCTATTTGCAAGGTATGTAATCATGCTTTCAACAATAAAAAATTATAATTGTATATGTTTAATAAAATGTTAGTACAAAACACTGGTAGCAACTTTGGATAGACCATCAGAAAGATGTGATTTGCTAGCAGCTATTCAGAACAATGGAAAGCATTTAAAATACCATCCAAATGCAAGCTACAACTAATTATTATGGAAGCAATGCATTTGCTACCCAGACTCAATATAGCCTACAAAACAGCTTTGTAGTTGGCCGTAATGTAATTAGTCGGCCAGGAATAAAATGAATAAGACTTAGTTAGTTGGCAATTAGTTGAGTGTTTTGTCTTGTACTTGGTAGTTCGGGAATTAGTTCCTGAAAGGGTAATTAGAGTAATGAAGCGACGCGATGGTTGGTACTCAACCAACTCCACCGCTATATGTACCGGAGTCATGTGGTCATTAGAGTTACTACTGTTATGATTGTCATGAAATATCTGTACTTGGCTTATGTTGAATAAATAAAGACAACAGTGATGATCTTATGTTTTACTTTCTAGTACGTTGTTATGTTCTGTCAACTATTTCCGTTAACTCATTGCATACGTTGAAGTTAGTTAACCGAGTAAACATTTGGCGTCGTTGCCTAAGTGAATCCGGTAACCACCCAGACAGGAGAGTGATGTTGTGATGGGGCGGTCGACCAAAGGGCTGGTACAAGCCAACGAGGATCGTGAAGACGCTTTGACGGAAGATCTCTGCAGTCTGTGGGAAATCTCGTTAAAGGACCACGTACGGAGGGAGGCTCTCAGGCGAGAGATCCCTCAGGCAGTCATTTGGGATAGATTGTGCGTCAACAAAGAGGTTGACCATCTTCTTACCAGACTGCCAAGACTGATAGCACGCCACTACATTATCTTACAAGATCTTCGAGCGGAAGAGGATCAAGAACGCCGAAGGCAGCAAATCTTGCAGCAGTACGAAGAACGAACCAAACGGGAAGAGGAGGAACGAGACACTAGCCGGAGATGTACCCCTGGCAACCAACAATGATTGCGTGAAAGACCTGTCATGCCCGTACAGACGAACAAGGACAAGAACC
Organism: Sequoiadendron giganteum; assembly: GCA_007115665.2. Lineage (NCBI taxonomy): Eukaryota > Viridiplantae > Streptophyta > Pinopsida > Cupressales > Cupressaceae > Sequoiadendron > Sequoiadendron giganteum. The sequence continues at coordinate 145,814,905 of CM021109.1, read as the reverse complement.
GAATACCATTCGGGCACGAAGCGGAGGAGGAAAGAATTTGGCGATCATTGAGAGTGTAGGAGCAAGAAAACCGGCGGCAAAGATTAAGTAGAGCACATCAGAGTTTTGTGAAAGGGATGAGGAACCCTTCATCACCTCGTGCCTAGAAAAATATAAAACCCGAGAAAATGAAGATGAATTGAACGGAGAACTTGAGAATAGCATCCAACGCATTCGGGAGTTGTCCATATCGGACGACGACGAAGGGTTGAGGACAGGGAGATTTGAGCCCAAGACCCCTTGGCAGAGGGAACACCGGAGTGGGACCCAGGAAACTCAAGGTATAGAGGACGGGAAAGTGACTCGTACGTGGCCAAGAGTGCAAGTGACGCACCAGAATGTAACGGGGAAACCAGTCTAGTCGGGTCCAATATACAAGGAGGACAACGGGGAGGGATGGTGACTCCAAAATGACAAAAGCTGCCAAAGTTTACGGGGAATGGGTTAGAGGATCCAGTTCGACATTGCAAAACATGCGAGACAATCTAGATAGCAAGTGGAGAAGATGACCCGGATCATTGGCTGAAAGCCTTTCCGGCGACACTTAGAGATAGTGCCATCAACTGGTACTCAGAGTTGGACCAAACACAGAAAGCTTTGTGGAGTTTACTGAAGTAGGCATTTCAAGATGAATTCAAACTTTTAAGGGACGACAAGGAAATTGTGGCCGAGATTTATAACACCAAACAAGGGAAGCACAAGAGTGTGCGGACCTATAACCGAAGACTGAAGGATTTGTTGGGCAAATTGGAGACACAACCAACAGATGGTCTAAAGAAGCGATGGTTCATCAAAGGCTTTCTTCCGTCGTTGAGGAAGAAGATGAAAGTCGTGCCTTCGTCGTCATACGTTGAAGCATACAATCGAGCGATGGATATAGAAAGCGAAAACAAAACATCCTCTTGAGGGAAAAAGAAGACAGACGACGAGGAGAGTATGAACGACAGTGATGGTGAATCGAAGACCGTACAAGCACTTAGGAAAGATATGATGCGAATGATGCAAGAATTGAAGGCCGACAAAGAGAGTACGAGGGAAGCATGAGAACTATGGTGTACAGACTGCAATGGGGAAGGTCACACGAAGGCGAACTGTACGAAGAAGTTATTCTGCGATATCTGCCAAGTAATGGGACATTCCGTCAAGGAATGCCCATACAATTTAAAAGCCAAAAGTGCACAAGTACTCTTCGCTCAAGGAGAGCCGTCGACACCACCGAACACACCACTGAAGCCCCAGTACAATAACAATGCATCCCCTGGCGGTTACCGAAGCAATAGGAGTCCGAGGAACAAAATACAGTATGATAGTAAAGTATGACTCATGATCCAATGCCGAAAGTGCAACGAATGGGGTCACTTCGCCAAGGAGTGCCAGAAAGGCCAAGGTTCGGGAGGAAGATTGTGTAAGTGGTGTGGACCAGGCGACCATAAAGATAGTGAATGCCCCAAGCAGAAGGGTATCCATATGCTGGAAGCAGAAGAACAAGAGGTATTGGCGATCACCAGAGCGCAAGCAAAGAAGGCAACCTACCCAGATCTGCATACGGAAAAACAAAGGATGAAGGAAGCAAAAGCCAAAGTGGAACTGGCGATGGCAAAGGAGAACAAAATATCTCTGGAAAAGCTAGAAACCTCTCGACGATCAGAGGCGGAAACCAACATTGTAGGGCAGGTACTGCAAACCACGGTACCAATCAAAGTAACTGACCTTCTCCAGATTTTGCTGCAGTTGGGATTGGCAATGACAAACATCCTCGGGGATGTCAAGCAATCGCGAGCAGAGGACCGAAGGCAAGAATTGGTACCAGATTCACCACCGTACGGTGAACAAATCATTGACCCCATACTACTCACGTGGAATGTCGGGAAGATGCCATCGGTTGTGCAGATGGAGATCAAAGAGAATATCTTGACAAATACTATTGTCGACGGAGGATCGAGAGTCAATGTACTGCTCGAAGACACATGGAAGAGCCTCGGGAAGCCTACACTCTGGCCACCGACATTCCAACTCATCGGTGCCAATCAACATGGTATCAAGCCGTTGGGAATGCTAATGGCGCAAAAGGTGATTATCGGGACACAACAGTTTTTGCTAAATTTTGTCATCATTCCATTGCAAAGGAAGGCGTACAATGCATTGCTTCGATGAGGGTGGTTAGTGGCAGCCAAGGCAAATCATAATTGGAAGAGGAACACACTCTCGATCGAGAACAACAGGTGGAAGTATGTGATCGACTTGAAGAATCAGGCTATCAGTGAAGAACTGGCATCTTCTGAATCAAAATTTGACGAGGGAGAGTCAGACATGGACGAAGATAGGAAAGCAATGGAACCTAACGAGGAGGGGGTACTTGAAATCGAGAGTTGCTCGGAAGACGAGACAAGTTCGTTGAATGGCCTATTTCATTGGCAGATGGAAGATTATGAGGTGTTCAAGCGAGTGTAACAAGCTGCAGATCGGAGAAATCCAGGAAGGAGAAGAGAACGACACGTCTAGCTAGACACTTTCGGCCGAGCATGGAGAGTACAAAGAAAGAGTATCAAAATTGAACGATACGCCAACCCACAAATCCAAACAGGTACGAGATGGAAAAATTGTGTTGGAGCCAAAAAATGAAAAAAATAAAGTAGAAGAATTAGAAAACTTTAAAATTGAAGAGAGAAAAAAATGACAAAGGAGAGAGGAAAAAGCCGAGGGGGAGAAAATAAAGAAGAAAGGAAAAATGTCAGAGGAGAGAGAAAAAAGCCAGAGGAGAGAAAATAGAGACAAAGAAGAGAAAGTTACTGGAGGAGAGAAAAAAGCCAGAGGAGAGAGAAACTAGAGACAAAGAAGAGAAAGTTGACGAAGGAGAAAAAAGCCAGAGGAGAGAGAAAGTAAAGCCAAAGAAGTGCAAATTGATGGAGAGGGAAAAAACAAAAAATAAAAAAAGGAGATTAAAAGATGGGGAAATAGAAATATAAAAAAGATGAAAGTGGCCAAAGCCCTCATAAACATGAAAAAGAAAATTATACGCCATATTAAAGAGACAAAAGCCACACAAGCCAAAAGAAAGTTTGTACAAGCTACCAAGAAGGAAAAAACACAGACAAGGCACATACAAATTGGCAAGGAGCTAAAGACAAGACGAAAGGAGGGAAACACCAAGAAATTGAAGGTCGTACGAATAAGAAGTGTCCAAGTTGCCAAAGAAAGTGTCCAAGTTGCCAAAGGAGGTATTCGAGTTGCCAGAGGAAGTCGTCAGAAGGATACCGTACGCGCCTGGAAGAGGTTGGAAGCCGTACGCCATAAAGAGAAGAGGTTAGAAAGTGTCCAAGTTGCCAAAGGAAGTCGCCAGAAGGATACCGTACGCGCCTGGAAGAGATTAGAAGCCGTACGCCATAAAGGGAAGAGGTTGGGAGCTGTATGTTATAGAGAAATTACGTACAACAGCAAGGCCGTACAAACTGAAGAGGTTGAGGCAAGCCGCTAGAAGAGGAAGCTTGTACGCTAGGGAAACTGCCAGCTCGTACGCCAAGGAAGTTTCCAGAGGAGGAAGTCCGTACGCTAGGGAAGCTGCCAGCTCGTACGCCAAGGAAGTTGCCAGAGGAGGAAGTCCGTACACCAAGGAAATTGCTAGCCCGTACGCCAAGGAAGTTTCCTGAGGAGGAAGTCCATACGCTAGGGAAGCTGCCAGCCTGTACGCCAAGGAAGTTTTCAGAGGAGGAAGCCCGTATGCTAGGGAAGCTACCAAAAGGGAAAGTCCGTACACTAGGGAAAAGCTCGTATGCTAGGGAGGGGACAAGGAAGCTGGTACGACACTTACCGAAATCCGTACACTGGAGACAGGTAGCCATACAACTATATCAGGGAAGAGTCGTACACTGTAGGGAGAACACCGTACGGCAAGAGAGGGATCTAGTTTGCACGCCTAAGGAGGGGACCGTATGGGAGAAACAGGAAGTCGTACGTGTTCAGGTGCAAAAGCACGTACGGACTAAACAAGAAACAAAGCCGAGGAAAAGACAAGGCACTGAGAGGGCCGTACGGAGTTTCCAGGTTGCCGTATGAAGGTGCCAGGTGGTCGAGAATTGGGTGACAAGTGACCATTATTGCAACCGTTGGCAACAATCCACCACCACTCCCTCTTCATCTATACACCCGGGGGCGCATTTTCTCCCTCCCTCTTCTTAATTTCGTTCTGATCGAGTTTTTGTTTTTAGTCACCTGGAAGATGACTACTTGTTGGGGGAGATGATGTAGTTGGCCGTAATGTAATTAGTCGACCAGGAATAAAATGAGTAAGACTTAGTTAGTTGGCAATTAGTTGAGTGTTTTGTCTTGTACTTGGTAGTTCGGGAATTAGTTCCCGAAAGGGTAATTAGAGTAATGAAGTGACGCGATGGTTGGTACTCAACCAACTCCGCCGCTATATGTACCAAAGTCATGTGGTCATTAGAGTTACTACTGTTATGATTGTCATGAAATATATGTACTTGGCTTATGTTGAATAAATAAAGACAACATTGATGATCTTATGTTTTACTTACTAGTATGTACCGGAGTCATGTGGTCATTAGAGTTAGTAGTGTTATGATTGTCATGAAATATATGTACTTGGCTTATGTTGAATAAATAAAGACAACATTGATGATCTTATGTTTTACTTTCTAGTATGCTGTTATGTTCTGTCAACTATTTCCGTTTACTCATTGCATACGTTGAAGTTAGTTAACCGAGTAAACAAGCTTGACAAAGCATTCAATTACATCAATGATAGTGAAAAACCAAAAGGTTTGCATGTATTTAGAAGCCACGCATACTATACATTTACAAGAATGTATTCGTTCAATATATTAAATGCATATATTAAATCAGTCAAAAATTGAAATATTGCATATTTTGTAAGTAATAACCAAAAGGTCAATTAATCTAAAAACAATGTAATAATAGAATACTGCAAGGATATTTTCCTCAATCAGATAGATAACAAATCTGAATAATTTACCACAGTTGGTGATCTCTTGGTACATAGACATCTACTCTCACTCCCAATATGTTAGATAGCCATCCAGCCGCACACCTAATATACTAGCCATCCACCCTCATTCCCAATATAGTAATAAGAAGATGCTTTGAATCTTTCTAGCCATAAATATATAAAATGGTAGTTATTAAAGCAGGCCTACTCAGTATCTATTTTTGCATACTAAACTGTTATAGGGTATGCATTCAACCTCATGTGCCATGCGGCTCCACATCATGCAACACTACACCACCACTTACAAATGTTGCAACATCACTATGTATGCCTTAGCTCAGGAGCTTTACACTAGGGGATTAGCACCATCTGATGCAGTTCCATATTCTGAGCACAACTTGATTAGATCATCAAAAGTTGGAGCACCACACCCGACACCTTCTGCATAGTTCACACAACATATATATATATATTTAGAATTTCTATTAATAATAAGCATTATGTAATTTAGAATCTTTCATTTATGGTAAATCATTCCTTGGTTTTGCTTAGTAGTGGAGGTTGAATATTTTTTCTTCCTTTTTTTCCCTTCCATCTTTTCTCAGTTTTCATTCCCTCTCCACATCCTTGCCCGAACTTCCTATTTAGGAAGTTGAGTCTGCAATCCAACACAATTCTTTCCTCATCTTGATGATGGATCAAACAGTGTGATTCGAACATTGATATAAAATACTCTACACAATTATTTCCAAAAGCTTTCTCAAATAAGGATAATCTTGTCAAGACCTTCCCAAACAACCATGTTTTCTGACAAGAAACAGGGCATGGGGTTGACATCCACCCCATGATTGTTGAGGAGACTCACTGTTCTATTACCATTCCCAAAAGCAATGGGCGAGAGAAATAACATCAAGATCCTTACGGACAAATAATGCTTCCAACATCAAGATCCTTACAGACAAATAATGCTTCTACCAATTAACTTCTTAGTTCTTACACATGTTGTTGGGCAACGTTCAAACCTTCCACAACCAATGTCTACTCAGCTTCATTATTTGTTCTGACCTCCAGGAAGAAGGATTTGCTAATACACACATGATCAATTCAACTTGTTGATTTGGCAAATGTATTTCAAAGTATCACCTTCCTTTCTAGGGGGATTCTATAGAGATTTCTTTTCACTCTCATGAAAATTAGAAGTCAGACTTGGCACAATGTTACAAGACTCAGACTTGGCTCAGACTCAGCAAGCTGATTTTTAACCCAGACTCAAACTCAGTGTTAATACTTGGCCAAGACTTAGCAAAGACTCAGTAAATTGAAAAACAAACATGAAAAATAGATATTTTTAAGGATTTATAACTTTTAGCATGCACCCTTCAATAAATAAACTTTCAAGACTCAATAAAATAATCAAATAGATATTAGTTTGATCGCATGCACAAGTATACAACAATCATGAGTATAAAAGCAGATTTTAGAAACAATATTTTTAAATATATAAATATTGTTGTGTTTTAGGTGTACAAAACTCATGGATTATAATTATTAATATCCATTGCATCAGAAACAAGATCACAAAACGGATTTATGAACTATGGTAGAAAGAAGCTTGTATCCCTCGACCTAGCATTGCTAGCTCTATGTGGAGTCATGCACTTATATCCCAGACAAGTCTACAAATGCTGCTATGGCCATAGAAACATTACATAGGATAGGGATTGACTCAGCAAACCAAACGTATAAATGTGATTCAATTACTTAGATTTAATTGAGAAAATTTTGGAAGAACAAAAAAATGTTGCTTTTCCATCCAGCATGACCCAAAATTATTTTTGTTTTTTTCCTTTTTAAAACTAGAGGGGTTTGGGGGCAGCCCCCTCAACAGGGTTGAGGGACGACACCCCCAATGTGCTTCCTGTTACAATATAGGGTGGGGTCAAGGGGCATAGCCCCCACCACCAAGCTCAAATTAAAGCTTTTGAGATCACACAAACCTACGTGGTGCATGTCATTTTTCATAATTTTATCACTTTTAACCAACCTTCAAGAGTCCTCAAAAACCTTCAAAAAATGCTCGAGTTTCATGCTTTTACAATTGAGCATTTTCAATATTTTATTCTTTTTTTTCCTAATTTTCACTAACTTGGCCGAGTCTTCCCAAAAAGACTTGCCAAGTCTAGCGAGTCTAGCAAAGTTGGTGAGTCTAACCAAACTCACCTTGTTGTCAGGTCACAAGTCCCTAGGGTTCATTTCCACTTGTTCCCCTTAGGACTCGCCCAATCTCTACAAGTCTAGGTGAGTCTTGTAACACTAGAACATCCCGAAATTGGAATTGGAACCGAAATACCAGCAGAATTGTCCAGGGTTTGATTTTCTCAGCACTGAAATGATTCTGTGAATAGTGTCCCATACCTACACAATTTGAGAAATGACATGGCATTTCTGGACCAATTCCAAGTGTAGTCTGACTTTTGAAAAGCAAAAAAACATTACATTTTGCCTCCATTCAATGATTTCATAGTTTTGAATCACACAGTGGACACAAACATAAAGGACGTTTGCCTGTTTCACAGTGAAACCAAAGGCAAATTTGCAGATAAACGGCGCTTGATCCTCCTCTTGCATTGACAAAATAGTAGTATTTTGAAGTTCCTATCTTTCCATTTTCAATGTGAATGCTAGTTAAATGGTGTAGAATGGTGATTTTTTTTAACTCTGACCTGCAACAACTAAAAACCCTAGTTTTCATTACTACAAACCCATACCTTCTGTAAACTATATATTATTTAAAAATTAATATTAAATTTGTAGTATACTATACATTATTATATAGATAATAGTTATGTATTTAATATTATTTTTTGTATTTGAATGTTTAATATTTAAATAGTATACTATATTAGTATATAGATAAACCAGAATGCAATATGTTATATAGTTTATATTGATAAATTAATAAATAGTATATGTATATTTAAACATTTTTTTTTTTTTTGTTAAAGCAGGCCACTCAAGGCACGCAGGCCAACAATTTTGTTACAAACTAATATTATGTAGGTAAAAACTGAGGGGAAATGAGTTTGGGGTCAAATGACAGCATTGCAGAAAACTTTCTCCTTGCACATGGAGGAAGAAATTGCCAAAATCCTTCCTTTAAATTATATGCAACTAACTTACAAGAGTTCACACCATCTTCTGCAATGCCAATGCACAAGTAATCTCCCACTGTAGTGCACTTCGACATCCAAGTTTTTTTTGGTCCACCAAAATATTGAGTGAGAGAGGCTGGATGCATCCTTGCAAATTCTTTCCATTTCCAATGCAACTTATCTTCCTTGTCACAACTCCCAAATAACTATACCATAAAGATTTACCGAATCCTTTATTGCTATTATTATAAGAATAGACGATCCATATGCAACCATAAATCTCATAGACATATCAAAATCTTCAATCAGTTGGTCGAGTAATGGAGCTATTCTCACAGGTATAATATGATCATCTTGGATACTGTAAGCCACAACCATTACATGCCTCTCTTAAATCCAGAAAAGAACTCCACTACACTCAACCATTGGATCATATACGTATGAGCCTATTTCCTCTGTAAACTGAAATTTAATCCTCCATGAATCTTGACAATAATGGTAGATTTAGAAGGAAATAGCTCTAAAGTCAATACCAAATGTCATTACCAAATAAGGTTCTCCATTTCTCCCCTGCACAATCCACTTAGCAGCAGATCATCATTTTGTAGCAGCAGACCGATTTCAAGGAGAAACATATTCATTTGTATCTTTGCATCTAGGAGAGGTGCTACTATTTATTGTATCAAATTCGGCATTGTGTTGGGCTTGGGTTGTAAGCAGATTTCTGCTCTTATTCCTTCAATATATAAGAGATATATTTGCTGGGTTTTTCTCCCTCGAGTAGGAGGGTTTTCCCAAGGTATCTTGTTGTGTTGTTCATTGTCTTATGTGTTGCATTTTCTGATTGCTTTCATTTCTGATCCTAAATCTAACATGGTATCAAAGCGAGTCTAAGAAAAGATCTGATCAGATTTGTTTAAGCAATCAAGTCAACATTTCATCTAGGGCAGATCTTTGAAGGTGAATTTGTGCGGAAAAAGAAGATGGTGAGTGGTGTCAAGGTAGAAGATAGGCTTGATGGAGCTTCAAACTTCAACCCAGGGTACTCATTGCATTAGAGGAGAATGATCTTCTTGATTTCGTGGAAAGTGATATGCTCGAGCCTTCCGATGATATTGAGAAAATCCAGTGGAAGAAAAATGGCACGAAGGCTAGAAAGATCATGATAGACTCTGTGATGAATCACCTAGTACTGACCATCTCCAAGTTGAAGACAGCTAAAGAAATGTTTGATACTCTACAAGGATTGTATGAGATCAACAACACCAACAGAGCACTTGCTTTGAGACAACAACTTCACCATGTAAAAATGGCTAAAGAAGATTCAATCATCTCATTCTTTATGAAGATCGCTGATTTGAGAGATCAGTTGAGCACTATTGGGGATATAATTGCAGACAAAGATCTTGTTATGTTGGCACTAAATGGTCTTCCTCAATCTTGGGAACCCTTTATTTAGAGCATCAGTGGGAGATCCAAGTTGCCCAAGTTTGATCGTCTTCAAGTTGATTGTATTCAAGAAGAGTCCAGGTTGGCAGCAAGAGGAATTGGGCGAAACTATCACGATGTAGAAAATCAAGTTCTTGCTACACATACTTCTAGAGATAGAGGCAAAGGAAGAAAGAGGAATAGAGACAGAGAATCAGATTTTGCCCTAGAACCGAAGAAGAAGAAGGATTTCTCTCACATTCAATGTTTCAGGTGTGACAAGTACGGTCACTTTGCTCGAGATTGCAAATTAAGGTCTACACAACATGTTTCTTCTGCGGAAATTGACATAGGGACATCTCAAAAGGAGCCAAGTTTTAAAGTCAATTCAGAAGGTTTCTTATTCTAAAGTCGATCAATTTCTTCGAAGAGGAGGAATTAACATTCAAAGGGAGTTTGACAAACCAATAGAGGCAACCATGGACAAGGAGGTCAAGAGGTTGATGCAAGTACTTGGAGCTTCAAAGGGAGTCACATCATCATGAAGATTTGTTGTAGCGTATATTTCTTTGAGACAAAGAAGTATGAGGTGAAAGCTTTGTAGCGTATATTTCTCTAAGACAGAGAAGTATGAGGTGAAAGCCCTTGTAGTGTATATTTCTCTGAGATGGAGAAGTATGAGGTGAAAGCCCTTGTAGTGTATATTTCTCTGAGACGGAGAAATATGAGGTGCGAGCCCTTGTTCATCTCTGTGACTGAGATGAGACGTCATGTTGAGAGATTCCATGACGACGTCACGTTGAGAGACTCCGTGATGAACCCTTGTACTTGTGTTTCTTTCCACACATGGGAGTAGCCATGGTGGACGTCATGTTGAGAGACTCCATGACGACATCACGTTGAGAGACTCCGTGATGAACCTTTGAGTTTTCCACAAATGGGTGTAGCCATTGTTGGCATCATGTTGAGAGACTCCATGATGTGGATATCTGGAAAGATACCTCCCTAGCTAAGAGGGAGTGTTGATGTTATAGCAGTGGGAGATATCTTTCTCTCAAATTTAAAAATGATGGATAAATAATACCAAGGCAGGTCGGATTTGCTATATATAATAATTTTATGAAGAGTCACCTTGTTTCTTAAAAGTGGCCAACCCAAATGAAGAGTCACATACTTTTGTATAAATACAAGGTGATGATCATTCATTTGATCATAAAGTTCATTCATCATAATTCGCATTCCTAGAAGAAGTTCATACTTGAGCAGCAGATCATCATCTTGTAGCAGCAAATCATCATTTTGTAGCAGCAGACTGATTTCAAGGAGAAATATATTCATTTGTATCTTTGCATCTAGGAGAGGTGCTATTATTCATTGTATCAAATTCGGCATTGTGTTGGACTTGAGCTGTAAGCAGATTTCTGCTCTTATTCCTTCAATATATAAGAGATATATTTGCTGGGTTTTTCTCCCTCGAGTAGGAGGGTTTTCCCAAGGTATCTTGTTGTGTTCATTGTCTTATGTGTTGCATTTTCTGATTGCTTTCATCTCTGATCCTCAATCTAACAATATCAACTATACAACTATAAGTAAAATAGTTAAGATTCTACATTCTTTATTACATCACCATTCTTCACATCATTCTCCGTTGCAACACCAGTGATTGTCTTCAAAAAATCCACACCCTTGGGAGCCGGGTTGCATCGCTTCTCCACATTGTCACTGATAGCCTCAATAAAAAAGGGACCACGACCTATTGTAATTTGGGTACACCATAGGCCAAATGCTAGCATTGCTTTGGATACCAGACCCGAAACCAGGTGCTCTAGTATAGCTTTCAACCCCCCCACCGCTCACCACTTAGAATGGATGAGAGACTCCACAACCATTAAAAACAATGGGTTTTTCTTCACCCAAATCAAGCATCACTGCAACAAATTGCGAAGAGATTATCGTATTAACCCTATACCTAGCCACATCCAACAAGAACATATGCCCCAAAACTATTTTGATGGCCTCCACCACAATTGGTGGATTTGTTTTGAAAATCTTCCCAAGGCACAAGTTTGTGATTACACCTTGAAACCAATCTACCTCTTCTTTGCCTGGAGACAGAGACGGTTCCATCATTTTTCCCAAAAAATAATGAGAACATCGACTAGGACATTCCCCCATTTGAACTGCCTAGCTCAAACACTTCAATTATTGATCATATGCCCCAAATCTCACCACAAAGATTTCACCACCTATTGAGAGTACTTCACACGCCTAAGACTTACAATTCTAAAAGACTTAAAAATATATCATTAAAACGACTGCCCGTGCACATTATTATCACATACAACCACCATTGCAGCTTGTTCTCCATTTCTCCTACTAGGTCAACAACCAAATTCGCCAATGCATCAGCTTCCTTGTATACATGGCTAACCTTGAATTCATCATAGTCTATTAATAACCTTAGGCAACTTTCCAAGATGTTATTTAACTTCCAATTACATACCTTTCCCATCAACAAAGTGTTGATCATGAGGGAGCCCCCCTCCACAATGATCTTTTAATGCCAATTTTTAATCCTTAATTGAGACCATGCCAAACAACTTGCATTTCCACTTCATTGCTGGTACCATAGGGCAACAAGGTGATCAATTTCACTATCTCCACCCCTTCATGATTTCTAAATAGACATCCAACGCCGGAGAGACCAAGATTTCCCCTTGAAGCCTTGTCAAAATTAATCTTAGTCCAACCCTCCTCAGGCGGGAACTAGAAAGCCTTCATTCTAGCTAATGTAGTGGACTTAACACCACAAGCCCTGTAAATGTAAATCAAATCTTATCTAATTGTATCCTAAAAGGACCTATGGAAATTCTAAGTCTGAAATTCTGTGCAAGAATTCTAAGTCAGATTTTGTTTCTTGTATTTCAAATGTGCTGATTGCAGAACATTTATCAACTTCAATGTTTGCAAATGGAAGTTTGAGTGTCCATTTATATTTGTGAGGGAGACACGCCTCAAGGAGAGACGCGTCTCATGAGAGGACGTGTCCCTTGAGCGTGCAGACTCCCTTAACACACCGAAATATTCGGTATTTAATATAAACAAATTTCGCATGCTATACAAACAACGATCATATAACATGAAGTTCGATTATTTATTTATTTGCAAATTTCGATCATCATCAGAAATTTGAATAACTTATTTGTAGATATTATATTTTTAAGAGCAATTCGATTAAATATAAATGATGATGATGCATGAAAGCAATCATCATTTATATCTAACTGAAGCTATCTTAAATCAACAAGCCCCATATACAGGGGGAATGATGAGGCCATCCCATGACTTCCTCATCATATTATCCCAGGAAGAAAATAAATTATGTTTGAATGTTCAGTTTCTTGCTGCATTGCTCACTACTTCTACTACCACACTTTCCAACTTCCTCTAGAATGCGTCTAACTCCATAACTTTGTCTTGGAAGATTCTTTTGTTTCTTTCTTTCCACAATTCCCAAATTACAATAGAGGGAGTAGCAACCCATAAACTTGCAAATACTATTCTTTTATGAATGATAGGCCAAAAGTTGAAGAGAGATTTGATATACTTTGAGAAAGGGAAAGGGCAATTTAGCTTATTCAGGACTATTTTCCAGCACTCCTCCACATAATTGCACTTTAACATAATATGATTTGTTGTTTCTTCTTCATTCTTACAGAAGACACATCTATGATTCCCAGTGAATCCTAGCTTCTTCAACCTCTCACAAATGAGAATCCTATATTGCAAGGCCAACCAGGCAAAATCCCTAGCTTTGGGTAGAGAATTTTTATGCCAGCAAAGATGTGTTGACTAATCAACTTTTTTCTCTGCCTTCTCTTTTGGCAAATAACCTAATTTAACATTATAAGCTACTAACTTAGCTACACACCATTTGATTTCATCCACTTACTTTGAGATGAAGATTTTCCTTTTACTCAACTCCTTTCTCAATTTTGAGACCTGCTATTCTAGCAAGCCCAAGCCCTCCAACGATCTCCATTTCCATTTAGTCCTTCCATCTTCTACATATGTTGAGAGGTAATCTCTTACGTGAGGCCCCCAAAGCATTTTTAAAGCATCCCAAATTTCATTAGAGTCTTAACTATCTTCAAGGGTTGAGACCCCTGCCCACGAATCTTCCTAGAATTTGGCTTTTTTCCCATCCTTAATTTCCCATGAGGAATGTTCAGTGACGATGTCTCTACACTTAATCATAAATTTCCAAATTGCAAAGCCCCTTGGAGGGTTCACTGTGGTGAGTATTCTACTAGGGTCTAAATTATCTAAGTATTTATTTTGGAGTATTCTCACCCATTTTGCTGTTGGATTTGAATACACATTCCACACTAGCTTTTCCCCTAGTGCATAGTTCAGAGTATGTCAATTTTTCAACCCAACACCACCAACCATCTTTGGAACACATACTTTCTCCCATGCCACAAGTGGGAACTTCTTGCCTTCTACATTTCCCTTTAGAAAAAGCTTCTCATGTTTTGGTTCAAATTATTGCAAACCTTTGCCAGCATTTTCAAGTAGGACATCATGTAAATTGGAATGGTTGTTATGACTAATTTCAGCATTGTGATTCTACTTGCTAAGGAGAGCCATTTACCTTTCTAGGAATCCATCCTACCTATACAACTAGAAATAAGGGATTCCCATAGCCTTGTCTTACCGGCTCCCTCAAAGAGAGGAATGCGTAGATATCTTTCTAGCAATCTATTGATTTTGAATCCTAGTGTTTGTGCAATGTCTTTCTATTTCCTTTGGTATGTGTTGAAGAATAAAACTTTGGACTTCTGCTAATTGATTTGTTGCCCCGAAGCTTGACAATAGTTATCCTGGGCTATCTTGATTATTCTAGCTTCCTTTTGACTAGCTACACCAAAAAGGAACATATCGTTTGCAAATTGTTGAAGGGTGACCGGTTCAACATTAGGAGCAACTTTAAACCCTTCCATCTCTATTGATCTTGGCCTCCTGAATAGTGCAACCCAATTCTTTTGACATTATAATAAAAGAAAATGGAGACAAGGGATCTCCTCTTTTGAGGCCCCTAGTTGAGGGGAAGAAGCCATGAGAGCTCCTATTAACTAGAATTGAAAATCTTGGGGTGTTAATGCGACTTTGAATCCATCTGCACCAATCTTCACTGAGACCCATCTTTCTTAAAACTCTTATGGGGAAAAATCTATTTACCATATCATAAGATTTGGTGATGTCAAGTTTTATAATCATTCTTTCAGATCTTACCTTGCTGATTGTGTGGATTGCCTCATGTGCAATGACTATAATTTTTGTCATGGATCTTCCTAGGGTAAATCCGCTTTGCTCTTCTGAGATGATAGTTTGAAGGAATGAGAGCTATGAGAGTATTGTTCCAATCCTTAAACAATATTGATTTGCTTCTTGCATCCTCTATTGCCTAATAAATATTTGATCCAATGATGTGCCAAAAATTGTGGAAGAAACATGCAGGGAAACCATCCAGGCCAGGAGCCTTATCATCATCCAACTGGAAAGCCACTAATCTTATCTCCTCTAGCGAAAAGGGCAATTTCAAAGCTCAAGATATGTCTAAGAATATCCTCCTACATACATTAATTCCAGATCCATGAACCTAAACCAAGTTTCGTGCTATGTTACATCCCAAATTGTGAGGTTACTATGACTATATAGGGTAAATATGAATGTGATGTGAATTCTCGAGAAGAATTAATGGTTATCAATATGAATGTTATATCACTTGATATTGTTTCAGTTGATGTTATTCATGGTAAAATACTGCATAAATGAGAATAGATGGTTAATGAATATCCTAGCTTATGAGATGTTATGTATACTGCCTATGTTGTGAACACATGACTTCCAAAAGCGTGTGTCATTGGATGCAAGTATGAGAACCATTCCTCTAGGCGGAGGGGACGTATCACTCGGGAGAGGAGCTTGGTCGGGTAATCGGTAATGTGGACTATTTGAGCATACACACACTTCACCTTAGACTGAGTAAACCAAGTCAGTTTTGTATAAGTTTAAGGTAAGTCATCCATAGCTTGTATGTTTTGCAAGTAGAGGTCTTGATTGCTTTTGTGTGTTTTATATGAGGTCCATCCTTGAGCTTGTTTACGGTCATTGTGATGGTAACATGAATGGATGCATGTATCGGAAATGAGTATATGTACATGTGTATAGTATATATACGTATCCGTAGGTATAAGACATGTCGATACAAGCGTAAGTTGGCTAATGGATATGCCATACGGATGTATCGATATGGTATACGTACGCATACATGTACATAGAGGAATACACTGGTATATGTATGTATATATGCACACGTCCTTTATTATGTGGATATTAATAATATTATATTATTATTGCTTGACAATTTTATATATATATGAATATACATATCGGATATGTTGATTGGCTCACGGTATATATTCATATTTGTTTAAATATATATATATATATATATATATAAATATAAATATGTTTTATATATTTAAAACTATAATTAAATATATATAATATTTAATGAAAATCAATCTTTGATTTATTTATCATCTCATATTTGGAAAATCGAATTATTTTCCTAAGTATTGACACCGCATAAGAAATTGACTTGTTTCTTATTTCACCATGAGGAATAGGGTTTATGCTAACCCGGCCAAATAATTTAAAATATTATTGACCTTGGAAAATCGAATACAATAAAGTAATGTGTTTGCCTAAACATCATTCTTCATAAAGTTTAAATTGAAATATTTGGCAAGACAAACTATGGAACCTTTCCGTGAAAAATATGAAATGAACTTTGCCGTGAAAAAATATGAAATACGCGCCTGTGGAAGCGCACAACCATGAAGAAATGGGGACGCAGCTTGCATTGTGTCAATTTTTGCTTGGAAGTAGGGAATGTGGAGAGCAAATAGAGAGGGACTTTTTCCCTATAAATATCAGCAATTGCCTTCACCTGTTGAATCGTGCCATTACCTGTAGGTGTCGATTCTTTCTCATTTGAACATGTGCAAGTTTGAAACTTTCTCTAATTGCTGTCAGTATGGAGGTCGATTCATCTCCAACAATGCTGAGTATGGGGTTCACAATCCACCACTTATCAATTGAATTATTCAAAGAGCGGACCTGTCATTTAAAATGCCATTTTAAGAGGAATATGTTGGGCAAGAGGGCTCTATATATAGCCGCCATTCTGCTGGAGTTATCATCCATTTGCAATTCATATTTTTAGTATCATCTTTTTGTTCTCACTCACACGAATTATCCAGCTCTGTGCATTCATTCTAGCAAGAGTATTTTACCATTTTCTAAGAGCAAAATCATTATACTTTCTGAGTGACATTTCTTCATGTTGCTGAAAGCGCAACCATCATCATAACTTCTGAGTTTATAATTGAGAAGCTGAAATCAATTACTAGTTGCATATCAATTATAGAGTGTTCAATTTCTGAGAGAGAAACATAGTTTATTTGAAAGATTGTTGATAGTCTGGAAGTGCTGCAAGTACTAACCAATCCATCAACGTTGGAGAAAAGCTTAAACCAAACATGGGTTATTCTCTTACTATACATCTCATCTATGAATCTTTGAATTATTTTGGAATTGTGCTACTGTCTGTGTTTAGATAGAAGTTTGTTTTATTAAACTACTGCTGTATGCTGAAAAAGGGTGTTTTCAATAGTCTATACATTAGCTTGCATATAGTGAATATGTCATAGAAGATGCATAATTACTGTGAAGAGTATTTATTTGTTTGAAAGGTTAGATGATGCATTCTTTGTATGATCTCCATATAAGGAGAGTACTCTTTACCTTAGTTATTAATACTAGGACTGTGATGAGAGCTTGAATCAAGTACAATGCAACCAACTAAGTTATTAGGTTAACTCAGAAAAACTAGCTAAAATCCTAGGATATTCATTCCAATATAGGAGGGGATAAGAGAAGTACTTGCGATGCTAATTCATCCTAGTAGAAATATTTGATGTAGGATGTCATTGGTACAAATTACCATTATAGGACAAAAGACCTACACGTAGTGTAAGATAGCCCTAAGTCAAATCGACCCTGAATAGTGTATGTGACAGTTGACCCTCAGTAGAAATACTGTATGAAACATTTTGATCAAAGTAGTGTAATGTACCTACATCCTCTTAGACTGGGCGATGATTACACTGTCAGTTCACTGTGATCCCGTATTACATGCTAGAGCGAGAGTTTGTCGGATGCACAGGTTCTAGTTATGTAGGACACACCACTATGCTCAGTTGGTTAACAACATCGGTTACTTTGCCAATCTCTTCGTTGAAGGGAGGGCCATCTATCATTCGAATGATAGATGTGCGGGGGACTTCATTATAAGTCCATGGTTGGCGGAAAAGCGCGTGAGTGATGCTTCTCCTCCTCTGAAGGCTACTGAAGTACCAAGATTTGAAAGGCGGATTCTTGGACCTTCTTACTACTATTTGTTCTAAAGCTCATTGGAGCTAAGTTAGTTAAGGTACGTTTTCTCGTTATTTGTATTTATGAAGTTATTGTAATGACATGGAATCTTATTGTAATTTAATTATGATATCTTGTTCATATATTATCAATAAAGGAAAGAAAAATTATATTGCAGTAACTTGTTAGCACGTTTGGTAAAATAAACGTACTAACAAGTTATTGCAATATAATTTTTCTTTCCTTTATTGATAATATATGAACAAGATATCATAATTAAATTACAATAAAAATTCCATGTCATTACAATAACTTCATAAATACAAATAACGAGAAAACGTACCTTAACTAACTTAGCTCCAATGAGATTTAAAACAAATAATAGTAAGAAGGTCCAAGAATCCGCCTTTCAAATCTTGGTACTTCAATAGCCTTTAGAGGAGAAGCATCACTCGGGCGCTTTTCTGCCAACCAAAGACTTATAATGCGGTCCCCCGCATATCTATCATTTGATAGATGGCCCTCCCTTCAATGAAGAGATTGGTAGAGTAACTGATACTGTTAACCAATTGAGCATAGTGGTGCGTTCTACATAACTAGAACTTGTGCATTCGACAAACTCTCGCCCTAGCATGTAATATGGGATCACGGTGAACTGACAGTGTAATCATCGCCTAGTCTAAGAGGATGTAGGTACATTACACTACTTTGATCAAAGTGTTTCATACAATATTTCTACTAAGGGTCAACTATCACATACACTATTCAGGGTCGATTTGACTTAGGGCTATCTTACACTACGTGTAGGTCTTTTGTCTTATAATGGTAATCCGTACCACAGACATCTTGTTGTACCCAAAATGAAATTTTTGGCATTCTGCTTAAATTGAGCTAAACAATGTAAAAATGCCATCGAAAGTATGTTTTAGGTCAAACCAAACATGAAGTCTTTGTGGGTTTCTGTCAAGGAACCTGTTGTGACCTATTTCACACATCGTCCCATTGCAAATGGGGACCCCCTTCTTTTTGCTTTTTGGTTTTTGCCTTGGCGGCGCAACTGCTTATCACCATTTATTTACAATGAGGAGTTAGAGTTTTGTAGAAATCATCTGAGCCAAGTAGAGAATTCAAGCCCGTATCAGTGCCTAGATGTCATGGAAGTGCTTGGAAGACCCGGTAGACGAGGAACGCCATTGCTTTGAGTCAATTCTGACACTTCCTATCTTTTAGGGATTCTGCTTTTTTGCTTTTTGCTTTTTTATTTTTGGCATTTTTAGGCCATTTTGGAGTTCCTATTTTTTAGGGATGCTTTTTGCTTTTTTCTATTTTTGGAAAGTTTCTATTTTGGGAAAAGTTTCCATTTCAAGATCCTACCAACTATGAAGCCAATGTACCTCCAGAATGAGCAAATCAACAAAAATCAAGGTAAAAGGTAAGAAGATTGATAAAAAATGGCTAAGTCTGAGAAGTTCGCCAATGAGAAGGAATGGCAGGCCAAGAGTGAAGTCCGCCCATGGAAAGGAAGCCTCCAAGATCGCCATGGCTTGGTGAAGTGCAAGTCCGCCCTGTCTTGGCAAGCCTCCAAGTCCGCCATGGAATGAGGAAGGGTCAAGTCCGCCCTTGGAATGAGTAGCCTCCAAGTCCGCCCTTGGAAGGAGAAGTGTCAAAGTCTGCCATGGAAAGAAGACTCTCCAAGTTCGCCCTTGGACAAAGCAAGACTAAAATGCGCCAATGGCAAAGAGAGGCTGAAGTCCGCCCAACTTATGAAGGTAAAAAATTTCTAAGGCATGAACAATAAAATATGCCTAGAAAGAGAAGGGATCAAGCTGGCATAAAATTCACTCCTCGGCATGACGGAACAAAATTCGAAGGCACAAAATGAAGGATGAATGGCAAGGCAAACATGAAGTCCGCCCAACTCAACATGAAATAAATTTCTAAGGCATGGACATAAATGCAAAATGGCAGAGAAACCTCCAAGTCCGCCCAACCCAAAAGGAGAGAGAAAATTTGAAAATTTTGACTGAGTCAGATGTCTGGCTAAGTATAAAGTACGCCACAGGAAGAGCGATTTGTCTAAGGCATTGGCCAAAAATACGCCAAGTATGGAGGATGGCAGAGCATCATGGCAAGTCCGCCCTTGCCTGTGGCAGGCCAACCCCAAAGTCCGCCCTTGCTCTGGAAAGACAACTTGCAAAGTCCGCCCTTGCCTGGGAAAGAAATGGCAAAGCATCTTGAAAGTCCGCCATCAGCCTTGGCAAGCCAGCCTTCAAGTCCGCCACCCTTTGGAAAAGCTATCATGAAGTCCGCCATAAGGAAGTAAAGAATGGAAAGACATTGAGGAAGTTTGTCCATGGCATGGATCAGTTAAAGTCCACCTTTGGCAAGAGGAAAATTGGCAAATCTATTGAGAAGTCCGCCCAACTTTGGAGGCAAGGAAAATTTCTATGGCATTGGCAAAGTGCGCCAAGCATGAGAATGTCTAGGCACTCACCAAGTTTGCCTAGTATGAAGACGGCAAGCCGAAGACAAAGTCCGCCCAAATGGAAGTGCACATGGTATAGCCAAAGATGAAGTCCGCCAAAGCACGTCTAGCCAACCTTGAAGTCTGCCATGCACTTATCCAAGCCAACTTCAAAGTGCACCTTGTCCAAGACACAGCCAAGTCCGCCAGGGAGAAAGCAAAAGAATTGGCTTGCCAATGAGGAAGTCCGCTCAAGCATAATAGAAAATTGGCATCACATGTGCCAAAGTCCGCCAAGGTTAGAAACAAACATGGTAAAATTTGCCGAGAGGAAGCAAAAAATGGCTAAGTGTGGAATTTTCCTACAATAAAAGGATCAAATTTTGACTAAGTGTTGGAAAGAAAACAGGAAAAATGAAGAGGAAATGAATAAAATTCTTGCCCAAGGATGGAGTCTACCCTACTTAGCACAAGCCAAACTCAAAATTGAAGACAAATCCACAAGCAAAGTTCATTCGAGCATAAAGGTGGCCAAAATCTTGGCTAAGTGTTGAATGGTCAACATGAAGGCGTTACATAATGAAATTGAATGGCCAAAATTTGGCTAAGTATGGGAAATACCTCACAGAGAAAGTTCAAATTTCTTCCACTGTGGTGGCAGCACAGGATAGTTCTTCTCCAAATTCAGGACACTTGAAGGAATTTCAAAGCAATCAAGAAGGAAAAATTCAATAACTGCTCAAGAGGAGACTTCCAGACTTCAAATTCAAGTGAGAAAAGAAATCAAAATCCCAAAGGAAATCCAAGATCAAAGCTAGGAAGAAACAAGCACAAAGGACAAAGTTGTCGGCAAAGGAAGATATTCTAAGGCAAATGCATGGAAAAAGAACCAGCTGACCAAGGAGGACATCCAGCACGCTGTGGTGGCGCCTTGTCATCTTCCAACCAATCAAATTGTTCCAAGTCAACATGTCTAGGTTCAATGAACCTGACTTATCCATGGAGTTGATTTATATTTAGCAAGATGGACAAGTGTCCCAAAATGTAATTTTTTCATTGGTCGAGAGGTGGTTAATTGTGACAAACCCTAATTAGGGTTTTATTTTGTAATCTCGGTCGTTGATTCGAAATCAATCTTGGCCATTGAATTGTAATCGGGGAGCCTATAAATTGAGCTCGCCCCTCATTTGTAATGTGTGAAGTGAGTTGTATAAGATTGTTGTGACAAAACTATTTCCGTTTATAAAAGCTCTTGTGCATGATTTGCTAAGAACCACTTTTATTTTCAAGTAGTGTGCAAGGTTTTAATATTTCTCCTTCAACACTAGAATTAAGTTAGTATTTCATTTACATGTTATTAGTGGATGATAGATTTGATAGCAGTGGTAGATAAAATCAAACTCATACTTTTGTTGGATGGATGATTCGCATTCAATGTGTAAAGTTAGTCTAAGCCATTAATTTGTGGATGCTTAACTTCTGTTTGTTTTAAATCAATTCAAACATGAAAATTATTATCACTTCCGTTGAAGATTGCACCCGCTTTGCATAGTTGTCCGAAGGAGGTGAAACAAAGTGCGGTTACCCTATTTTATCTCATCGTTGCCGTCTCTTGAGTTCTTAGGAGTAGCTTAGACTTCTAAACCCTTGCCTTTTTGCATTTTTTTGGAAATCTGAAATACCCATCAAAAGAGCTTTCAATGACAAAACTGTCTAAGTCCTAAACTTGCAAATAGATCTTAGCGTAAGTCTCCTTTGTGATTACCAGCAAATCACAACGCCCACTGGCCTTATCCACATGTCATGACCTGACCAAAAAAACATTGGAGTTATTGTATTATCTTTTAGGTATTTACAATCACTTTTCAAAAGAGGATAAACTGCCCCTTGGGCATTTTATTCTGTGTTTGGTGGCGTACTGAAAACACACACCAACAAAACCTATGGTTAAAATTCGGAAAATCTGAAAATTAGGGTTTTATGCCCCTATTTTTAGGGAAACTCTTAAAAATAGGACCTTCCAAGAAATGATTTTGATAGGGTTAATTGACTTCACGATCACACTGATCAAGTCAGAATCATCAAAAGACATGTTTTACTCTAGTGGGTCTATTCTCGTTTTTCAGGAACAAAGTTAGGAGCTCCGCAACCATTAATGGCAAATTGGCTAGTACCAGGTGCTGAAATCTAAACCTCAAAAGCTCCAACGAAGAAGCCATGGCAAAAAAGGTCAAAAAGATGCTGTTATAACAAGGGAGTTTCTCAAAACGAAAAAGGCCAAAATTTGGCTAACTCCGGAAGATGCACATTTTGGCTGCCAAGGCAAAACACAATCTAAAAGTCAAAAAGGCACCCCTCTTGAAGAAAGGCGCCCTTGGATCTCAAAAGGCAAATCAAATCACTTTGCACCTTCAGATCATTCATCTCCTTCGTGTTTGTGCTGTCTCAACAACGCGACCATCAATCAGATCATCCGATTCAGAGATCAACGACCAATCATCAACGAAGTATGGAGGATCTAACAACAATGAAGATGTCAAAACAGAGAGCCTCAAGCTAAAAGTGCCCCTGTTGGCTAGGGGCGCCCCTCAGTTCAAGGTACCAGATGAACCTGTCACCAGCTGCTTCATACACGATGTCTTTCCAGCTTCCTCCCAGCTACGTGATCAATTTGATAACACAGTCACTGGACACACCAAACAATCAACAGTTGAGATCAAGCAGAAAAAGCCAGAATTGAAGAGACAAGCCAAAAACTGGCTAAGGCATTGCCAAAAGCGCCCCTCTTGAAGAAAGGCACCCTTTCTTGAGGGCATTCAAATTCAACCGAAATCTTCACTGCTTCCCAAGATGACCTTCTCAGCTATGATCAATCTCGTCAACGAGATGGTCAACAAAGACATCTGACAGCTGAATCCCCTGATGATTGAAGGCAAAGCAAGCAGTTTAGAACACAACCAAAACTAGTCAAAGGGTCAAAGGCACCCCTGCTGGCCAGGGGCGCCCTTGAACTTCAAGGAACCTATGGTCAAAATTATAAAAAACTGAAAATTAGGGTTTCATACCCCAATTTTTAAGGAAACCCTAAAAAATAGGACTTTCTCGGAAATGATTGAAAATGATTTTGATAGGGTTAATTGACTTCACGATCACACTGATCAAGTCAGAATCATCAAAAGATATGTTTTACTCTGGTGGGTCTATTCTCGTTTTTTAGGAACAAAGTTAGGAGCTCTGCAACCATTAATGGCAGATTGGCTAGTACCAAGTGCTGAAGGCTAAGCTTCAAGAACTCCAATGAAGAAGCTATGGCGGAAAAGGATGAAAATGATGCCATTCAATGAAGGAGATTCTCAAAACGAAAAAGGCCAAAATTTGGCTAACTCTGGAAGATGGACGTTTGGCTACCAAGGCAAAACACAGTCTACAGTTGAAAAAGGCGCCCTTGGATCTCAGAGGGCAAATGTAATCATTTGAGATCTTCAAATCAGTCCTCCTCTTCACTTTCGTGCTACCCTGACAACGAAACAATCAACAAGATCATCTGATTCAAGGATCATTGGCCAATCGTCAGCGAAGTATGGAGAATCTATAAACAATGAAGATGCCAAATCAGAGAGCTTCAAGCTAAAAGCGCCCTTGTTGGCTAGGGGCACCCCTCAGTTCAAGGTATCAGATGAATCCATCAGCAACTGCTTCAAACATGACATCTTTTCAGCTTCCTCCCAGCTACATGATCGATCTGACAACAATTTCACTGGACACGCTAAATGATCACACGTTGAGATCAAGTAGAGAAAGCCAGAACTGGAGACTGAAAGGACAAGCCAGAAATTGGCTAAGGATAGAGGAAAAGCGCCCTTCCTTTTGGAGGAGTAAATGCAATTTGATTGCTTACTGCTCTCTAGAACAACCTTCTCAGCTACGATCAATCTCGACAACGAGACTGCCAACGAAAGGATTCGACAACTGAATCACCTGATGACAGAGATCAAAGTAGGCAGTTTAAAACACAGTCAAAACCAGTCAAAAGGTCCAGCAAGGGCGCCCTTGAACTTCAAGGCCATAAACTCACTTTCATCAGCTGATAAGTCAGTCATCTTGTGCAGAGCTGAGTTGGCTACTCGATGCATCGTCAAGCAGAGTCATCCGACTCATCCATCAACGGGAACATCAAATCAAAGCACAAAGGGTCTGGAAAGGCCAAAACGAAGAACAATCAATGAAAATTGACTAAGGCACAACCAAAAGCGCCCCTCATTCTGGAGGCTAAAACTCAGTTTTCTGAGTTAATCTCTCCCAAGCATATCTTGTCAAGCTGATCCCATCTCAACAATGGATCCATTAGCAACTGTCGAAGATCAACTGAGCAGCCAGGATCGAAGATCAAATGGAGGCACTTCAGCCTGCAAAAATGATCAAAACTCCAAAAGGGACGTTTAAGAAAGTCATAATAAAATGTTGACTTGAGTTAGCAAATTTTGGAGGCAAAAAGAGGCCAAACACTCCACAATAAGTGGAAATCACCTTTTTGAACTCCAAATTAGGCTCAATCATGAGTTGGATGCCCAATTGATGCTTGCAAATCCAAATTGACATATCAAAACATCTAGGCATCCATTATTCATTATTTCTTTGCAGGTTGAGGAGCTCACGAACGAATATTTTTCTTCTCCAACATTTTTGAAGATCTGACAGAGGGGTTTTCACCGTTCTTCATATTTTTGAAGATCTGTTGCATAGAGGGACCATTTATCAAAGGTTGCACCAAAAGCATAATTCTTCCAGATTGACAGATTATAACTTCCAATCCACCTTCTGTCTACTTCCTCTATTTTGTCTAAAAACATAGCTTTTTCAACAAAACCCACATGTTGGATTTTTCCAGAAAAAGTAGCCTTGCTGGCCCTATTTTTTAGGGTTTTCGAAGAAAGTCATAATTTTGAAAAACAAACAAACTAGGTTTGTTCAGCTTTGAAGCGCGAACAAAACCCATGTGTTGGATTTTTCCGAGAAAAATCACTTTCTGGTGCCTCGTTGCCTCTGTCGTGGAAGGGCTCTTGCATGTCATAGAAAAACACGTTTTTTCGAATTTCTGACGATCTGGGTTTGTTTAGAGAATTATTCTCAACAAAACCCATGTCTCTAAATTTTTCGTAAAAATTACCCCCAGCAAGGCTATTTTTAGTAGTTCTAGAAAAAAATTGTCCGAGCAACATCATGTGCACAGTCAATCTTCAAGGTTTTCAAAACACAGTTCTCTCAAGATGAATAAAAAAACAAAATGGTCTTACTCCATGATTTATGAAAACAACTAGCACCGATTTGCGTTGGGCACACCCAGAGGTCAATCTGGACAGATTGACAAGCATTGACACAAGTCCACAGGTTTTATAATGGTTTCACCTTGTATATCTGATTGCTTTCCAAGGCCAGTTTAGAGGATTGTAACCATTGGAATTTTACACATGCATTTCTCACGATTGGAATGATCATGGTCAAACTTCGCGGTTTCATCATACAACACTCTTCCATTGAGAAAGATCAAGGAAAACGTCAAAGCTGCAAAAGAATGCGGAAGGTAGTCATTCCCAACACAGAGCCGCCATCGGTTAATACTACACTACCTTCCATGTCAAAGTGGAAACACAGACAAAAAGAAAAGGAGTAACCCTCCTAAGGGAAGCATAATGAAGGAGATGCATACATCAAGTTGCTAACAAGCAATAAGCTGACGATTGACAGGCATGTAACGGTCTTCGTATGAAGAAGTCAACGAATGAACAAAAACACCATTGACCAATGATGATGAGGTATCAAACACCTCAAAAAGGACGTCCTACCCTCCAAAATAGCAATAAATACGACTGAAGTCAACTTGATGCCCCTTTCCAAGTTGACTCCAGATCTCCACAGATCATGCATATCAGATCCCATTGATCTAGGATGTCTAATTGACTCCCACGATTTGTGGATCTCAAATCTCTTTTAAAGGTGGATGTCTATTTTGGAGACACATATGTGATTTTAGGTGTCAGTCAATTGAGGTAGACTCCCAGTTTGACTTTTGTTTTAGTTTCAGTTAACTGAAGTAGATTTCCAGTTAACTGCTTGCTCACCTACTTTTAGACATAGAAATAAATCTTGTTGATTGGCAAGAACTGATTATTAACTCAAGGAGATTTTAGGGTTGCCTACTCCTTTGAGTCTCTATAAATAAGAGCCTTAGGCTCATTATTTGTTTAACCTTTATTTGCTAAGCAAAATTGTTGCGCCATTGTTGCCAGAGTTAGCTTGTTCATATTTGTTCACTCTTGGATGAGAGTTTGTTGGTTGATCATAATTGTGCATGATTTCGTGCCTTTGCTGTCCCAACCTTTGTAATTCTTTGGAGGAGCTTGAAGAAATAAATCAGATGGCGCATGCTTGCTTGATCTAAATACTTGAGTTCTTTCAAAGTCTTGTTTTCAAATAGTGTATTGTTTCAATCTTCTCCTCAGATAGGTGTCGTCACCTCCTTGGATATTTTGTTATTGATCATGATTGTGTGATGTTTAATGAGTTGTCTTTCAGCCTACACTTTGGACAAGTGTCGTCACCTCCTCGGGAATCTTGTTAGCCGAATCATTGTGCTTTGTTGTTTCCAGTGAGCTGTTTCCAAGCCTATACCTCGGACAAGGGTTCCTCCTCCTTGGCAAATCTCAGACCCAATTTACCGTAACGAGTGTTTACTTGTGTCAAACCTTATCTTGGCATATATCTGAGAGTTTAGAGCCTCAACCATATTCTACAGAGACGGTGGATTCAAGTGATCCAACCCATCCATTTCGCTCCTATGCCCTCATGCTCTGTTTATCTTGAGGAGGTAGGATAGTCTAAAAGCTAGTTAGTCGTAGTTAAGATCTGCGCAAACCAGATAAAGCTTAGCTACGGTGCATTGTGTTTATGCACCCTTGTGTCCTGCCGTTGAGTAAAAAAGATAGGAACTTTAGTACACTTTTTTACATAGAAAATCAGCAAAGAGAGATCTTCCTCTCTATAATCCGAAGAGCATGTACTAACACACTTGCAATAGTTGTCTGTTTCCAATCAGCATTCCATAGGTGCTAATAGAAACACAAACACATCCTACATGAAATATTCCTACTGGATGAATTAGCATCGCAAGTACTTCTCTTATCCCCTCTTATACTGGAATGAATATACTAGGAGTTTAGCTAGCTTTTCTGAGTTAACCTAATAACTTAGCTGGCTGCATTGTACCTGATTCAAGCTCTCATCACAGTCCTAGTATTAATAACTAAGGTAAAGAGTACTCTCCTTATATGGAGATCATACAAAGAATGCAACAACACCAGAATGCATCATCTAACCTTTCAAACAAATAAATACCCTTCTCAGTAATTATGCATCTTCTATGACATATTCACTATATGCAAGCTAATGTATAGACTATTGAAAACACCCTTTTTCAGCATACAACAATAGTTTAATAAAACAAACTTCTATCTAAACACAAACAGTAGCACAATTCTAGAATAATTCAAAGATTCATAGATGAGATGTATAGTAGGAGAATAACCCATGCCTGGTTTAAGCTTTTCTCCAACGTTGATGGATTGGTCAGTACTTGCAGCACTTCCAAACTATCAACAATCTTTCAAATAAACTCTGTTTCTCTCAGAAATTGAACACTATAATTGATATACAACTGGTAATTGATTTCAGCTTCTCAATTATAAACTCAGAAGTTATGATGATGGTTGCACTTTCAGCAACATGAAGAAATGTCACTCTGAAAATATAATGATTTTGCTCTTAGAAAATGGTAAAATACTCTTGCCAGAATGAATGCACAGAGCTGGATAATTCGTGTGAGTGAGAACAAAAAGATGATACTAAAAATATGAATTGCAAATGGATGATAACTCCAATAGAATGGCGGCTATATATAGAGCCCTCTTGCCCAACGTTATCCTCTTAAAATGGCACTTTAAATGACAGGTCTGCTCTTTGAATAATTCAAATGATAAGTGGTGGATTGTGAACCCCATACTCAACATTGTTGGAGATGAATCGACCTCCATACTGACAACAATTAGAGAAAGTTTCAAACTTGCACATGTTCAAATGAGAAAGAATCGACACCTACTGGTAATGGCGCGATTCAACAAATGAAGGCAATTGTTGATATTTACAGGGAAAAAATCTCTACTTGCTCTCCAAATTCCCTACTTCCAAGTAGAAATTGACACAATGCAAGCTGCATCCCCATTTCTTCATGGCTGTGCGCTTCCACAGGTGCGTATTTCTTCTCAACCGCGTATTTAATATTTTTTCACGGCAAAGTTCATTTCATATTTTTCACGGAAACGTTCCATAGTTTGTCTTGCCAAATATTTCGATTTAAACTTTGAAGAATGATGTTTTGGCAAACACATTACTTTATTGTATTCGATTTTCCAAGGTTAATAATATTTTAAATTATTTGGCTGGGTTAACATAAACCCGATTCCTCATGGTGAAATAAGAAACAAGTCAATTTCTTATGCGGTGTCAATACTTAGGAAAATAATTCGATTTTCCAAATATGAGATGATAAATAAATCAAAGATTGATTTTCATTAAATATTAAATATTAAATATTTATATTATATGTATTTAATTATAGTTTTAAATATATAAAACATATTTATATTTATCTATATATATATATTTAAATACCTTAGTATATAAATATATATTTATAGTTATATCTATATGTTTTAATATAACTATAATCTTTAATATATAATTACATATATATATTTAAACAAATATAAATATATACCGTGAGCTAGTCAGCATATCCGATATGTATATTCATACATATATATGTATATATAAAATTGTCAAGCAATAATGATATAAGATTATTAATATCCACATAACAAAGGACGTGTGCATATATACATACATATACCAGTGTATTCCTCTATGTACACGTATGCATACATATACCATA
Organism: Sequoiadendron giganteum; assembly: GCA_007115665.2. NCBI lineage: Eukaryota > Viridiplantae > Streptophyta > Pinopsida > Cupressales > Cupressaceae > Sequoiadendron > Sequoiadendron giganteum. The sequence continues at coordinate 145,785,350 of CM021109.1, read as the reverse complement.
TCAATACATCCGTATGGCATATCCATTAGCCAACTTATGCTTGTATCGACATGTCTTTTACCTACGGATACGTATATATACTATACACATGTACATATACTCACTTTCGATACATGCATCCATTCATGTTACCATCACAATGACCGTAAACAAGCTCAATGATGGACCTCATATAAAACACACAAAAGCAGTCAAGACCTCTACTTGCAAAACATACAAGCTATGGATGACTTAGCTTAAACTTATACAAAACTGACTTGGTTTACTCAATCTAAGGTGAAGTGTGTGTATGCTCAGATAGTCCACTTTACCGATTACCCGACCAAACTCCTCTCCCGAGTGATACTTCCCCTCCGCCTAGAGGAATGGTTCTCATACCTGCATCCAATGACACACGCTTTCGAAAGTCATATGTTCACAACATAGGCAGTATACATAACATCTCATAAGCTAGAATATTCAATAATTCATTAACCATTTATTCTCATTTATGCAGTATTTTACCATGAATAACATCAACTGAGACAACATCAAGTGATATAACATTCATATTGATAACAAGGTACAAACATCATTAATTCTTCTCGAGAATTCACATCACATTCATATTTACCCTATATAGTCATAGTAAATAATAACCTCACAATTTGGGATGTAACATGCTAGAACTAACAACTTAGATAAAATTAATGATGCTTCATCCGTTGTTATCTCACAACTATCTCTTTTCATTTGTAAAACCAACAAGTTATACAATTCAGATTTATGCAAAAGTGTAGGCAGCCACTCATGTTTAATACTCATCTCATTGGCCAACTTTTATCTCAACTAATGTCATTTTTCAAATATTGGAGGAATGGCAAGTTTCTAAAAGAGTGGAATCTTTCTTTGTCGTTTGTAAATGGATGCAAGGATTTTCATACAATTAGCTAGGAGTTATGTTACATCCTAATGAATTAAAAGCAGTCTAGGCATTCTTGATATCCATGCAATGGGATTGTCCTTTGTGCTAACTACATTAATTGAGCTATTGAAAGCTATGAAGTTTGGAAGAATATGTTAAGAAAATGCATGACCTCTAGTGTCCTTTATTGTAAGTATAACTTCAAGGTGATTTATTTTAAGATCAAGCCAATACAGTCAACATTTAAGGTTCTTTTGTGGCTTAGACTAAATGCAATCTCTCAGAGTATGAGAAACATGCATCAGGACAGGCATAACCATTAAAGGATAATGGAAAGCCTTTGCCTGTGAACTCCTAGTTAATGACAATACATTTTGTTTAAAATTGGAATCCAGGTTATTTAACATTTATTTTTTCATTCCCTTTGTGACTAGATTCCTTGCTATTTGTTCCATTTTTATGTTGGTTTGTAATGTCCCCATTTTCGATGTCCTTCGGGTTAGTTTGGTTCTGACTCACTTACTATTTTTAGTAAGTACTATATTTAGTAACTGGTCTGGGCGGCAGTGCAGTGTATGGTTTCTTGTTTGGGCAATGTGTGGAAGTTATCCAATGAGCTTTAATGTTTTGTGCCAATTAATATTTGGTGAATACTTACTATTTTTAGCAATTGTTATTTATAGTAAGTCTATTTTAGGAAACTAGTCTTGGGCCCATAGTGTTCTCAACAATGCTAATCCTATGGTGGCATTGAAGAGCCTAAGGTTGGATTATTTAATATTTGTTTTTTATTAGTCACTTAAGTTAGTTTTATAACTTAAGTGAGGGGGTAGGTGGTCATTGAAAAGTACCTTGGTGCCTAATGAGATAACTTAACGTTGTTTTAGAGGGCTGAATAAGGCATAATAGTTTCTTTTTGAGCAAGATGCCCCTTTGAAGAATATTTGATAATGTTTTAAAAGTATAAAACAAATTATTAAAAAAAGCAAATGGAGAAGGGGGTTTCTTTTGGAGGGAAAATCATTTTTAAACTTGAGTTGCCCTAATTTCTCATTGACTCTTTATAATCTCATTTGTACATGTCTAAGTTGGTTGTATAACAGGATGCTGCTGGATTTTCTCCAGAGGTCTACAGTTTGGTGTTGAGGACGAAAACCCTCTTTATTCAGGAGCTAGTTTCGGTAGTGAAAGATCTACCCTAGTCAGTTGGGTGTGATTCCATTCAAGGGTCACTTTGGTGTTTAACAGATATTCAGATTTTCAGTATTTTGCTATTGAAAGATGAAGATTTTTTGAATATTTTTGAAGTGTTACTTAATGGGTTTGGTGTGAATGAACTTGGTTTTGTTGGGACTGATTATGGCGTTGACTTTCAAGGAGGTTTTTGAGGGTTTTGAGCAATTTAGAGTGATTTTCTGAGCATTACATTCCCAGGGCAGAATCTGGTTATTTGTTCATAACTCCATGTCAGCTAGGGTTTACATTTTGGTGTTGTCTCAATAGAAGCTCCTCATCAAGGCACCCTAGATCATATATTCATTTGAATTTATTGAATAGAATCTGAATTATTAGAGCTGGTCGCCCTACTCAGATGGCTGCCCTATTTGAGGTGATTTTCCAGAAGTTTGGTCTGCTGTGTTAGAGCCATTCCTATGACATTGTGGTGTCTGAAAGAGAGGTCTTTGGCGCTGAGTTTGCAAAGGGTTTGCTGGCCTAACTCTTGGGTGAAGAATATTAAAGGTTGAAGACCTTGTATTGCTGATTGAGCATCATTTACAAGTCTGATCTGATATTTACTGAAACTGATATGTAATTGTAAAGTCTGAAAATTTCTGTTATGTTTATCAGATGAAATGCATATCTTGAAGTCTTCTTGCTAGTTAGTTTCTTCTTATTTTCAGTACTTTATGCTATATTTATATCATGTATGCAAAACAATGAATGGCACTTGAAAACACAAGCAAACATCAGAAAAAACACTTCTTATCAGCGAACAAAAACAAAAAAAATTAGGGGCAGACATTACATTGTCTTCTATGTGGCAACTCAATCCTCTTCTCATCCCCTATGATGCTTCAATATTCATCACACCACAATCTACTTTGATGCTTGTTGTGACATGGATTATGCTGCCTGATGTTTTCAGTGCATTATGAGGAAATTGAAAATCTACACCCAAATATGGATCTACAGTTGATGATCCCTACCAGATTCTCCTACTTAAAGTACTTTCACTATCAGGATGTTGCCTCTACTTATGCTAGCCCTAATATGACGTTATACCCTTCATTTAGTAAAGGGGATCATTGAAATATTTAATGGCAATTTATTATTGGAAATGGGTTTACTAGAAATTTAGAATATATTTAAAAGGGGACTGTTCTTGCCAGTGTTCCAAGGGGTTTTAGGGACGGGGACGGGGGGATGGCAAGGGATGCGTTTCGGGGACGCGAGAACGCGAGGTCTAAGTTTGGGGGCGGCGGGGCGACGGCAACAGGGGGGTGACAGGGTGCTGAAATACATTTAGTACTTGAAAAAATAGTTATAAAAAGATGTATAAGTGTAAGAATTATACATTTTGGAGACAACTACTCCCCTAGACATCTTGAGGACACCCCAGCATCCTCAAAGTCCTAGCGGTGTCTTGGAGACAGCGACACTAGTGGTGGGATGGTGGTCTTGGTGGTGGGCTGGTGGGTGGACGTCCCCCCCCAAGTCCCCAAGTCTCCAAGACATCCCCATCTAGGAAACACGGGGGTTTTTTGGGGGGACGCGCCACTGTGGAACACTGGTTCTTGGAAAAATATTGTAAATGGGATTTAAGTTAATAGTTCCCACATGGAAATTATTTTGCATGTAAAAGTTAGTTTTTGTAGTTGCATGTTCTACACATTACATTTAAGAAGATGAAGAAATAATTATAGTAGAGTCGCATTGGAAGTCTATGGGTGAGTTTATGCACATACTCATGAGCTTCCCCCTATTATTAATGAACAGCAGAAGAGTAATGTTTATGGCATGTCAAATTTCAATGGCCACTCAACAGACCACTTGGCAGAAAAGTAATGCTTATGCCATGTCAATGAAGTCCTGCCACCAACCACCTTGATAAGAAAGGCAAGCATATTATTGGTGGCAGTAACAATTATGTGCAGAGCAGCCGATTCCAAAACAGAAATGAAAAAAACTGCCCAGACCAGACTGGGAACAAACCACACCCAGATCCAGGGGGTTTTCTGCAAACAGGTAAATTAGATAAATATCAAACATACTAAAGCAAATCCAGCCAAGAGAAAATCCTCCAATAATCTTAAATGTCTCATCAATCACTAAACTATTCATCTAATATAAATTAAGACCAATGCAATAACATGGAAACAATCTTCCTGCAATACAAGCACTTCACAAAAGGCAACCCAAACACAAAGATTCCAAGCATACTATAAGCACAGCCCATAGCAAAGAGTTCTAGAAGGCTATACTAACCTTCTACACCAAAGAATCAAATTAGTCCTATGACCAGATGCAATTTCCTTAACTCCATGACGATGGCGACCAGCATGCAAAACAGCATAGCCCGGATTATGGGAATACTCAAAAATTTCCTGCAGAACAGGGGAATGACAACTTTCATAAGCGAGACACCTCAGTTGTTGAAGCTTCAAATAATTAGATGAAGATTTTCAATTATACAGTGACTACAAAAAACAACAAAGAACTAGAACATGGTTGTACTGGATATCATCCAGATTAGGTATCTAAAGCACTGTTATAGTCTAGGTATTTGTCAATTGCTTGTTATCCCACTTTTATCTTCACCAGGTTTTCTTCTTTGAGGGGTCTAGCCACACAAGTCTTTTTGCACTTGACTTGCTCCTATGGTTCAGGGTTTAAATGCTTTGAGTTTACCTGTCATATCATATTTACATTTCTTTAGTGTTGTGTAACGTGTGTTCAATTGCCTTTCATAATCTAGGGATTTTTTAACCCCAATACTTCTGTATTGTAATTGAATGTGCTTTTTTGAGTCTTCTCGACCTACTTTTGATTATCTGAAGACCTTTAACTACCTTCATTTTTCTTGGATGTTGAAGATGCTAATAAATTTTAGTTTATTTTATATCACATCCTAAGTCATTGGTCAGATAGGTCTAAAGGCTCCTCCAAGCAACATCTACAGTTACCAAGATCTGAGAAAACCAATCCATGTGGAAGACCTCTACATAGAGCCTATTGCGATATCAAGTTCTTATAACATAATCAGAGAACACATGACTTGGTAATAATGAAAACATGACATCTTAGAAAAGGGAGCTTAAGACAAACTGTCCTATTTAAGATGTTTCCCTTAACTCTCACCTCTGTGTTAATTTCATCATTGACATGTTTATCACAACGTACACCACGAAAAAAAAGTTCCCCACCAGTAAATTGCTTTCCCAAAAAAACATTTAAAGTGACCTCTGAGTCATCCACATGAAAACCTGTAGCCATGAGAAACCCAACCAGGAATATGAATGTTAAATCATCAAAAACAAACACATAGAGTTAAATACAGAGATGTCAAACAACGAAAACCATGTAGCCTATTCTAATCTCATGCATGAAGATACAAAACATGTAATAATCTATATTCCCAAGTCCATGCATATCAATTTTTAAATTATAGAAAGCCAAGGAAACCTATGCTCCATGGCATTTTGGGGACAGGGATGGCAGGGGGTAGCAGGACAAGTTTCGGGAAGGGCAGTCCAGAGGGGCATTTTTCGGGTATGGCAGTGCATATATATCTATCTATATAGATATATATTTAATGACATCAAAATTTAAGTTTGAAAATTCATATATATATCAAATTCGATATTAAAATTAAATCAAAATGTAATTGACAGAGCTGAAAGCAGCATAGCAGCAAGACAAAATTAAAATACAAATTTCTGATTTCATTGTTCCGAGTTTTCAATAGAAATAGAAGTATAAAAAATATAGTACTAAACTTTAATCCAAACAGACAGACAATAGGATTTTCATCCAGCCTCTACATGGAAGGACTTTTAGATCTGGAACCTTGATCAAACTTTTGTTTCCCTGCAACAGCCATCACTGCCTCACCCTCTTTCATAGAGTTAGTTGCCTATGCTCTGACAAACATTTGCTTGAAAGAACTGGAGGGATAAGAATTCCAACTCCTTTTTACTCATCACAAAAATCAGAACTAAGACAATTTATTTAGATTGAGAAAACCATCCAGAAGGCCTTGACAATTACAAAGTGGTTTTTTTAATTGAAAAGAATTTTTTTATGTCAGCGACATATGGACATCACTGGTCATCTTACCTCTGTGAAGAATCCCGGGAATGTTCCTGGGAATCCCACAGACAGGGAATGGTCCCTGACATCTTGCTGTCTTTGGCATGGCTATGGGAGCAAGGACGGGTTTCAGAGGAGGGGGACATGTCTCCATGCCATGTACAAGAAAACAGATATATCAATCTTAGCATGTTTGGCAAAAGACACAAACCATCCAACAAGTACGTTGTGAACTTTAATACTTCAATGATTCTTTGCATACAAGAATAATATGTTTCTCTCATGTTTCAAAGAGAATAATTTAGAGAAGGCTTATTGGTTAACTTTCACTTTGTATTAAATTATCTTGATGGAAACTGATTCTTGACATCCCTTTCTTGCATAGTCTGCATAGAAAGGTTTTGATTTCTACTGACTAAAACTTGTTCATCATTAGTATCCCTCAAAATGGCCAACGTTACACTATTATACCCATTTAACATTCCATCATTCACTTTCTTCAAACAAGTAAATTAACCCTTTCCACCCAAAAAAAATATGCCATCAAGAGATGCAAAAGAATGGCACCACAAAGCATGAACAGTAATGCTCAAAAGAGAATACAAACATGACCTCAAATTGCCTCTTTGTGACAGTAATGTCATATGTATCATTTCAGAAGTTCTAAAATATTTGTCCTACAGCACAGTCCGGAAAGAAAGCTCATTTATCCATAATTTCACAAACAAATTATTTCCCTCTTTTTGAAGCCACTAGGGACCAGGTAGCAATCATGTCCTAACAAGGAGGACATAGATGTTGTGATCAAGCTTTCAAGTATTTCATTATTACACTAAATATTTTTTAACTACTAAATTTAATTTTCTTCACTGCTCAGATTCGTAAAGGTCCATAGTTTTTCAAAATCTATATGAAAGGTTGATAAGTATCTCATATTTTCCTACTTGCTTCTGTCTTCAAGGAACTATATGGAAGTTTTAAAAGTATTTGATACTCTCCTAGGTGCTTTTGCTTTTCCAGCTGCCCTAAAATTATCCTCTGGGTTAAATTGAAGAATGTAGGTCATGTTGACCTTTCCAAAGACCTAAAAGCAGATAGTGAATCTAGCCTAGTTCAAAAGTTTCCAAAAAAAGGAACAATTATTAATAAAACATTACATAGTATGTTGCTATGCTAAGAAGCTAAGTTACCGATTTGTCCCTAGCAGAGCCCGGATACGATACAAATACATGATTTGGATTCAATACGATACAAATTCGTCCAGGATTCATTTTTCAGACTGTGGATACGTCTAGGGTACGATGAGTGCTCTAATTGATAAAATATTCATTCCAACCCTAATTATTTTTTTGACTTAAAGTTGACTTCTAATTAATAAAATATTCATTCCAACCCTAATCTTTGCCTCCAAACACATCAAATAGGTAAAAACACTCTCATTTAACAATTTGTATTAGATTTTATTTAAAATTATTTAATTTATATTAATTATATTAAAATTGTATCTCACAAATCATTTTAATCTAGAGATAGAGATTGTTGAATTTATATAAATCAACATGCAACTAAAGCGGCCACCAAGATTGAAGGAAAACCAGACAACTGTAGATTTTAGGATGTTGCATTATGTAACATGGTTGAATAACATTGCAATCAATTCAAAAACCAGGTGTCAATCTGGAAAAATGAAGGGAGGAATAGAGGTATCTAAAAGCCATAAGGAGAAGCCTATCGCAAAGGAAACACTACCATCCAAAAAGCTAACATCAACTGAGGAAATTAATACATCTGGAAAGCAGAAGAGGGAAGTCAATAGGTTAAATTCAAAACCTAGAAATGCATACAATAAAAAAAGAGGAAGATAAGGATATTCCAAATCCAATAGAGATTGATGTCCAAGAGGAAACAGACGAAAATATTGCTCCTTTCCAGGATTTGGATATCATCTATAGAATAATTGGCCCAGAAAAGGAAGAAACAACATAAAGAGTGGGCCTGGAGGCCCGGACAAATATGAATCTGAATCATGGGATTAAATTCCTACCCAATGGTTTCTTCATTGTGGTATTCTTTTTAGAAGAAGATAGAGATTCAATTCTGGAAAAAGGTGTTTGGGAAATAGATGGAAGCCCCATTTACATGCAAACATGATTCAGATTGATCAATGATCAATAATTATTAATGGCTGATTGTAAACACTTGACATTTTTATGTTTGAAGTTTTAACTTTAATTTATAATTCTCTTTCATGACATTTGACTCTTTGAGTATAAAGTGGTGGTGTATTTTTGCTATGTTATTTGACTATTCATATGGTGGTGTATTCTGAACTTAATTACTGCTGCAAATATGTATATATTTCTGATTTTTATATGTTTTTGTATTAACATACCCAACCCCAATTTTTTTTTTGACCGAATCCAGTACCGGATTCTCATACCCGTACCTGATTCTCATACCCGTACCTGAATCCATAAATGAATCGGTAACTTAGCTAAGAAGATGATACTTGTATAATACATGACATCTTTTCAAGGTTGATCAACACAATGTTTTGAGAAAACTAATGATCTTTGTAAAAGCTCGAGTGTAGGTATTGTTATGATGTCAGCAGGGATTCCAGATATCACCATGATGTCACAATAGACTACTGCTGACATTTGCAGATCATGTGTGCCCTCACAAGATGTATGCAGCTAGCATGGTCTTTTTCTGGCACACATCCTAAGGTCAATATTTAGCAGAATCAATATCAAGGTTTGTAGAAATTGCTGAGGATTTTGAACAATCCTTTTTGTGAGCAGCTGGATTTTGAAGATAAGTATCATGTAATTTTGAGTGAAACAAACAATGGAGAAAAAACTGAGGCAGTATCCTGAACCCCAGTAACACAATCGATTGGAATTGTTTCATCTTTCCACAGAAAATGTTATGATGATAACATAAAAAAATTGAAAAACATAGCACAGTAGTAAAGAGGAGAGATATACAAACAATATCTAATATAAAATAAAATTCTCAAATATGTACAGGAAGATGTTACAACACTACGTAGGGAATCCTGACATATATGTTTTTGTGCTGGAGGATTTAGTTTGATTACCAAATGCGCAATGTCTTTACATTGGCAAACATCACGCATTTCATCAGAGATGGTTAGGCATCTCATGGTTCTATCATATGCAACCCATAATTTTTTAGTTTAATAATATTTAGCTTATATGCAGGTATCTATAACAATGAGTCCTGGTTTGTATTTTGCCATTGTCTGTAGGTATCCAGATGGCCCAATCTGTATCAGGAATTACAGAAAAAAGCTATTTTGAAGAGATGTGAGTTCTGTTGCACAATATAGGATAGCAGAAAGAAGAAATTGTATCATGTCTATGGTGACTCTAGAATTGTTTGGAACTGAAATTTTCTGGCTTACAATTCATCCTTCAAATAAACTTATCCACATACAAACTGGTTCAAAATGAATTTCAATGGAGCTTACCCAAAAAATACAACAGCATGGCTGAAATTTTGGCCTGTCTACAAGTCAATTCAGCATTTCAACACCAACTTAATTATCTCTTCCTAGAAGGAGCTTCACAGCTAGTCATGCAGTTAATACAAAGTGGTCTATCCATAAACCCAGCTCAATCTGAGTCAAGTATTCATTGGTCTCTTCTACAATACTAGCTCAACTACAGCCTTTCAAAAGCATCTAGATTTGGCATCAAGTGTGCAATTGTAATTGGGTCATTGATATCCTAGCCAAACATGCTACTAGTCTACTCCACAAAGGCAAGGTACAAAGCTGGCATTAAAGTGACTATCTTATTGCACCAATTTGAACACACATTCTTAGTAAAATCAATAAATTTTGAAATTTGAAATCTTTGTATCCTCTATAAGCCCCTCCTCCTCCCCTGAAGCTAACTCTCACCACCCCTCTTTTCCTAGCCACTCTACCAAATGCATCACTCTCCTCTCTCCCACCTTCCACCACATCATTTTAGCCCTGTGTGGTCAACCCTATCAACCTCCATTTGTTTATATTAAATTAAATGATTTCCTGACCCCTTATTTCTCCCCTCGCAACACACTTGACATCCTCTCTTGTATACCCAATCCCTTGCAAATTCCCTTACCCTTCTCTCACCACCCTCTTTTCCATGCACCCCATTCACTCTTAGACTTCCTCTTTCCCATTTACATATATCCTTCCCTACTAGCACCTGCCCCTCAATGTTCCTCTTCCAGCAACCATCTAGATAGCACAGAGATCAAACAATATGCATTGCAGGCTCTTTTTCAACATTTGCGTGACATCACTCTCCTCATTCATCTTTGCCAACAGCTCAAACTTAAATCCAACACACAAAATTTATTCTCTTCTCTCCAACAATTACAAATGGTCACTCCCAAAGGCGGCAACACTATACTCAACATAGGAATTTTGTATTATTAACTTCAACCCATAGCAAATATTTATAAAAATTCAAGCATGGAATGATAGCTTGAGGAGGGGCACGATGAGGTATACATTGGCAATAGGAAGAATAGGGCAACACCATGCAACCAACCAAGTTGTGCTCAATCCCACTCAAAAGTAATTGTGTGTCCTCTATCTATTTCCCTAATACGTCAAATCTTTAAATTGCAAGACACCTTTTCAATAAGAAAATTTTAACTATTTCCCTAATACATCAAATCTTTAAATTGCAAGACACCTTTTCAATAAGAAAATTTTAACTATTTCCTTAACTTTAAGTTTGTTGTGTCAATAGTTTGTGGAAGAGTTATAAATTCTTCCAATCATTCCCCTACCTACCACAATCTATACGTCTTCATTTTTCTGCTACAATGAATTTAAGAATAAGAATTGGCATTCAATATTTCAAAGCCAAGTGAAAGGCATTCTATATTTCTAAAGCTTCAAGTCTACGAATGAAGAAAAAGAAAGAAAACTTCCAAGTGAAACATTAAGATGGAGCACAACCCCCCTACAAATTTCTCTCAACCCATTTCACTTGATGGAAAGGATCCATTTCTAGCCTCCAATGTAAAACTTCAATTCAAATCTCTTCTTGCACTAGCTGAAACTTCTCGCCCCCTAGAACTTAATCTTAATCAAGAAGTTGGGGCCCCTGTCATGTCCCCGAAATCGTGACATCAAGATAACAAAATACATATTTAAAATTATTAACAATTCATACAATTATCAATTATAATTGTCAGAGACAATATTATAATTATAATTATTATAAATAGTAAAATGCATATACTAACAATTTAGACTCAAAATATATATAATTAAGGCAAACCAATAAAATCAATATAAATAATAATACCATAATTATCGAATACGAAATTTTAATTATCGACAATTATGATTACTATTATAATGGATAGATAGAGACACACAATATTTTAATATAAAGAATAATAAAAGAGATACGGTTATATCCAAGCTTAAAATAAAGATTTAAACTTATATTGAGAACATTAGCATCATCTTGAAAAGGTCGACTATGATCGCAGACTGATATTCCATCTAAAAAGGCATCAATAAAGCAGAGTATCCACTAATCATAATGAATGAATTTAAGTTGATGCAGGTAAATTACATTGGATATCGAAGGGTATCGAGAGGAGTGGATAAATGCCAATGCGCCACCTCCATACCCCGTCCCTCATACAGTACGAGTCAAGCTCCATTAACATGTGCTCAAAGACTCTCTGGCCGGCTATTTAAATGAGAAGAGTATGAATAATTCTAGACTTGGACTTCAGGGCGATAGTTGCAAAATGTAGTGTGATTTCTGCCTAGTGCTCCGAATGTCAAAGAGAGGAAATTCAACCAAATACAAAACTGTAGCTATCACGATAAATAACTGATGACCTTTCATTAACATTTGTGAGTATGGAGTCAACATAGAGTATCGGGGGTACCTTGCCTTCGATCCACTAATTAATTAACGGTATTAGTAATATGATGAAGTTAAGTTTAACACTGAAAGGCAGCAATGGCTTCTAGGAAGAGACGTGTCCATAGGACATAACCTTTGATAGGATATAAACGAAAGTGTGGGTTAGTCATCGCAAAGGGGAAAAAAAAAGATTGGAGGAGTGAATATCATCAAAGCTTGTTTTTATACTCACTTTCCATATTAAGGAACCCAAAAAATGGCCTTAGATAACAGAGGTAAGAGGTGGTATCTACCCTCCCATTACCAGGGAATAGACACATCCAAATTACACGACCTACTTTTGATACCAGTCATATTAGCATTTATTTCCAATATCTTTTCATTGCATTTGTACGCACATGTTATTTGCACATGCCTAGCACTATATTATTAAAATCGTTCAAGAGCATAAATTCAAAAAACACAGATAAATAGTAAGGCAAAAATTTCAATTTGCAAGTGTCCACCTAGGGTGGGATATTTCAATGGTATCAGAGTGGTTTGCTGCCATCCTGCTAGGTTAAAATAAATATTCAATGAATAAACATTTTTCATTTGAGTGACCAACATTCATTAGTTTCCAATCAGTTTCAGTTATGGGTTATTATAGCATTGAAGGAAAATCCAAGGAAGAGATTGAACATGATGCCATCAAGCTCAGGGAAGGTTATGAACGGGAAGCCCCTTGACTCTTTGAGGACAATCAAAGTATCCCAGATGATTTTAAAGCACAGTACTCTCTTAATAATTATCTAAGCTTTGTTCTCACCTTGGGTCCTGGAAAGATTGGATTGGTAAAGTATATTAGGAGGGTGTATAAGGAAAAATTTTCATCTAAAGGTGCAAAATTTAGTCATGGGAAAAACGTTGCAACAGGCAACAAGATGAGTTTTCAGTATGATACTCCCCATGGTTTAGTGCCTACTGATGGATACAGTGTGAGCAGGTATGATGAAACCACTAAATCAGATAATGATGATGGTTCTACATCTAAACACAATGTACAGGTTACAGGACCTCCTAAAATGAGTAGGAACCAAATGAGAAGACAAAATCTATTCTCATGCAGAAGATTTTGGGAGCCTAACCACCAATGCACAGCTAAAAAGGTGAAAAAACTTGAAGTAGAAAAGTCAATCACAAAAGAAGAGCCAAAGGAACAATCAGCAGATTTGAAGTTCACTGAATCAGCAAGTAAGGATCCAAAGAATAATTTTTATGATGTTAAGGAAAAAGAGCCACTAGATGCTACTACAAGTGAAGTGAACACGGAGTTTTACATTGGTGATGTAGAGATTGTTCTTAATCAGCCACATGAAGGTTTGAATTCACTTGATTGTGAGTTCAGTGTCTTTGAAGATGTTATCGACAAGGCACATGAAGAAACCACAAAAGGTTATGACAATGATTCTGATTTTTGTAACAGCAGTCATATTCCTTTGCATCATCATGAGATGGCAGCCATTCCATGCGGGGATGATGGATGTGTGGAGTTCCCTAACATTGACACTCAAGATTTGGGTTTTAAAAATGAATTATGTGATGCTGATTCAAGCTACAACAAGTCTGATTTTGTATATCAAACCTTGGAAGAGGTGGACAAGACACAAGTTTTGTGTGATGGGTGGTTACAAAGAGCTGAGAAGGCAAAGCTATTGGCTGCTCAAGCAAAACAGCGTTTGCAAGAGGTCAAGGAACGTTGCAACCAGCTAGATCTAGCGAAGAAGCAGGGTGAGTCACACCTTAGATCTCTAATTCTTCCAAGGGAAGAGGACATGGAGAGGGAGTATACAAAGGATGAGACTCTTGAGATAAGCAAACAAGAAGAATATGCAGTTATGTGTGAACAAGAGAAGAGGTATGATTCAAAAAACTTAATTGGTACATGTAGCTTGCATCTTGAGTCTCATAAGATACCACTAGTTGAGAGCCCATTTAAGGCTCAAGTGCTAGAGTTGGGTGAACAAGTGGATTATACATTTAGTGGATCAACCACTAATGTCATTACTACACATGTGGATGGAAACATGGGAGTGTCAAATTTGTATTGGTCTATAAGCATCTATGACATACTTAGTGAAACACAATCTGTTCATGTTGATGGCTCTATGGCAGAGTGTGTAGTTGCTCTACTTCGGAGATTTGTGTTGCATGCCACGAAGATTCTTGTGCACAATTTATATGGGGATGATTGTTAGTGTTGGGATCTGAGTGGTGACAGGCTTGTCACAACAGTGTGGTTGGATCTTGGAGAACTACTTCGCCACTCTCAGCATGGTGAAGGTTATGTCAGAGTTGCGTACGGAAAGTCAATGGGTAATGAGTATGGCAGACTTCCATTCTGGCTATGGGATCCAGGGATCGGTTTGGCTGGTGGATTGCTTCTTTCTTCTGTTGGGGTTGACCTAGTTACAAAGTACAGTGGTATCATGTTGACGCCACAGGATTTGGATGGGGCATTCTACAGGGTGATCTGGGATCTTAGCATTCAGTTGAGCATTGTTTGCAGTGTTTGGGATCCTTCTGGTGCATCAAGATTCCAAATAGAGTTATTGGTGATTTAAACAAAACATGTACAATGTGCAAAGAGCCTATAGTTACATCTTTGATTTACTTGTACATGAGCTAATATTGATGCACAAGTCTAGTGCGCATGAGATAGATAGTTTGTATGATGTCTTACCTGGTGCAGATGTGAGAAGCAAACTTTGTCAGTATCCTGAGTTGCTTCTCCTTGTTGTTCACACTCTTGAGACACTTGACACTGAGGTTGACATTGTTCATCATGTCTGGTCGGGTGTACTTATGTTGGTGCTGCAAGAGTTGGTTGTTGCTGTGAGGGTCATTGCACAGTTCTTCCCTTGGGATCCTAGTGGGGTGGTGTTCTTTTGGCAGTTGAGATTGCCTGGGGACAAGCAATTTCAGGGAGGGGCGGACTGTAATGTCCCATTTTTAGCTCGTTCAGTTTCTTGATGGTTTAGCCTATTATTTGACCTTCATAGGCTAATGGAGTTGGTTAGAGGGTCTTGTGTGGTAGATACCTGGTCCTTTGGTGGCATTATTCTTCTCTAGAGCAAGGTATTGTTCAAGTTTGTCCTTTGTTGGTGTTTTGGGACTCAGTTACACACACTTACTATTTATAGTAAGTCACCTCAAGGTTGGAGTCTAGTATTGCTATTTATAGTAAGGCACTTGGACGTGTTGTGGATGCAATATTCGACCTCCTAGTTCAGACGACATGGAAATTAGATGTTTATTAAGGGAGATATGATACTTTAATTATTATTAAGGTTAATCTTTAATAAAATATTATTGAAGTGCATTATAATATTATATTATGACTTTATGAAGTGGGGCCAATTAATGACTTATATCATTTATTAAAGTGCATTGAAGTAGGCACCTCATTAATGAGATATTATAAAGTCAACATTAAAAGCAATTAATGAAATATTTTAATGATCAAAAAGCTTCTAGGGGTCGACCTGATTTGTGAGAAGTATATAAGCACTCAAAAAGAAAATAGAATTCATTCTTGAAATCATTTAACACTTGTCTTTTCTAGAGAAGCTTTGGCTTTGAGGAAGAAACCTAGGGTTTCGCTGTAATATCAATCTTGGAGAACGTAACCTCTCTTTGATTGTGCAGATACTGGTGGCTTTATTCAGAGGTCACGTTTGTGCTCAACTAGAGATAGTTTGGTTTGATTTTCAAATATTGTTTGCTTAGATTAGAGGTTTTTCATGAAGGATTCATTGCTGATCAGAAATCATTCAAGGCATTAATCATTGTTGAATATATTCAATGTTGTTAATGATCTCCTTCCCTTGGCACGTGGGAGTTTTGTTGGCGTTTCAAATCGCACCTCTGGAATGCGTTTTAGAAACGGACAACTATGTGCAGTAAATTGCTCTTTGAATTAGGAAGGGAAACTCTCTCTTTTGCTAAGTTGCATAAAGTAAGTAAACTAAAACTAATTTTTGCCTATCTTTTTGATTTAGCTGCGAGAACACAAGGTTATAGAACTCTAGATGTTGCAACTGAGGTTTTCCTTTTAATGAAACTTGACAACTACAACTTAACTTACGCTAAAATGTTTCTATCCTCTCAAGTAAACGCAAAGCAAGAGAGTTTAGAAATGGACGAGGTTGATCTTCTGACAAAGATACTTGAATAAACTTTCCTCAACACACATCTACTAAATTTCAATGCAAGCTGAAAAAGGAGATCATAAAAGTATTACGGAAATATGAGACTTTATTTCAAGGGCAGCAAAGCAAGCTTCAAGATTTTATTTCCTCACACTTCTAGCACAAAACAATAAACGGAAATTTGAGATATTTATATCAAGGCAGCAAAGCACGCTCAGGATTTTATTTACTCAAACTTCTGACACAAAGATTACAATTTCGAGACAGCAAGTTGTAGCAAAATACTTGCAACATGCGATCAACCTGATTATAATTGACACATAACACATGCACTAAACAAGGATTTGCAGCTAAGGAGGCATGCAAACTTGCTCTTTACACAAAGTGAATTGACACTAAATGATAACAAACATGAAGGCATAAGCTCAGCAATTCTGTTATCACAAGCACGGTTAAACTAAAATGAGCAAACTCTGCTCTTATTTATAACTAAGCAGAGGAGTAGGGAACCCTAAAATCTCGTTGCTTTTACAACTACTGCTTGCCAACATGCAAGCTTTATTTCTAATCCTAGAAAAGATAAAACATCTAAACCCTAGAAAGCATCTAAAAATGGAAAGTGCCAACTCATTACAACTTGTTACAACTGTTTTCTTTCTATCCTCAAAGAATGGATAAGAATTGAGACAAGAATAGGAAGAAAGGGTGGAAGAAGCTTTTAGAAGAAAGCAGATTTAAATCTCGATCACATCCGCTAAAAAGCGGGCAACTTCATTTGTTGTAGGAGTGTTGATGCTATTAATAGCAAAATGCCGCTTTTCCAAGATTTCTTTGCCATCTGCAATAGATCTCAAGAAATCTTCGCTCTCATTGCCGCTTTCTCGAACTGTGTTGACATCATGGAAATCATCTTTATTCTTCCAACACTGCCATCGCTGCCATGCATGATACTCTGAAACTCTGCTTGGACTACGTCAAGCCCAATGTATAAACCATCCTCAAGGCAATACTGACAAGGAATTGCTGCAACAAATTCTCTGATGAACTTAAGAGTATCAATAACCCTTTGTTTATACACTGCAAACTCCTCAGATATTCTAACACATGTATTAACCTTGAAAAGATGATCTTCTTTCCACTCCAAGATTTGTCTTTTGTGTTCTCTTGCCATTGTAGAGCCATAAGCCATATCTAAATCTGCAATTATGATCTCGTGCATAGGCTTGAACTCGGCTATCAACTGCTCAAAATCCTGGATACCTTGACGTAAGTCATGAGCTTTGTATCTCAACTGGAAGACCTGTGTTAGGATCTCTTTTCCTTTGACGATGAACTCTTCAATCCATTCCTGAGTTTGTTTTCCACAAATAACCAACTGCCTTAACTGCTGCTGATCAGCTGGTGTTTCTAAAACTTGTGGCAGCAACTGTGTTGTTTGTGAGGTGCCTTGAATAAGATTTGATATATACAACCGGAGTTGACGATTTTCAGCCTTGAGGGCTGCCTTGTCTTCTCCATCCTTTTGCACTCTTTCTTGAATATTTTCAGTTACCATCTTAATCAAACTCATATCAGCATGTCGGGTACTTTTACCAGGGTTTTCTTTGACCATTATGAAATCATCAACATCCACCTCATCCTTGATTTTATCTTCAAGAGGCGTAGCTGTCTCCATGACCATTTCACCCTCAAGATTCCTCTCAAAATGCATTTGTTTCTTGGCCTTCTTCTTGGGTGCTTCTTGATATATACCGAGGTCATCATCAATCACCTGATACGAAGGCCTTCTTCTCGTCCTTCCTAAGGAGCTCTCAAACCAAGATGTGGTATCTCTACTAACATCCAAGGGAGGAATAATTGCATCATTGGCCTCTATCACCTCGTCTTCCAAATCAATGTGAACTGGCGAAGACCTAGGAGATGGTAAAGGGTCTTGTATCAAAGGCTCATCTTGTACTTCTTCTTGAAGTATGGGCTCTGGTGGAGGAACTTCTGTTTCAGCTGTAGGCTGCTCCTGTATAACAATTCTTGTGTAGTCCAACCTCCTCTTGGCACTTTTTGCTGATCTACTGCCCTTTGTAACCTCTTAAGACTGTGCTTTTTCTTTCATCTTCGTTTGAGCTCTTGAAGAAGAAGGAAGAGATGAAAGTTTCTTTGGCGGCTCTGCTATCGGAATGGACTCCCTCCTCTTGAGGATTAAGAAAGTCTTGCTGTAATCTACCACTTGCCGTGTCCTTTCTTCCACTGTAATGCATTCTTTGTTAGCCCAGTTGACCTGTGGAAGAGGTTATCGTTCAACCTGATTTCTAGTATAGGCTAGGAGAATTACATCCCCGTCATCATCTGATAACCCTTCAATGTCTTCTGATAGACAATCTTTCATTTGGTGAAGGGTGACCCTACTATTACTTCGCCTTCGCACCTCATACTCGTCTCTGCAATTAGCCCAAAAGTCTTCAAGTGCGGGCACATGAGCATAGTTCTGACCAAGTCGAGCTGCATAGACACCATGGGAATCATATGATCGTCTCTCGCTGAAAGGCTTGAGACCAAGTTTATCTAACTCATTACCCATTATTTTAGCGCCTGCAGATGATCTGCAACTATAAATACCTAAAGCAAAAGGAAAGCTGAAGGCTGGTTTCTTTTTGTTGCGCAGGCGAGTGTGAACATTTGATACCTGTTTGAGAAATTCCATACACACGACTTCATCTGATGGATACCTTGGTAACATTAGAGGAGCTCCTGAATAGCTGTAGACCCTTAGGTAAGTGAAAGTGGCAAACTGAATAAACCAATCAACCCATTCTAACATTGCTGTCCTGGCAATAGATGAGATGCGAACATGTAGCTCGTTGTCCAAGTCACGCTCTGTGTAGATTAAGAATGCTTCATTCACTCTTTTGTAATGATGTGATGCCGCAGTGAACTCCAACTGAGTGTAATAGTTGTAGACATGCTGAACATTTAAAGAACCCTCCATGTTTAACCCTCTGAATTTACCCTGATAGGCAACCAAGTAGACTAGGTAGGAGACCATGTGGAATGCATGTCTATTAAAATATTCAGTTATTTGATGGTGAAGGCAATCACTAATCAATGTAGGCCAGTCATAGAACTCTGTCTTCTTCATGATATGAGATATCGCGTAGAACATCCAAGGCTGAAAATTTGTTGCATCTGCTTGACCAGTAATCCAGTTGAGTAGGGTGATTATTATAGCAAATTCGTCCTTGAATTCCCCTCTCCCAACGTTCTTTGGCAATGTATTGTATTTATCTTTCAGCCACCTGTGTGCAATCTTCTTGCTATACTTTTCTTGATGCTCTTCCCATATCCTTTCACGTTCTTCAATGTTGATGATAACACTTCCAAGCCATGGTGGAATGGAGAAGCATTTCTCAATCATGTCTAGCTTTAAGCTGCATATGATTCTTCCATCAACTGACTAGATTTCCATTGTGGCTAGATTATAATGCTTAATTCAAGCAATTATGAATTCTAGACTCTGTACTGAGAAAGGTATGGATGTTGCTGCAAGAAGACTTGAATGGCCAAGATGCCTGATGGTGGTGTTGCTTGCATCTTCCAAAGGACGTAGATTGAATATTGGCTTAATATGGTGTAAGTCAATCTCGGTTGTCTCTATGAAGTCATGGTACAGTGCTGATTTGGTCTTGAATTCTGTAGGAATGTACTCCATTCTGCAAAACTTAAAGATTGACAGTAAACATGCCTAGGTTTTGACAAGTTTTGACAAACTTTCTAATTTTAGTTTGCTGATTTTTCTTCCTCAAACGGACGAAATTTTGAATTTTTTTCTGAAATATGGGTTTTGATAAGAATTCCATTACAAGCCAACCCAGATCGTCCGTTTTTGACAATTTGAAGTGAAGATTGAAAAAACAACAAACCCTAATTTTCTCCGAAAAAAACAGAATAAGTTGGCATCTGGGTATTGTTCATGAGTATATTCTGGATGAATCCAGTTGATCAGATTTTGCAAACCCTGGCTTTTGACTGAAAAAGCAACAACTTTAAGTTTCTCTAAAAAAGTTGTGATATGGGTTTTGTCCAGAAGAAGGTTTAGTATAGACCCAAAAGATTAGAAATGGAAGAATTTGAAGTTTTCTTTGACATGCAAAATAAAAACAACTGCTGCAACCTTGAGAAAATTCTTCAACAATTTGTCTAGAAAATGGAACAAATATGGACCAGCTTGCTGAAAATTGATAACAATGGCCTTCTTCTTCACAAATTTGATGTTCTTGATGAAGAAATATGAAAAAGCAAGCCTTCTTTGAGTGCTGATCTGAAAATTTTATGAAAAACCATCAAGTTTAGGTTCTTGAATCTTGAAAAATATAGGTTTGAAGTTGTTGCTCTGTTTCTCCTTGAAGACACCTGCAAGAAAATATGAAAAATAATACATAGAGATGTCCTTAAATAAGTTTTTGCTTTGAGAAACAGTTTCTCAAACCCTAATTCTAAAAACCCTAAATTCAGCTCATGCATTTGACCTAAGGCATTTTTTCCTTCGAATTTTTTTGAAATTTCTAAAAATTTCTCTAAGGCATGAGAAGTTGGGCACCCTTCTTGAGGTATGGCGCCCAATCTCTCCAGACTTAGCCATTTTTTCACCGTTTTCACTTTCTACTCAATTTTCAACCCCGATTCGGCTGTCTTCCGGCTTCCAAATTGATCCAACGAACGAACTGAAAATTTCATTACGGAGCCAGATTGAATTTGACAACATTGTTCTGGAGACATCATCTACCAAAAACTTCATTTGACCCTTCGAATTGTCAGGTGCCTATCTCTAATAAGGGCGCCCATTTTCTCTAGTGATTGACATTTTCATTATCTTCAAATTTATGCTCGTCTTCTGACCTTCAAATGAATTTGTGATTCCGGGCGTTGTACTGATTGGATTGACTGGCTGACGGATTCATTAGATAGCTAATAAGATTCTAGAAGGGGTCTTCTAGATACCTGATCTTCGGAAACTAACTTCTGGTGGCTCTAAACCCTAGGCGCCCTTCTCCTTCAGGGGCGCCCATCTCTTCCAAACTTAGTTTTTATTTTGGATTTTCCATTGTTGATTCCAACTTCTATCGTTTTATACAATTTTCCTCCTCTGTTCGGCTTGCGACATCTGACGGCTGCCAACTCTGACGGATGAGCTGATGAATGCGTTGGATAGCTTGACCCAGTCTGACAATATTGTGTTGGAGGTACCTTCTGCAATTTTCATCATTTAACACCTCAAAAGCTTGGGCGCCCTTCTCCTTCAGGGGCGCCCATTTCTTCCAGACAACCATTTTTACTGTCTTCGGTCTTCAGAGTTCTGAAACACCTCTCTCCGTGACCTCTGTTTGATCTGAGATTCTGGTTGACCGGTTGATCGGATGTTCGTGCTGATTGATTTGTTGTGAGGTCGGGATGATTCTGAGCAACGTTGACCTAGAGGCAGAAACCCTAATTTTGAATTTTAACCTCTTGAAAACCTGGGCACCTTTCTCCTTCAGGGGCGCCCATGGCTAGCAGAGTTAACCATTTTTATGTAATTTTCAAATTTTCACCTTGTTTAACGTGCCTTGTTTGACTGCCGAAAACAAAAAAATTCTAAGGCATTGAAGTATGGGCACCCTTCTTGATTGGAGGCGCTTGGATTCACCAGTGTTAGCCAAATTTTTGCATTTTCCAACTTTTTAGCTTCTTTTGTTTGTTCCTTGTTCTTCGTGCACGTTACTCGTTGACAGCCTTTGTCTAATGCTCGAACGTCTGATTCTGACACTTGGCAGCTGACTGACCTCCATTGATGACCTTGGATCTCCAAAAAAGCTTTTGAAAAAGAAGAATAGACCCAGTAGGGTAAAACTGATCTTTTTGTGATTCTGACTGCACCGGCCTGATGAGGAAGTATTTTAAGCCAATCAAAATCAGTCTATTTTTAGAAAATTTTACAAGTATCCATTTCTTAAGAAACCCAGAAAAAGTTTCTATTTTTAGAAAATTGCTAAAAATAGAAATTTTCCTAAAATTTAGGGATGAAAAACTGAAATCTGGGTATTGTAGGTTTGATTGTTTTGAATTGACCCAGATTGCCTGATTTTGAAATTTCTAAGTTTTTGACCCTCATGCATGACATGCAAACCCCAATTTTGACATTTTTTGATAGATTTAACAGCATTTTGATTCATTTCTTCAAAATGCCTAAGTGTAGCAAAAATTTTAATTTGGGGTACAACAAATTTATAGAGCATATTGAGGAGATTATAACGGGGGTTTGTGAAGAACTTAGCTAGTGATTAGATGATTATCAGCTGGTAAATGTTGTTGCTGTCATCTCTCTGTTGGGGCCGTACTGCTAATCATTATTAGGCTGTACCATTCTGCTATGCCAGGCCGTACAGTGTCTTGGAGCTGGGACGTGTTGACTAGAGGCAAAACACCTAGGTTATGAGCTTGGTTTTACACTCTTTGGAGGCGGCTAAGCTGTACCTTTCATATAGCAGCAACTTAAGTATGGGAAAATACATACCTTATGCTTGGCATCCAATAACATCAGATTTTCCAGATTTGTCTTTGAAGACGCTTGCATGGGTATGATTAAATTGTTGAGCAAAGAAAAGAATATCTGATTTAGATATGTATTGTATTTGCAAACTTTATTTAAATCAGATTTCAGTCATATTAGCATTTATTTCCAATATCTTTTCATTGCATTTGTACGCACATGTTATTTGCACATGCCTGGCATTATATTATAAAAATCATTCAAGAGCATAAATTCAGAAAACACAGATAAATAGGAAGGCAAAAATTTCAATTTGCAAGTGTCCACTTGGGTTGGGATATTTCACATCCATTGGGCAAGTAACATAATTTTGCAGGAGTGTGAGGCAGCATTTTCATGTACTAACAAATTGATAGTTAAGGGTGCTAGAAGTAATTCTAACAATCAAATGTAAAGTATCTCTGGCTAAACCTAGAATGTAGAGAACCAACAATAAAATCAAAAGGAGGTAGGAAAGAAACCAAACCAATTCAGCCCATCAAAGTCAATATATATAAAATCTAGAAAATAAGAAACAATCATAGCCAATGAATTTTTCCTTCACAACTCATATTTAGATTCACCCATCATGCTTGTTTTCTTAGGCCAATCTTTCTGGAAAGGCTTCATATCCTTCCTTGAAGGGAATGACTTGAACTAAAATTTGTTTTTAGGTGTTTTTGGTGTGCGTTTTATTACCCACCAAACACAGAATAAAATGTCCGAAGACACTCTATCCTCTCTTGAACAAAATCACCGCGTATGCTAAGATTGCAAGAAGATCATATGGCGATTCCAAGGTTTCTTTTGTCAGGTCTTGACGTGTGGATAAGCTCAATGGGCATTGTGATATGCTGTTAATACACAAAGGGACTTACGCTAGGCTCATTCAATTCACAATGAAGGTCTAGACAATAAAGCTCTATTGTTTGGGTCTTGGATCATAGACTTCAAGCAAACTGAAAAGGAGATAAGGGTTTAGAAGTTCTAACCTACTCCTAAGAATTCAAGAGATGGTATTGACTCGGTGAAACCAATAACCACGCTTTGCTTCACCACACTAGGACAACTACACAAAGTGGGTGAAATCTTCAACGGGTGTGCTCATGATTTTCACGTCATGAATAACGACCATCAAATTGAACAATATTCATCCAGACAGAAGTTAAGCATCCACAAAATAAGCTCAGGCTAACTTTACGCATTGAACAAAAATCATTTATTCAATGAAAGTATGAGCAAGCGTTTCACCATAAATCAATACTATCAAATCTTTCATTCATCTAACAAACATGTAAATCAAATTCTATTCTAAATGTACTCTATTGTTGAAGGAGATATGCAACCATGCAACCACTTGACAATAAGAAGGATTCAAAGCAAATCATGCATATGAACTTTTATTATCCAAAGTAGCTATACTCAACAATTTCATAAAACTCTCCACGTTTTACAAATGAGGGGCATGCTCAATTTATAGGCTCTTCGATTACAATTCGATGGCCAAGATTAATTTTGAATCAACAGCCGAGATTACAAAATAAAACCCTAATTAGGGCTTGTCACAACTAACTACCTCTTGACCAATGAGAAAATTATGTTTTGGGACACTTGTCCTTCTGCTAAATATAAACCAATTCCATGGATAAGTCAAGTTCATTGAACCTAGACATGTTGACTTGGAACAATTTGATTGGTTGGAAGATGACGAGGCGCCACCTCAATGTGTTGGATGCCCTCCTTGGTCACCTTGTTTTGTTTCCATGCACTTGCCTTAGAATATCTTTCTTTGCCAACGACTCTGTCCTTTGTGCTTGTTTCTTCCTAGCTTTGATCTTGGATTTCCTTTGAGATTTTGATTTCTTCTTCTCACTTGCATTTGAATCTTTGAGGTCTGGAAGTCTCCCCTTGGAGAAAAGGTCTAGACTTAAGTTATTTAACTTTTCTTTCACAATTGCTTTGAAATTACTTCAAGTGCCTTGAATTTGGAGAAGAAGTCCCCTATGCTTTCGCCGCAATGGAGGAAATTGGAACTTTCTCTGTGAAGTATTTCTCATACTTAGCCAAATTTTGGCTATTCATTTTCATTTTGTAACACCTTCATGTGGACCATTCGACACTTGCCAAGATTTTGGCCATCTCTATGCTCAAATGAACTTTGCCTGTGGATTTGCCTTTAATTCTGAATTTGGCTTGTGCTAAGTAGGGCAGACTCCATCCTTGGACAAGGATTTTATTCATTTCCTCTTTACTTTTCGTCTTTATTCCTCTTCATTCTTCTTGTTTCCTTTCCAACACTTAGTCAAAATTTGATTCTTTTGTTGCAGGAAAATTCCACACAGCCATTTTTTGTTTCCTCTTGGCAAATTTCACCATGTTTGTTTCTAACCTTGGCAGACTTTGGCACATGTCATGCCAATTTTCTATTATGCTTGAGCGGACTTCCTCATTGGCAAGCCAATTATTTTTTTCTTCCTTAGGTGGACTTGGCTGCTGGTTGGACAACTTGGTTTTATCATGGGCGAACTTTGAATGCTCTTGGACATTTTCCCAAGTGTCAAGGTGGAGCTCATTATTGTTTGGACATTTTGAATTTATAGCATGGCGGACTTCACATTTTCCATGCCATTTCATGGCGGAATTCATTATGTCTTAGGCACTATTATTTTTTACCTAGGAGGATTTCATCATTGGCAAGCCACTTTCCTTGGTAGCTGGGTAGACTTCATGACCAGCAGGCCATTCTTGGGTGGACTTTGGACTTGGCAAGACATCTTCCTTCATTTCTCCTTGGTAGACTTGGTTGTGTCTTGGACATCTTCAATTTAGCCTTGGCAAACTTCATGATTGGCTGGCCATGTTGGGCGGAGTTGCTCATTGCTTAGGAAATTTCCTCGACACTTAACCAAATTTTGAA
This sequence comes from Sequoiadendron giganteum, assembly GCA_007115665.2. Taxonomy (NCBI): domain Eukaryota; kingdom Viridiplantae; phylum Streptophyta; class Pinopsida; order Cupressales; family Cupressaceae; genus Sequoiadendron; species Sequoiadendron giganteum. Next base: position 145,759,552 of record CM021109.1, on the reverse strand, counting down.
ATTTTATTCTCCAAGGTATCAACACCTAGCCAATTTTCTGAGTTTTTCTCCCCAAGGTATCAACACTTAGCCAATTTTCTGAGTTTTCCTCCCCAAGGTATTAACACTTAAGCCAATTTTCCGAGTTTTCCTCCCCAAGGTATCAACACTTAGCCAATTTTCTGAGTTTTCCTTGGCGGACTTCATAGTTATTGTGCCACTTTGCTCATTTGCTAAGGCGGAGTTGGTGATTGTCATGCCAAATTTTCCCAACTGTTAGGCGGACTTTTCATGCTTAGCTGGCATCTTTCTTGGGCAAAGTTTACATACCCTTTGCCATGTTCTTTCTTGGAGGGCGGACTTCATGCTTGTTTGGACACTTTCATCTTCTTAGGGTGGACTTCACCTTCTTTATGCCATGCCAACCTTGGGCGACTTGGCATATGCTTGGACATTTTCTACCAGGGCGCAGTTTGAGCTTGCTTGACATTTTCCTCTTCCTTGGGCGGACTTTTAGGCTTGGCCGGACATTTTTCTTTGAGCGGACTTTAGGCTTGGTCGAACATTTTTAGGTGGACTTTAGGCTCGGTCAGACATACTTGGGCGGACTTGGCACATCCTTTGCCATCTCCATATTTCCTCTTGAGCATCTTCCTTTGGGCAGACTTCATGGTTGTCTAGCCATACTCCCATATCTAGGCGGATTTGATGATTCTTGTGCCATTTTTATGTTTATTTGGAACAAAACCTTGCTTGGACATTTTCCCTTGCTTTTTATACTTGGAGACAAAAAAAATTGATTTTGAAGATATGAAAGTTATCGCCATGACCTGAGGGACCCAATCCTAGGTGAACTTTCAAAAAAGCTGGAAAAAGCAAAAAGCAAAACAAAAAAGTTGCTTCCCGGATTGGTCCCAAAATGCCAAAAAAAAAGCAAAAAGCAAAAAGCAAAAAGCAAAAAAACAGAATCCCTAAAAAATAGGAAGTGTCAGAATTGACTCAAAGCAATGGCGTTCCTCGTCCTTCGGACCTCCTGAGCACTTTAATGATGTCTAGGCACTGTTATGGGCTTGAATTCCCTACTTGACCCAGGTGACTTCTCAAAAACTCTTAACTCCTCATTGCAAGAAAAAATGGTGATTAGTAGTTGCAATGCCAAGGCAAAAGCCTGAATAAAAAGGGGGTTCCCATTTGCAATGGGGCGATGTGTGAAGAGGTCACAATAGGTTTACAAAACTCAATATTCATAATTCTTTTTATAGCACCCTGTATTGTAGGTGGATTGAATGCTTTCAACCATCCTTGAAGTTGTTTTGTCAACCCTTTGATAAAAAGAACAATGAGCCTCCTCTTTGATACATCAGAAACCAACACTAAAAGCCTTTGGAACTCATGATGTTTATGCCATTCCACTTGGTGGGCGAACTTGACCATGCCTTAGACATTTCTTTCATCCTTGGGCAGACTTTGTCATATGCTTGACATCTTGTTTAGGGCGGACTTTTCTTCAGCCTTGCCATCCTTCTTAGGGCAGACTTGGTCAACAATTAGGCATTTTTCTCTTGGCCTAGGGCAGACTTCATTAAGTCTTGGACACGCTTCTTTTACTTCCAAGCGGACTTGACCATGTGCTTGGACATCCATCCTTGGGCGAGCTTTGAAGTTCTTTGGACATATCTCATTTCTCCTTGACACTTAGATGAATTTCATGTATTTTTCTGGATCATCTGGAACAAAACCCTCATTTGGAGATTTTCTGTACTTTTTATACTTAGAGGTGTCAATTTCTTATTTTGAAGGTATGAACGTTATCGCCATGACCAGTGGGACCCAATCCTAGGTCTACTTTCAAAAAAGCAAAAAAAAAGCAAAAAGCAGACCAAAAAAGTTACTTCAAGGATTGGTCCCAAAATGCCTAAAAGCAAAGAAAAACAAAATCACTAAAAAATAGGAAGTGTCAGAATTGACCCAAAGCAATGGCGTTCCTCGTCCTTCGGGCCTTCTGAGCCCTTTGATGATGTCTAGACATTGCTACAGGCTTGAATTCTCTACTTGGCTCAGATGATTTCTCAGAACTCTAACTCCAAACTCTCAAAACAAACGGTTATATGAAATTGCAATGCTACAACAGAACCCTAAAAGCAAACTACTGGGGGTCCCCATTTGCAATGGGGCGATGTGTGAAATAGATCACAACATCTGGCGACTCCACGTGGGGAATGCTCCCAAACATTCCAAAGATAGTACCCACTTCAAACCCGGAGTCTTAGATTAATTCCAACTAACTTATCCCTTGGCTAAGAAGAGTACTAAAAAAGGAGTAATCCCAAACTGTATCAAGATCTTTCATCCTTCAATTACGAGTGTGTGCAAATGTGTTTATTTCCATCTCATAAGAACAATATGGCTCTTTGGTTCCATCATGGCATTCTTGTGTAGTTTGTCTAACTCCAAAAGCATCCTTGGATAGAGCCTCACTGCCAGCAAGCGTCCATAGCCTCTGCGAGGTTATCTTCTATAATCTCATGGAGATTGCTCTACTTCCGGCGATTTATTTTCTTTTATTGAGTGTACACCTGTAGAGATGTCTGCACACCCGAAACCAAGTGTTTTTGATCTTTCATTTTTTTCTTTCCGTTCATTTTGATATTCTTTTCTTTTCACATATTTCCACACTTTGGCTTGTAACCAATGAAGCTCACATGGGTTTGAGTATTATAGTGGCGCTGAAGTAAGACTTTTGATTATTATTTTTCCTTTTTCTTTGCCATGACTTCACCTAGGAAACCATAATGACTTGGAGAATTCGTTAAGTGTGCGAGATTAATAACTGCAAGACTCAGTGTCAAGATACAATAGATGATTCCCTTTCAAGTCAAGTACTGACCTTACCCTTAAGATACTTTAGAAACAATTAACCTGGGACTCGAAGATTCTCCACAAATATTTATCCAAGGAATAGTCCCAACATAACCTTGCAGGGTCAATCCAGAGTGTGCACGTAAACAACACCACCTTTCTCGCAAAATGGAAAACCCTCCTTATTCAAAAACTAACCTTAAGCAATCTAAACCCAAGACAAAACGAAAGCAAAGACAACTAAACTAACAAAAGAAAGCAACTAAACTAAACCAAGACAAAAAGCAACAAAACAAACCAAGGCTCAAAAAGGAACTACTCTAACTATGTACAGATAAGTCCCACCAAAGAACTCAGGGTTGGAAATAATGTTTCAAAAACTGCCCGTTAACGGGCAACCGGATGTCTTCTCCTGTCAAAGTTTTCAATCTGAATGCGTTTTCTCCCAATAGCTTGGCAATTTGATATGGTCCTTTCCACAGGTTGTCAAATTTCTCATGGTCTCCTCTCTGTTCGTGAGTTTTGTCCCAATAAAGGACTAGATCGGAGATCCTGAAGAACTTTATTGTTGCACGTTTGTCAAACCATCGTTTAACAACACCTTGATGTTTTGCAAAATTTTCGAGGGCTTGATCCCTTTGTTCCTCTAGTAATAGGAGTTGTGAAAGACGAATCTGAACTTTGTCTTCCGGGTCTAGGTACTCTTGCATGAATTTTAGTGTCAGAATCCTCACCTGAATGGGAAAGACAGGGTCTTGTCCATAAACCAGGTGATATGGAGAGGTTCCTAATGACTTCTTGGCTCTTGTTCTATCTGCCCATAGAGCAAACCTGAGTTGAGAATGCTAGTCTCTTGGATTTTGCTCCAGCAACTTTTTGATCACATTTAGCAAATTCTTGTTTGTGGACTCTGCCAACCCATTACCCTGGGGATAATAATTTGAGGAAAACTTCAAAGTGATCCCATAGTTGAACGCCTAGTTGGAAAATTTCAAAGAAGTGAAAGCAAAACCATTATCACACACCAAAGCCTTGGGACAACTGAATCTAGTGATGATGTGTTCTTCCAGGGATTTGATTACCGCATTTGTCATGCAATTCTTCAATGCTTGTGCTTCGGACCATTTGGTGCAGTAGTCATTTGTAGTCAAGATATACCTATGTTGTGCTAAAGATGATGGATTTATCATGCTGATGAAATCAAGTCCCCTCATCGCGAATGGCTTCACTTCCATGATTGGTTGTAATGGCATTGCGGGATTCTTTTCACGAGTTGCAGTAATTTGGCAGGTGTGGCAGGTTTTGACATGCTCATATGCATCTTTGAAAACAGAGGGCCAATAGTACCCTGCTCTCAGAATTTGGTAAGTTGTGGTTTGACTTCCTCCATGACCTATTCCGAACTTGGAGTGAAAATGTTCCATGATTCTCTTACTTCCTTATTCCCAACGCACCTCAGGTAGATCCCTTCGTGATTCTTTTTGTAAAAAACTGATCCTTGAAGCATATAGCGTTGGCACTTGAGCCTGAAGGCTCACTTCTGTGTTGGATTCATTTGTGTGGGATACTTGTGATTTATCAGATATGAGGTGATGTCGTAATACCACTCCTCTGGGGAGATGTCGGTCAATACATACGTTTGTTGCACCAAGCCGAGCCCTTCAATGGCCATAGTCTGAGTTAAAGCTTGCCCACGGACTAGCTTCATTGGCTACAATTCAATATCATATTCTTGGATAGTGGCGACCCACTTTCCTCTTCTCTCTCCTAGCTCATTTTGCATCAAGAGTGTTTTGACAGTTGTATCAGGAACGATGGCGAAAACCTTACTCTTCAAGATATAGTGTCTACACTTTTTGATAGCCTTCACCAATGCATAGGCTTTCTTTTCAATATTGGGGTACCTCAATTATGCATCTTTAAGAGGTGAGCCCATGAAAGCTATGGGATGCTCGTCCTTCTCTTTTGTTCGCTGAGTAAGCATTGCGGCACAAGAATGTTTTGATGCAAAGGAATATTGGTAGAAAGGTTTGGTGTAATCTGCATTGACCAAGACTGGAGCATCGGCTATGGCTTGCTTGATTTCTTCAAAGGCTCCCTTTGTCGGTGGTGTCCACTCCATCTTGGCATCCTTTTTCAACATCTCATTTAAAGGTTTTACTATTTCGGCAAAACCGGTGATAAATTTTCTGACAAAATTGATCTTCCTGAAGAAAAATCTTAATTCCTTTTGGCTAGTAGGCAAATTAATTCTTGAGATTGCCTCTATGCATTCAGGATCAATTAATATACCCTTCTCAGTGATTAGGTGTCCCAACAATTTACCTTTGGGGACCCTGAATATGCATTTCTTTGGGTTTAAGGAAATCCCATACCTCTAACATCTTTGAAATACCTTCCTCAAATCTTCTATATGGTCTTCTCTCCTCTTTGAAAAGACTGTCAGATCATCCATATAGATGATTATGCATTTTCCAATCAAGTCTCTAAAGGTGATGTCCATGGCCCTCTGAAATGTGGCTCCTGCATTAATTAACCCAAAGGGCATTCTTTTGTAGGCAAAGGTCCCCCATTTTGTTGTGAACGTTGTTTCCAGTCTATCTTCATATTCCACAAGTACTTGGTTGTACCCAAACTATCCATCCAAAAAGGACATCATTTGTGACCCATTGACAATTTGTAAAACCTCATTGAGTGATGGCCAAGGATAATTGTCCTTTTCAGAGGCTTTGTTTAAGTTTTGAAAATCAACACATAGCTTGATTTTTCCGTTTTTCTTTCGGACTGGGACTAGGTTGGCGACTCATGTTGAATGGCACACTGGGAATATGATTCCTGTTGCCAACAACTTCTTGACTTCTTGATGAATGAGAGGTTCCAACAGTGGGTTGATCGGCCTTTGGCACTGTCTGAATGGCTTACCTCCTGGCTTGAGAGGAATTGTATGTGTGATGATAGAAGTGTCATAAGTTCTTAAATCTTCATAGCTCCATGCTATGATATCAATGAACTCTCTCATGTTTTGAATTATCCCAGTCTTTTTTGTGGGTGTGCAGGCTTTACCTATGTATACATTTCTAACTTCATCTTCAGCTCCCAAATTCACCTTTTCATATTGGTCACCTTCGATCCTTTGGTTCTTTACTTCATTGATTTGATCCTGATCGAATATTGTTCCCAATTGTATCATCCCTCTTGGAATGATATTTGTCTTTAAATTCATGATGCCATCGGCATCAAATTCAGCTTCTCTTATTATCTCATCTTCATCAATAATCTATGTTGCAAAAACATCCGAACTTGTCAAGAACTGCAGAATATGATCATCGTCATCAAAAACTTGGAAGTTTGTGACATTATCAAGGATTGACGGTATTGATGATAACTTCTACTGTGAACTGGTTTATGCCATCCATGGCGAGTGGCTCTAGTGAACTAGCTGCTTGTGCCAAAGAGTTTGCAACTTGATTGTTTGATCGGTTCACAGAGTGAATATTAAAAGCATCGAAGCTCTCAATAAGATCCCACACTGTATTGTGGTAACAAGCTAATCTCTTATCGTGGAAAATGTACTATTTTCTTACCTGCTTCACAACTATCTCTGAATATGCAAAAGCGTGTAACACTTTTGCTCCGTTCTTTAGTGCTAGTAGTAATCCCAGAACCAATGATTCATATTTTGTGGCATTATTCGTGCAAGGGAATTCTAGTCTGTGGGCTGCAAGGTATGTCTCTCCATTCAGATTAATTAACTCAAACCCAGCTCCGGCTCCTTTCTTTGACCGGGATCCGTCAAACCTTAGGGTCCAAACTTGTTCCTATGGTGAGAAAGGCAGAGTCTATGGATCCGTGTTTCCTTCTTGGGGATCTTGCTCATATTCCATCTCTTGTATCATTATCGAGGTAGAGCCATCAATATGATCAACCTCTTCGTTGTTTGAAAGGCTCAATGCCTGTGGAATTATTTTCTATACTTCTTCTATGGCTTTATGACACATCTTGCAGGCGAATTCGGAATGGGCAACATTATGGATTTGACACTAGTTTGGCAATAGCAGATCTTGAATGTGGATGTTATCGTGCAATTCTGCCTTCAATTGAACACTTTTCAAGACAAAGTTTTTGAAGTTTTCAAACATTCCTTCATTATCATCCTGGGAGCCTTGGCAGTCTTCGATTAATGCCTCAGTGGAATTAACCATCCCGTTAATTTCTTGAGTTGACCCATGCAACATTAGGTCTTCATTTACTCTAGGCCTGTAAGAGCCTAAGTCTGTCTCTAGAAACAATATCTCATTGTTTTCTCTGCATTCAGTGATCATCAGCCTCAACCTCGGTGTGCTGTCAACTTTTATTTGGTTTGGGACCCCTTTCCACGGTAGCCACATGTGAGAAAAGTCTGTAGAAATATATCTAATCAACCTTCTTGACCAATCTCTACTCAAAAGCATGTCGTACCCATCAGGGATATCGACGACTGAAATGTCGATACAACTTTGTATTCTAGGGTCTGCTGCTAGTTGCATGTGGATATTGTTCAATTCTCCCATAACCAAGACTTCTATTTTATCCAATTGAGCGACCTTATTAGTTCTCATAGGCACAAGTCCTAACCTTTGGCAGACTGCTAGTGGCATCATGTTTCTTGAAACACCGGAATCCACTAGACAATTGTGCAACATTTTGCCAAATATTCTTACTGACAATAAAAATGGGGCGGGCTCGTCTTTTCCCTAGTAAAAGACTACCAAGTGTTTTTCTTGATTGTTAATTTCTCGATTCTTTTCCTTTTGTGCACCTGGGACATGTTCTTTCTTCTATGGAGTCTGTGGTAACTCACTTGTCAAAATTTCTTCTTGGAATATATTTGTGTCCATGAGAACTTCTTCTAGTGTCATATCTCCTTGATCGAAACTTTTAGACGATGTTTGGATCATTCCCGCAAAATTAGGAGGTCGTTGCGGAGCATCAAATGTGTTGCCTGACACTTCTAGCTCAGTTTGAATAACATTCGTATTTGTTGGAGCATTGAGTGCTCCTCTGTTTGGAATGTTCTGTGAGGTGTTCCTTGAGGCGACAACTTTGGTCAAACTGCCTAGAAGTGTTTCCCGAATCTTAGGGACTCTCATCAGCTCGATCAAAGGTAAGTTGACTTTTATCTTTTTAAACTCCTCCAGCACGTATGAACTGAACCTTTTCACTTCTTCTCTGGGACGATCTTTTGTCTGTGCTTGAGCTTGCTCCACTTGAGGGCTTGCCTGTCGCCTTTGTTCTACTTGTGGTACAGTAGCTTGTCTCGTCCCATTTGGTGTGATATTCTATTGGCGATATTCAGGCGAATCTCTGGGAAGAGACGACACATTGGTGGCATTTGGATTTGGAGTCTGGAAATTATTTGGAGGAATGGATGTAGTCAAGGGTTCATTATAGCGGGTATTCCTCTGATATACCTTAGGCAGATTTCCAGACGTCTGTTGGAATGCTTGCACTTCTCTGGTTCCTTCCACCAACACACTTTTATACAATGGAGGGAAACTATAACCATTACTTGTAGATGACTGGCTTGATGGGGTTCGAGTTTCCGGTCCATCTTGATATTGCAACGCCTCTACTGGGCTATTTGCAGATGCAGGAGGGAATCTCTGATTAGGTTGGTATTGAGGGTGTTCTTGGGGTGTAAGCCTCACATCTCGATGACAAGGGCTTGATCATATCTCGGTGCCGAGACTAATTCATATCCCATCACTTTAGGACCTTCTGCCTCCGAATTCCTTCTTTCACTTCTAAAAATGTCTGCCGCTACTTGGAATTCGTGGCAATCTAACTTAGAATGTTGATCTGTGTTGTGCAATCTACACCATCCTGATAATGTCGCTTCAGCTAGGAATATCTTATCTGCGGGATGGTTGTCAGCAGGTTGATTATCTAAGGGAGAAGGCATGGTGCCATTGTTAGGTCTGATGTTCCACGTCTTCTTTTGGAAGCCTGAATTGTTGTTCCAAAACCTTGATTATTCCCTTGATAATTTTGATTATCCCTTTGGAAATTTTGATTGTCTCTTTGGTACCTAGAGGAACCTTGACCTTGGTAACTCCCTTGATGTGACTGATAATTTCTTTGCATACTTTGCATTTGATTGGTTTGACCTTTCAAATACGTAACTTCAGTTGACAGCTTCTTGACTTGGTCCATCAATTTCTTCATTTCGTCCTTTTCTTCTTGAGTTTGGCTTGAAGTTGTTGCATTTTGAAGGTATATTGGCTGTGATGGTGGCACTTGGGACATAGGCGCTCCTAGGTGAAGGACCAACTGATTACCAGCGGTAGGAACCGGGTTCATCATAGGTGTATGTTGAGCCAATGCCCGATTGATATCTTGAACTTGATTTTGGGCGGTGAAATTCCCTAAAGAATTAAGCGGTTCGGAAGCAATACCTACTCCTAGATCATTGTTGACTATAACTGCTGCAACATATGCTTCCTTTAAGTTGGCTGGAGCTGGATTCTTTGACTTTACAAACATAGAGGTAAGACGATCCAAAGCTACGTAATAAACTGGCAGTGTAGCGGCATTGTCCAAGTTGTAAGGATCACGTAACCTCGTGTAGGCCTTGTGGAACTTGTTGTTGAATGTGCTAATTGGTTCATACTCTTGCCTCTTTACTTCCACAAATTGCCTGTACAAATTTGTTGGGGAAATTGCTGCCTTGAATTTTTCTAAGAAAGCTTCCTTCATTTGTCGCCAATTGCGAATAGAGTCTGTCGGCAGATGGATGTACCAATAAGAGGCCTCCTCATCGAAAATGTAGGGGAACAACCTACAAGCAACATCTTCTTCTTGGACATCTCTGTTTTGAAGGAGATCTTCGAAAAGTTTGATATGTTTGTTTGCAGTGTGGTTTAGGTCACCACTACGGAACTTGGAACCAAATTGTTCTGGGTTCTTCGGCATGTCATGATAGACGACAAATGTCATAGGCGACACATGCGTTGAACGCCACGCTATTGGAGCGTTAGGTTGGTTTACTTGAACTGGTTGAACTGGTTGAATTGGTTCTGCCGTTACTGGAACTTGATGACTATCTAGTGGAGTAGTACTTGGTGTTGGAGTACACGATGGTGAATCGAAAATGTCTTCCTCACTTGGTGCTTCTTCACCAGCGTCAATTGCACTTGACGTTCCCTCCTGGGATGCTTCGGTTTTCTTTCTCTGTCTGAAAGGTGTCACTCTACAAACTCTTTGAAAGAACCTAGAGTGGATCTAGTAATTCTTCGAAATTTGTCTAGTGAGAAAGAATTGATTCGATACAGTGTGTCTTCTTTCAAGCTTGTCGGGGTGGTGCAGGAGCTGCTTCAAGAGCTGGTCTATTTGCTTGCCGATTTTGCTGTCGTTGGAGGGCTTCAAACCTTTCGATAAGCAAATCTCTTTGGATAGTGAACTCAATAGGTCGAGCTTTCTCTTCTTCTTCTCGAGAACAAAGCACATCCGAAACTAGTCAGAAGCGTTTCTCTTTACTCTCCACGCTAGGCTGAACAATTCAGTAATGACGTCTTCCTATTCGTCGTGGAGATCCAAGTCTGGTTGTAGCACTGGATTAGGATCTTTCCCTGGAATAGGAACACTGCCTGGAAGCACCATTCTTCATCATATTAATCAACCTTGGACTTGTTGGCGGGTTTAGGAAATTATCGTTGTATCTCTTCAAAAACTTGTCGTAAAAGGGCCAAGACTCTTTGTTTCGTCAAGTCTTCTTCAATTGTTTCTTCAATTCGTTGTCCCTTTTCTTCCTCTTTAGCAATAACACGGCTTACTTGTCTGAATTCAGTGTGATCTATCTTTGACTACCAAGTGAGTGAATACAATTGATCGGTAATGCTTGCCTGTCCTGACTCTAGTTGTTCAAGAGGTATGTCAGAAGGAAATTCATGTGGTATTACCATAATACATCATGCTTACTCTCTCAACTTGTAAGAAATTCGTTGTTGTTGAGCCCTCCTTCCAGCACCAATTATGTTGGTGTGTTAGGAGGAGGCAAGCATATGGATGATACAAAAGTGGTGGAGCAAAGAGTTTTTTTCCGTTCAGCCCTCCTGCAAATATTTTCGGAGGTTCAAGCCCTCCTTCTAGCGCCAATTTTGTTAGTGTATGTTTTATTACCCACATAACAGAAAATAAAATGTCCAAAGACACTCTATCCTCTCTTGAACAAAATCACCGCGTATGCTAAGATTGCGAGAAGATCATATGGCGATTCCAAGGTTTCTTCTATCATGTCTTGACGTGTGGATAAGCTCAATGGGCATTGTGATATGCTAGTAATACACAAAGGGTCTTACATTGACAAATCCTTCACAAGTTAGGACTTAGGCAAACTTGATAGTAGATGTTCTCTTTTTTTTGTTTTTTGTATTTTCAGATTGGGATTTCAAAAAATAGCAAAAGGATAGGGGTTTGGAAGTTCTACGCTACTTCTAAGAACTTAGGAGCCGGTGTTGACTAGGAGAAACTAATAACCACGATTTGCTTTGCCACGCTAGGACAACTACACAAAGTGGGTGCAATCTTCAAGGGATGTGCTTATGATTTTCATGTCAGGAATAACTACCATCAAATTGAACAATATTTATCCAAACAAAAGTTAAGCATCCACAATTATAAGCTCAGGCTAACTTTACGCATTGAATAAAAATCATCTATTCAAAGAAAGTATGAGCGATAATTTCACCATAAATCAATACTATCAAATCCTTCATTCATCTAACATGCATTCAAATCAAATTCTATTCTAAATCGAGTCTATTGTTGAAGGAGATATGCAACCATGCAACCACTTGACAATACAAAGGATTCAATGCAAATCATGCATAAGAGCTTTTATTATCCAAACTCGCTATACAAAACAATTTCATACAACTCTCTTCACAAAAAAAAAAGTGAGAGGACAAGAGTTTATATAGAGTTTCTGAGAACAAATGAAACACTGAGATTAACTCAAGATTAACGGCCGAGATTAAAATATGATAACCCTAATTAGGGTTTCCCAAAACAACATTAAGAACAAAGGCATGTAAGACAAGTGGCACTAGGAGCTATCTTCAAGGGAGTGCATCCTTATCCTCTCGGGCGGCAGTATGTTTGATGAACCTGGACACGATCGGGATGACCTCCTCCATCGTGACATGAGGCAACATGTTTACCCTAAATTCCAATCCGTCCAAGTCCTCAACGCATCCAACAAAAGTACTCTCCCACTCCAATTCCAATTTCAGGAATGATCCCGGATAGAAAAGAAGCTTGTTGCCTTGGTCAAATTCTGTCTTAGGACTGGTCCAGTGATGGAAAAGATCTCCTGAGCTCTGAGCTTTAGATTTTCCAGCTACATGTCATTCTCTCAGATGATCTCCTTCTCAAATACATCTGTAGCTACGAGGAAAATCTTATTCTGAATTTCTTTAAACTGCTCCTCAGTTTTGATTACATCGGCCTTCACTCTTTCCAAGACCTCACTCTGTGCTGTCAATGCCCAGTACCAAGTGTGGAAGTCATACGCGGCACCTGCTGCAATTATCTTCCCATCAATCAACTCCTGCTTTGGGACTCCTTTCAGCACTCTAAGGCATGGAATGATTCTATCCTGAATATCCTGAAGGTTGTCCCAAGCTTCTGTCACGACCGCAAGTTTGGAGAGCAAAGAAGAAGTTTGTCCATAAGCCAATGCCAATCTTTCCATAAAAGCATCTGCTTCCTAGCTTTTGCTCACCATCCACTCTTTAGTTTCTTTAGTTGTGACCATTTCTTCTTCAAAGTCCTTGACCGCTTCTTGCAAAGAGTTTAGAAGTGGGGGAGCTACTGCGTCGCCCTGATTGAGGGGTTTGGTCAGGTGTTGAATATACTCCTTCAAGCGTTCAATCTCCTTTTTATACTCTCTTTTCTTTGCCACTTCCTTTTCCAACCTCGCCTTGATGGTAGCAAGTGAATTATCCAAGTCCTCAACCTCTTGGCCTTCTGTTGTCGGACCCAAGTCAACAGTAGTAATAGCATACTCATGGGGAGCAATATCCTCCTTTGACTTATCAACTGTTGGCACGACAATCTGCACTGAACGGTAGTCGGCTTCATCCCTCTGGATTGTGGAGAACATCTTGGCGAGCTTCTTTGCAGTAACATTTTCTAACTTGGCCATGAAATCTGCTATGTCATCCTGCTCCTGAATCTCAACTTGTACCTTTATCTTCAATCTTTCCTTCAACCAGTCAAGAATTGTAGGTTGTTCAATGTCGTCCTCTTCCCGAGTATTTTCTCCACATGGGATATCCTGAATTCCTTTGAGAATGGAAATCATTCCCTCTTGAAATTCTTCACCCGGGATATCCATCTCATTCTCCGATTCGAGTATCTTTGTGCCTGTAGGAGATGGAGGCTCATCATCATCTGGCTGGATTGACTCAATATTCCCCTCATGGATTGGAGAAGGAATCCTTATGTTTGCCAATGACTCATTGTCAATGATTAACACCTTGTTCTCATTTCTGGATGCGGCCAAATGGGATGGCTCTAGTCTTTGCCTCTTCTGAACAGGATCATCTTTTATAGATGTCTTCCCTTTTGACCTAATAGGGTCAGCAATTGCCTCCTTCCTCTTCTTAGAATTGGTGTTTTCAATCAACTCAGCACTCTGAGATACTCTTGCATTAGAAGAATATGATTCCATCTTGCCCAGTAAGTCGTACATGAGGGTCAATTTTCTTCACCTTAACTCCTGGACCTACTAGTCAACCCACCACTGTGAATACTTGACAACCAGCCTCATTAAGGTAGTTAAATTTGCAAGCTCAAGTTCTGACCACTTCATAGGAGGAAGAGGCCAACTCTCATCATAGCCTAGCTGGACATTTTCCCCATCGTCCTCTAGCTGATCCGGCACACATCAAAGCTTTGTCATTCTGATCAGGTTCACTGGCAATCTGGACCATAACCTTTTGCTGACATCATATTCATCTGCAACATCTACCCAAAAGTCCTCCAGGTCTACCTAATGTTTATATTTCCTTCCATTCACGGTCCCAATGTGGTTATGAGGATCAAAATCGGCCTTGGACCGGTAAGTTGTGAACGGGTACCATTACATCTCCAGCCTGGCACTTTCGGCTGCTTGTGTCGACAGACAGGACTCCAACATGTTTCCAATGAAGAATGGGAAGGTCATGGCGGCCTTCTGCTTTGACCACTGGAGGTTCTGGTATGTCTCCAATTGCCTAAGGACCTCAAGCAAGACCATCCTGTTGGTAGGATAAATTGGAAGTCGGTAAGGACATCTAGTGAATCCCTGAACCCTTATGTATGTGAATCTTGGAAATTGGATAAACCAGGATCCATATTTGCTAATCAGGCTTTCGGCCTCATGAGTTAGCCTCTGGTGAGCTCCTCCTTGCAATATTTTGGTGATATACATCAGGAAAGCATCATTCGCCTGCGTGAAGTGGGCTTTCTCACTGAGCTGCAACTGCGGATAACAATCATAGGGCTTGAAATCATTCTCACCATTGCCCACTACGCCTTTGCAGATCAATTATGTGTACTTGTAAGTTTTGGCTAACAGGTAAATGATGTAGGAACTCATGTGAAAAGATTTTGTCCTCTCCAAATTGACTAACTATTGATGAAGATTATCACTAATCATCCGGGACCAGTTGAACATCTTTACGCCTGAGGTGATTTCATCAATGAAGTAATACATCCATGTCTCAAATGGTGCGCCTTGAGGGTTGGCCATTATCCTGTTTAATAGCAAAATAATATCTCCATATTCTTCCTTGAAGTTCATTCGAAGCAATTTCTTTGGCATCTTCTTGACAAAAGGCCTTGGCTTCTCTAACCATGACTTATTAATATTTGTTGTGCAAAGCTCAAACTGGTCTTCATAGATTTTTTTGGCATCTTCTTTAGTTTTGTAAGAAGTCCGGTTATAGCTTGGTATGCCAAATGCTTCTTGGATTGCCAACTCTCCGAGATGAGCCAATATTCTCTCGTCTGGCGCAATGATCTGCCTCTCCTGCGCATTGTAGTGAATGGCGCACTCTACCATCAATTCAGTACATTCCACAGCTGGTGGAAATCTGGTTGCCTGGACAATGCCATTTCTCATCATTTGGCGAGCAATAGATGTTGGCAAGAATCCATAGAGGTTGTACATCCTCTTCTTAAAATCCTTAAAGTAAACATGTCCGAGATTGGTGTCGGTGATGTTTTTCCACTTGGAGTTGATTTTTGACTCCGACTACAATCCTTTGCTGGCAAACTTCATCTATGCTTTTCTTGAAGATTCTCCTCTAGTGGTCACTAACCTACAATAAATATAAAATTATTTACATTAGTTAGGAGACTTTAAATTTGGTTTTTCTGGGCCTTTATTCAAAAAAATTCACTTTCAGCCTGTTAAAAAGATAAAATTCTGCGAAAAATCTGACTGAAAATGGGCGAACTTGGCTAAGTAATTGACAAATCTTTGCCAGAATGAGTGAATAAGATGGAACAAAAATAGAAGAATTCAGCCAAACTCAAATTTGAACCTTCGAAAGTGTGCCTTGACTATAAATCGACCTTTCAATTCTGAAAATTCACTCCAAAATCCAGAAAAAGCACGTTATTTTCTGGAAAAGACGCCTTTCAACTCAGAAAATTCACTTTATTTTGCCAGAAACTATGCCCTTCAGCTTAGGAATTTACTTTTACTCTTCAAAAATCTACTTTATCTTCACAAAATCTTCCTTCAAAATTTATCCTTCACAACTTCGGAAGAGCTAAAAGAAAACTCTTGATCGAACTTTGGAAGAATGATTTGATAATGACAAGTTGAACTTCTTATAAAGCCGGAGAGTTCGAATGATTTTAGCAACTTTGTGTTTTCTCTCTAAATTCATCGAATTTGGACTTGTTTTATTTCTTCCAAAATGGCAATCTAATCTTCATTGAAGATTTTTGAGAGAAAGTTTTTGAAAAATCCTCTAGATTTTTTCTTTGAGATTTCGAAAATTTGTCTAAGTGTTGAGTACTTCGCAATTTCTTCTAAGTGTTGGAAAAAATAATAAAAATATTTCAAGTGTTAAATTTTATTTTCCAACCTCTTACAACCCTTTAAATCATTTAATTATGGCGGAAATTCAATTTTACCCATTGCCAATTTATTATTTTTTTAGACATTTTATTTCTCTCCTTTTGCCAAGGCGGACTTCAACTCTAACTCGCCATTTTCCTTTGCTAAGGCGGACTTTGCACATGTTTTGCCACTTTCTCAAGGTGGGAAGGACTTTGGAGTTAGCTAGACATTTTTTTTCTTGGCCTAGGGCGGACTTCACCTTGGTCTGGCAATCTTCTCCCTTAGCCTGGGCGGATTTCACCAACACTTAAGAATTTTTCCTTGGTTAGACTTCACCAACACCTAGACATTTTCTTGCCATCTTTAATCTCTTCTCTAGGCGGACTTTATCTCTTCCTTGCCAACGTTTCTTCCTTGGGCAGACTTTGTGATGCCTTAGACATTTTCCATCATGCCAAGGGCGAACTTCATGATGTTTATGCCATTCCACTTGGTGGGCGAACCTGACCATGCCTTAGACATTTCTTTCATCCTTGGGCGGACTTTGTCATATGCTTGACATCTTGTCTAGGGTGGACTTTGCTTCAGCCTTGCCATCCTTCTTAGGGTGGACTTGGTCAACACTTAGGCAATTTTCTCTTGGCCTAGGGCGGACTTCATGAAGTCTTGGACATGCTTATTTTCCTTCCAAGCGGACTTGACCATGTGCTTGGACATCCATCCTTGGACGAGCTTTGAAGTTCTCTAGACATATTTCGTTTCTCCTTGACACTTAGATGAATTTCATGCATTTTTTTGGATCATCTGAAGGTATGAACGTTATTGCCATGACTAGCGGGACCCAATCCTAGGTCTACTTTCAAAAAAGCAGAAAAAAGCAAAAAGGAAAAAAACAGACCAAAAAAGATGCTTCTCGGATTGGTCCCAAAATGCCAAAAAATTAAAAAAAAAAAAAAACAAAAGAACAAAAAAAACAAAATCCCTAAAAAATACGAAGTGTCAGAATTGACCCAAAGCAATGGTGTTCCTCGTCCTCTGAGCTTTCTGAGTTCTTTGATGATGTCTAGACATTGATACGGGCTTGAATTCTCTACTTGGCTCAGATGATTTCTCAAAACTCTAACTTCAAACTCTCAAAACAAACGGTTATATGAAATTGCAACGCTACGACAAAACCCAAAAAAGAAAACTACTGGGGGTCCCCATTTGCTATGGGGCGATGTGTGAAATGATACATCCTTTCAAAGATAATGACCCTTCAAATAGTCATGACCCCTCTTAATAATAATTGCTGCCTTTTCAAACATATCCATAATAATATATATTTTTATTCTCCACAAACCTCTCTTGACTAATAGATTTCCTTTCTATTCCACACGCATCTATTTATATCTTTACATCTCAATGAAGAGTTGCATCTCTTTGAAAAGAGATAACTCTTTAAAAAGATGTGTCTTTTTGTTAAGACAAATTGCCGCCTTTGAATATTTTTTCTTTCTCCTTTTTATTTCTTTACATCTCAATGAAGAGTTGCATCTCTTTGAAAAGAGATAACTCTTTAAAAAGATGTGTCTTTTTGTTAAGACTAATTGCCGCCTTTGAATATTTTTTCTTTCTCCTTTTTATTTCTCCTTAATGGCTGCCTTTGAATGATCTTCTATTATTTTCTTATTATTCAATGGTCATAGCTCTTCAACATGTCTCTTGACCATTCTTAACCAGATCTTCAATTGATAATATTCATTCACTCCATTCTTCCATATTCCTCTTATTTACTTCATACTACATATTCTAATTCCATACACTTCTTCGTTGAATGATTAAAGCACAAACCAACACATTTTCACAAATTTAGGAAAGAAAAGAGTGCAGATGGACTTTGGGAAGTAAATATAATGCTCTATGATTGTGTTCAATTCAGAGTGCAAATGAAGCACCATCACAAAGAAGTACTAAAATGCTAAACATAACAGTAAGAGTTACAAACACACAAATCCAGCAAGCTAAGTTGACTGGTTAAGATAGAACATTTATACAATGAGACCCTGGGTTCAAACCTCTCTCCCCTCTTAGCCCCTAATAACCATCGGGCAAGTTCCGTGTACAATCAAGCTTCAACATAATCCAGAAACAATGAAACACACATATTTAGTACCTAGAGAGTGGATTCCATTTGTGTCCCACTGGCCAAGGTTCCCTTCTACCCTCATTAATCCATCAATATAAAAGAGTTACAAACACATAACTTGTAGTGACCAAGTAAGCAGAGACATTATTTTTAAATTTCATGAAGATTCACAAAATACCAAGAGAAAACCCTTTAGATTTATGTGTATTAGTCAACAGTTTTCACTGTAGGAGCATCAGAAAATAATTCTAGCAAATTCATGGTGCATTTAAAAACTTTCATGGCTCTATATTATCATATATTCTGAATTATACTAAAGGCCATTACCTTGTACACAACTGAAAAAAAAAAGATTGAGAAAGAAGAATGGAAGCAAAGCACACACCAAGATCAAGATCTCGTTCTTTGCTATACTCAACAACAAAACCATGATGTGTATCAAGAGTTGAGCCACCAATATCTGGAAACAAAACTGCAAGGCCAAAAATATGAGGGCACATGTTCATTCAAATGCCAATTTTAAAAAGAAATGGATTAGAAAATACTTTGCATCTTTAGGCAAGAAGGAATGGAAATGTTGATAGTGGAAAGCAAACTAAAACTAAAAGGTTATGGAAAACACATACCTGATGCCAAAGGTTTGATAAAATCAATCATCAGTTTATCAAGCATATTGTCAAATCCAAAATCGTCTAGAACAACTCCATATTTGTTCATTGTATTCGGTCTGATAACATCAAATTCTGTAGCGCCAACCCACTTCTCAAAATTCTCCACCTAGGAATTCAGATATGTACAAATAAAGAAAAAAATTATTACAAGGGCAGACAGAGAATTTTTATCAGGTATTGAAATTTGAAATACAACAGTTTGAAGCAAAGCTAAACCTCATCTGCCAATTTCCACAGTTGTACTGAGAGCTTACTTCATCTATTAGTAACTGGCAAAATCCTTTCTGAAGCAAATCAAATGCATACACCCCAGGCAAGGGTTCCATAACTATCCGTCTAAAGCTCTCTTGTGTATTCTCCTTAACAGCATCAACAAAAGTCTGAACACAGTAGTCATGGGGGTTCAAGGTGTGTAAATCTTTATGTAGAGGCTGTGAAACAGAATAACAGTGTCAGGAACTGTAAAAGGATAGTTTGCACTACATATACATCATAATTGAAATATATTTATTTTTATCTCATAAAAATACCACATCTATCTATCCACCCTAGTACAGCAAAATATCAAAACACTTCAAACTAGGTACTGAAGGCACTGAAAACTGTTTATATTCAATTGTGATTTGTGAGTGCAACACTACTAGAATATGTACATCCAACAGGGTTGCTCTATTCCCATAACATACCAGAATATCAGTGGCAAACTATAAAATATGGATTCCACACAAGGATAACCTTTGACACCCTACAAGCATAACATAATTCTGGTAGGAGTCAATAAACTTACAAAGAGTGCTCATTTCACCTTTGTGAACCTTAAGGTTGACTCACCTGCTTTAGTGAGGAGGCTTGTAAAACAAATCTATAGATCACATGGTGTCCCAGAAAAAATAATATCAGATAAGAATACCCAAATGACTTCTAAGTTTTGGATAACACTCCAATCAGCCTCAGGCACAACCCTGAATTTGAGTACAACATAACATCCAAAACTGATGATCAAACACAAGAGTAAACCAAGTAGTTGAAAATCTCTTGTGAACATATTACATTGATCAAACAGTATGAATACAGAACTTCCCTCAGATGGTGTGTGATGTCCCCATCCTAGTCAGCGCACCTGGATATGTGGTTAGCCTATCATCTTGGTCCTCGTAGGCTGACAAATATGTGTAGAGGATCAATTGAGGCAGTTACCCGGTGTTCAGGAGCTTCATTCTTTCAGTTGATTCAGGTTGGGCCTTCGCAGAGTCGTTTGGAGAGGTTTTTCAGATACTTACTATTTTTAGTAAGTCAGGCAAGCGGAAGCTGCTATTTTTGGCAGGGCACCTGGTTCAGCTGGTTAGCTCAGTTTCGACCCAGTGCATCAGTTTGTTGGTCAGATGGAAAAATAACGGAGTATTTAATGACTTATTAAATAATTAATATTTTGACTTTATATTATAAAGTCACTTTATTAATGTATTTAAATATTATGATAATGGCGTATTATAAAGTATTTTAATACTTTATAATAAAGTGGCATAATTAATATAATGAATAAGTATTTATTCATTAATGATGGGGGCGCCAATTATTAAAGATTTTTCCTAAGTCCAAACAGGCGAATTTCATCATTTATTTAAATGATTATTAAAAAGAGGGTTTGGTCGAATTTCTCAAGAGGGGGTATATATTGACTGCCAAGACAAATCGAACTGGGATGTTATGATTATTCAATTTGTCTTATTTTGCTCTGAGCATTGGAGTTTGCAAAACCTAGGGTTTCAGTAGACACTTGATTTTGGAGAACGTTCCCTCTTCAAGATCTGGCATACTGAGACTGTGAAATACCAGTTGAAGATTGTCGTACTTGGTGACTTCATACAGAGGTTGTAGTTGAGCTTACAGGATCGATTTAGGGAGGATTTATCAGAGTTTATTCATCTGTTGACTGGGGCGATTTGTCAGAGGTTATTCTACAGAGGGCTAGCACCTTATTTATTGAGGCTGTACTTTATTTGCTGCTGCTGTTGGGCCGTACTTTTATGTACCAGCAAGCCGTACATTCCTTCACAGGAGATCACGCCTTCTTCTCTCAGCTTCTGTGCATTGAGCTTGTGCGCCTAGGGTATTTGGGAGCTTCAGCATTGATTCCAGGCTCTGAGGATTGATTATTTCATTCAGCCGTACCATCCTTCATCTGTTTCAGGCGGCTGCAAGTATTCAGGTTCTTTTTTTAATAAAAATATTGTTTTACCCTTCTGTGGCCGATTTGATTTATTATATGGATTCTAGAAGTCAATAGATGTATGCGCCTTCATCTTCTGAGCTATATTGATGCATATTTATTGTCATTTAATTTATTATGAATTTTTAGAGGATTTTAGAGCAAATCGCAATTTATTGTTTATTGCAAAAAACCATCAAAAACACAAAAAAAATCAGAAAACCAAAACAAAACACAGTTTCTTGGACAGTGACCGGGTTGAGAAACACCAGGTTTCTTACATGGTGCAAGTTAGAGAATCATGTAGTTATGGGTCCAAAGATGCTAAGAGAAATGGAAAAATGGGAGAAATGGATTAAGCTAAGGTTGAATGAGGCAACTAACGGAACTAAGAGTGTTGGAAATATTGTCATTGATGTCAAAGGGGAATGGATAGTTTGTCATTGATGTTAAAAGTGTATAGACTAGATTGTTGAAGATGTTGTCATTGATATCAAAGGGCAAGTCCAAAATCAAGAGATGGCTAAATTATTAAGGTTAAATCAATAAAGCATAGTTGCCACAAGACTGGTACTAGTACTGGTACGGGAGACAGGTACCGGTACCGGTACCGGTACGGCTTTTTTTTGAAAATAGGAGATGGGGTACTTGGAGATGCCATTTTTTTTTAATATAAAATATAAAAAATTTAATAATTTATAGAAAATATGATGACATTGAACTTTCAAAACAAGAGCAGTAGTAAAGTTTAACAATGAACATTAACTTTAAATACACAAATGTCATTGCATCAAAGAGTGAAAGAGTTGATACTTCATATTTCATATTTAATATTCGATTACTTATTGAAATTCAGAAATATTGATATTTTGGTACGCTCATACACAAACAAAAAGCAAAAATCAGAAATATATCATCTACACCAAATCATGATCATCCATGTCAAGGTCCTCAGTTATGATGCTCTCCAAATACTCATCACTCTTTAACTCAGGTTCCTCTGTTGGTAGTAGAATTGGAGGTAGATCACTAAGGCCATCTTACCTGGTGGCGGCGGCTAGAACTCTAGCGTGGCCTTCCTCAGACATCAACGCAAGCAGCAATGAGCAATGTTATCGCCTAAACTGTAGTTGGGAGTCTTAGTCGTGTCAAACAAACACTATACATTATGCTTTAATTTTGAAAGTTTCAAATGTTATAAAGTTTTTAGGTTTTTTTTTGCGGGAGACGTCATTTTTTGCAACGAGAGACGACAGGGTACTCGGGAACTCCGGCGGAAGTCTCCAAGCAGCAGGAGGCGTCTCCAGAGACGTCTCCAGTACTGGAGACTATTAGAAGTATTGTCATTGATGTCAAGACAAAATATATCCATGTTGTCTTAATCAGATTATTGAAGATAGATAAATCACTGTGGAGCAAGATCTGATCAAAAAGGCATTTGATAGTCATGGATTCGATCCTCTTAGAGAAAATAAAAGATTGCTATAGATAGAGTGATGCATTATCAAAAGATTTGAAACAATGAATGACATATCATCTACAAACTCGAATAAATGACATATCATCTACAGATCGAAATCTGTATGAAGCAAATTGCTACAGATTGAAATTGAATACCATAACATCTACAGATCAAAATCCTTAGAAGAACGATTAAGAACATCTTTACATTGACAAGAACGATTAAGAGAAAGAATGGTAATTACAAGTGCGGCTGTTAAGTTAACAGGTTTGTTTAGATAAAAAAAGACGTTTCAATGCATCGGTTGTTAATCAAGAGACACGTCTTTACTAAAGAGAAATGGTGCGATTAAAGAAGATAACGAATGATAATCTGAAGAAACACGTCCTTTTGTTACACTTCAGATATCTTAAAAACTAAACGGGCTGGGCTGTTTCAGAAGAATAAAAATCGATTTACAAATTAAAAAAAGATCTGTTCAAAGGAGTGTGAACTGATTGAAGAATAAAATCAATTTGTTTTGAAATATTACAAATTAAAAGATTTGTTTCAAAGGGGTGCAAACTGGTTGAAGATCAATAGTTTAAGGGACATGTTGCTCCAATAAAAGGTTACAATCATTGAAAGAGATATATATATGTTTTCTTTCAAAATTGCAAGAGCGTGGTTGTGAAGTATAAATTGATACAAATCAAAAACCCATCTTCTTGTGTGGGCTGAGTGTGAGAATTTTCATCACAAAGGCAGATTGGAGGATTGGGAGAGTGCAGATCTGATTGAAGTCATTTACCTTCATCCATCAAGTCAAGGTCAGTGCCTTGCATTAGGGGTTGGTGCTCCTTGTAGGTTGGTGCCTACTAAAAATTGTAAAGGAGTTGGTATTCCTTGTAGGTCATAGCCTACAAAATCATCTCATTTGTAAATCAATTAGGTTGGTAACTACTTCCATTTGTAAAAATTCATTTAATCATTTTCAATAAAGAGGTGTCAACTTGTTCTCATTGAGTCATATCAAAAGTTGATTGTAATAAGTTTGAAAAGATTAAGAATTGAAAGTTTGGTTTGATTTACTGATTCACCCCCCTTCTCAGTAAATCTTTTGTGCTCTTCAAAGACGCGTCTCCGTCTCCGAGCGGGGGAGACACATCTCCCGGTAACTATGCAATAAAGTCATGTGCCAAATTTATGGCACCAATATCAAGAAATTGTTGTGCAAGGAAGGAGAAAGTGGAACCAATTAAATGAGCGATTTATCTTGGTGCCCAAAATTGAGGAGGCAAATTAAATATTAAATTTCATAGATAATTGTTTATTATTTACCTAAATGGCCGACCCATGTCTAGTGCCCTTCTCTGTGAAAATTAAATTGCAAATAAAAATTAATAAAATGGGTTGACCCCTCCTTTAGAGTGGTGCCCCAATTTATGTATTTTAAGGGGCCGATCCCTTGCATTTGAATGCACATCTTGGGCAAGTAAAATAAATAAATAAAATTTATTGGTTGCTGATATGGCCAACCCCCTTGGAGGAGTTGCCTCCTTTGGATGAAGAGGTGCTTCGGCAAGTATAAATGATGATTGAAATGAAATATTTTAATAATGTCCACGAGGCCACATCAGCCTAAGGGACCCAAAGAACGAGTCAGAGGAGGATAGGCAAGAAGATGAAGAAATTGGGGAAACAGGAAATTGATGATAAGGAGTTGGGAGAGGAGAATGTACAAGAAGAGGCCAAGGATACGGAGGTAATGGATATAGATACTATAGTTCCTCCCTCCCCGAAGTTTCTGGAAATCTTGGATAAAAATGAGGATAAGAGACCTACAACAGACATGGTTGAGGCCACTAAAAGAAAAGACAATACTCATATTAAGGATCTCCAAGCCAAGGTGGAGGAGTTGGAAAAGAGACTTGAAACCAGCAGCAACAATGACAAGATGCGACGTATGGAAAATGCCATCTCCAAAATCATAATGCTCACAAATGGCATTATGAACAAGGTTGTTATGGGGATTGATTTTGGCCACTCTAAAGTCATCAAACAAAATAAAAAAGGGCTAAAGGCGACAGAGAACAAAATGTGAAAGACAAGAATGACGAAGAGCTAACGGTTAAGGAGGACTAAGAAGTGTCCTTGAATGCCTTCCTCACGGATTGGAGTTTAATCTGCCAACCTAGGTGTTGTGGTTTCTTGGTCTTTTTTCTTTCTATTTTGTCTCATTAGTTTTACTATTTTGATGGGCCTACATGCCCTTTAGTTGTTTGGACAGGTTTGTGTGCCCTTTAGCTGTTTGGTTGAGCTTGCATGCCCTCCTATTGCTTCTTCTTTTCGTCCTATGTTGTTTTAAAACTGATGGGATCAGGGCCCTTTCCCTGCTTTTCTAATCAAAAACAATCTTAACTTTAAGATTCTATAACTCTAGAATGACTATACCATGTGAACTAAACTCAAATATCTTCCCTTACCAAAATGACAAATGTGATAAACAAAAAGATAATTAATAGAAGTCTTTGGAACCAAGAGAATTGATGCACCCATCTACCAATTGTCTTGTGCTAGGTCCCAAAACCAAAATTTGTGAAGAGTTTCCCATTGTAATCTAAAGAAATACTACTCTTTGAAAGTGAAGAAAGAAGATTGTGTGAGTGGTTCATATGGTGAGAAACACCTAAATCGAGTATCCAATCATGTGATGGTGAACCATGCATAGCTCATGTGGTAAGGGCTTTCCCTTTACCTATGGAAGAAGGTTTGGAGTTAGAAATCTTGTGCTACTACATGGGTTCCTCCAAGCCTCTAAACTTTGCCAACATTTAGATTCATCATGTCCAAGCTTTCCAATAATGTTGAAAGAATTTGTAATGTCCCCTTTTCCTAAGCAGTGGTCAGATGCAACGGTTAGCCTACCCACTAGTCCCCGTAGGCTAACAAGGTGTTCAAAGGACCCTTTTGAGGGTAATCTTTAGTTCGACAGTGGACCCTTTGGTGCTAATTTCAATATTCATCAGCTCTTTGTCCCATTTTATTGGTGGTGCACTTTTTGGAGGCCATTCGGGAAACTTTGATGCATACTTACTATTTATAGCAAGTCATTGGTATGGTCAGTTGGCAGAGTACTATTTTTGGCATGGTGGCAGAATTATATCCTGGAGTTATATGGGTTAATTTGGCCCTGTGCATTTAACATTAATAATGCCAAATAATAAAATGCGTTATTAGAATATATTAAAAGGGGACTTTATATTAAAAGGATATAAGTGA
This sequence comes from Sequoiadendron giganteum, assembly GCA_007115665.2. NCBI lineage: Eukaryota > Viridiplantae > Streptophyta > Pinopsida > Cupressales > Cupressaceae > Sequoiadendron > Sequoiadendron giganteum. The sequence goes on along the minus strand of CM021109.1, from coordinate 145,733,887 downwards.
TTATTAAAGTATATTTTATATTATAAAGTTGTGCACCAAAAAGGAGGGAAAAGGAAATGAAATTAAAGTAAATTAAATGAGATGAAGGCAAATGCAAATTGAACATTATAAAAGGGCATTTGAAGGTCATTTTGGGGAATTCTGGATTATTATTTTGTTTTGGAGAAAATTGGAGAAGAGCTTCAGCAGGGGTTTGCTGGTAATTTAAAGTTTCAAACTTTCTTGGAGACGGAAAACCTCAAAGAAAACAATGTCTACTGTGTGGAAGATCACCCAAGGACATTTTGAGAGATAATCTTATTTCAGAGGTTATCATAGAGCTTTATTAGCTTCCTGGAGATCATCCTTCAAGGTTTTTACAAAGCTTTCAAGAACAAAAAATGTCATCCAGGTATGAATGCTTTCAATGTAATTTCATGGCATTAATTAATCTGATATGATAATATATTTGTGCTTCAAAATTTCTTCATTCTATAATTTTATGCAATATCTGGCAATTTCTTCAAAAACCATACAAAACCAAAACAAACAAAAACAACAGAAATTAGTTAGCAAATATCTTAGATCAGGGTGGGATATTTCAGTGTATCAGCGCAATTTTCCTGCCATTTTGTGTTAGTTTTTTAAAAAGAAAAATTTCAGACTCCTAGGGTTTGAATTTTTTTCAAGAGTATTGGGTGAAATATCAAAAATATATTTTTTATATTTGGAAGGGGTCATATATTAAATGAATCAAAGGTTTGCAATATAAATATTTGCCATTATCGATTCAGCGTCTATTCTTCATAAGTTGCGGGGTTTTTTTTTTCTGAGAGGACGTGAGCCTCATTCTAGAAGGCATGATGATTTCTGAATGAATCGATTTAATTTCACTTTTTAAGCAAGTGCTAGCCGTTTGGAAACGTGGTTCATCTATAGAAAAAGACCAAATTCTACAGGTTTACAAATAAAACAAAATGTGGCCGAGGAAAACTGATTCTTTTGTCTGCTAGTGACCGATACCTTAGTTGTTGCATTCAGTAACAAACATTTGATTATTTTAACAAGGAATCGTGGAAATTTTAAAGTCTTCTGCAGAAAAGACAATGAATATGATTTTCCAATCCTAAGGAGGTCACCGTCTAAGTGGAATAGATGACCCAAGAATTCATGCGTTGGACTTACACAGGGGAGAAGACGAATAAATAAGCCGATATTACCAACTATCCAACACTAAAGACAAAGGGAAATCAACGAATTGCAGATAAGACATTTAAAAAAAACAAAAAAAAAACAGTTGCTTGCTTGTGAGGCTGATAGGTAAGAAGGCAGCACTCACAGCTGAACATTGTTATTCAAAAGACAAATATCTATGAGGTGGCGATCCATTCAGATGAAGACAAAGTAATGCTAGCTGCTAGAAGACAAAATAGGGGTCAAAGATTTGTTTTAAAGAAATATATATAATTTGCTCAAGACTCATACATCAGCATAGCTATTGGATGTGTTGGTGTTTCAATTCACACGTCTGGAGTGTGGATTGGAAACAAACAGCTATGCACAATTAAACTACTCTTCGAATTAGGAGGGGAAGCTCTCGCTTTGTTGATTATGCATAAAAAGAAATAACTAAACTAATTGCCTATCTTTTTATCTCAGCTGAGAACACAAGGTTATAAAACTCTTTGCGTTGCGGCTAAGGTTTTCTCTGGTTTCGTAACTTCAACTACAACTAGGCCTAAACTAATGACGCTTCTAACTTCTCAAGTAAATTCAGAGCAAGAGAATTTAGAAGTAAACATGGAATGATTTGGTAAACACCAAACTTAGATAAACTTGTTTCCAAAACACATCCGAAAACTCATTGTACTTTTAGATGTACGCTGAAATAAAGTTCATGAAAGTAAAACATAAAATAATAACACTTGAAAGATTTTGAGACTTTGGATCAAAGCAAGGTAGGCATAAGATTTATTTCCTCAAAGCTTTCCAACAACAATTACACGTTTGGGACAGCAGATTGTATCAAGAAGACAAACATACAATATAAGATCAACCAAATTACACTGAACAAATGTGAACAGATATCGAATAGCAAAATTTGCAAGCGACTAAGGCTCAACAATTTTGTTATAGCAAAAACAGTTCTAAACAGATACTAAATAACAAACTTGCAAGCACTAAGGCTCAGCATTTTGTTATCACAAGTATGGTTAAAAAATAATGAGCAAGGTTGCTCTTATTTATACACACACAAGGAGTAGGGAACCCTAAAATCTCCTTGTGTTAACAATCAATCATGCCAACATGCAAGATTTATTCCTATGTCTAAACAAACTAAACTAAAAGTTAACTAGAATGCTAACATCAGCTAACTGATCTAAAACTAGAAGGCATACTACCACCTGATAAAGCAAAGAGTGATGAGCAGTTCGAAGGGGCGCTGAGTCTACTTCCAAGAAAGTCTCAAGATGAATCGGCAAGTGAAATTTTGCATGTCATAGTTGCGAACGGAACCACACGTCACCAATGGCGACCTCCAGAGGATGTTTGGAATCCCTCTGCAATGTTGATAGTCATTGGCATTGATGATATTAACTCCTTAGAGTTTGTTGGGCGTGAGATGCTGCAAAATTATGATTTCAATCCTTCCTTGTTTTTCAGTTTGAATTACAGGCTTGATAACTTTTTGAGGTTGTAGGGAAGGTTAGTGTAGTTCTAGTACAATGGCTTTATTTGTATGATCATAGTGGTGCAACATCAGCATGGTGGGTCATTTCAAAGATGGACATGGGACCCTAGGATCCTATTTGTTATGGTGGGATCAGTTTGGAGTGTTGTGGCATTGCTTAAGGACAAACAATTTTGGGAAGGGCAGACTGTAATGTCCTCAATTTCGCCCTATGCTCTTCATTTGGATTTAGCCTATTTTCGGAAATCCGTAGGCTACTCAGATGCCCAAATTAGGGTTTCCTATTTTATAGGGGTTCTGAAGAAGGTTTCCATGAATGAGAATTGCAGATTCTTTCTGGGTTTTTAGAGAACTTCGTAGTGGTATGACCTGCAAAGGCATTGGGCATCTTTTCAAAATTTACTATTTTTAGTAAGTTCTATTTCTGGCAATGCCATCTTGCGCAGTAGCATCAGCAGTCAGCTCAGTTTCCATTTCGGGCAATGCAGTTTGGAGCATAATTGGCTTTCAGCATTTTGAGGCCCATTTTGGTGAAATGATTTATTTTAAGTCATTAATGTTTTAAAATTCATTTTAGGCCCCATGGCCTAGATTAATGACTTAATGTTGTTTTAAAAGGGGGCCACTAAAGGAGGACGCCTCATGAAGGAAATAAACAAATTAAACATTTAATGTTTAATATTTCCCTAAGGAAACTTGGACGCCAAAATGAAGAGAAAAAAGGTGAATTAAAATGTTTTAAAAATTAAATTATTGCAAAAGTAAAATGGGCGTCCCTTTTGGAGGAAGATGGAAAGCCAACAATCATCTTCAATTCTATAAAAGAAGGCCTTTGCTCTTTCATTTCTCATCTTGGAAAATGTTGTAAAGTTATGCTGCTAAATTAATTTCAGAATCTGGCTAAGGGAAAGCTTAGCAATTCTACTCCATTCTTCGGGCCTGAAACTATGGTTCCCTAGATGGTTGATTGGGAGTGTGCTTCATCCAAAAGTACGTATTGATATTCATTGTTGAAGATATTGAAGAATTTGGTAATATTTTCCAGTTTTGTGTTGCTGGTTCAACAATGGCTGAAGGAGATTTTTGAATACAGCTCTTCATATGAATTTAATTTGCATATGGGTATTTGCTCAAACCATTCTCCTACACCTAGCAGCCCTTATTGCAAAGTATCAGGTTTTTTAGTGGATTGTCTATTTTTCTAGACAAAATCACCCCTCCCAACCAGGCCGTACCTTTCAAGAGCACATTGAAATTCGTGCCAAATTAATAAGGGAGATTTAATGTTGTTTCTTCATTGTAGTTGGGGTGCCTACCTTCTAGAGAGCTGATGCACTTCGTTTCAATCATTTCGGAGGTCTATTTATGAAGTTATGAGCATTTCATTGATTTCCAGTTTGCTGGTTCACAGTTTCAGTCTGCTGGTTTTTGTTATCAGACCTCACGAAGTTCAGATTTTGGCTTTCTTTTCAATCTATGAGAGTTCTAAACACTGTTATATTCATCTTTCATATATTTGCATTCTTTCTATCATTGTAACACTCGTAATTCGCAGCTTCTTTCAATTGTAGGGTTGTGAATTAATAGTACTAATCCAGCCATTTTTACTATTGCAATTACTTGTAATTTCTAATGCAAATACTATAACCCCTGGATGGTTTACCGCCAGTGTGGAGGGAATTAACTTATATTTACATCTATCACCCACTGTTAAGTGGAGAATTCCCACTGTTGAGTGGATGCCTGCCGCAGCGGATGAATTGTTTATTTGTAATCTCTTTCCCCCCACTGTTTCAGTGGAAGAGTGGAAATTCTTTCATGGTTGGTTATCCGCCTAAGTTCTTTCAATTTTGTAATTAGTATTCCCCCATATGTTAGCACCTCACCTTCTAAAGGATCTTGTGTGCACATTCTTGGTGTTGAGTTTAGTTCTTCTCTCTCAATTGTAATTAAGTCAGTTATTGATTTAATTAGATCCTAGGAATCCTCTGACCATATGCACGCCCCTCCTCCCACATCGAGTCTTAGGGCGCATTCTTGGTTAGAGTTCTTTTGTCATGTCCCCGAAATAGCAAAACCATAAAGACCAAGTGTTAAAATACAAATAAATTAATAAATAAAATAAATAGAAATATTAATATTAAATATAAAATAAATGTGTATCCTATCAATATATAAATATGAAATAACAAATATAATAATAATATATAGGCAAATTATTGTTATTACATTCTAGTATTAAATAACTTAATATCAAAAATAATAATAATAAATAAATATTATAATCATTACACATCAAAGATTGTAATACATTAGAATAAAATAATAATAAGATATTAGCAAATTGGTTTTATTATTATACTTTAATGTTAAAATATGTTCAATAAAACATCAAAATAAAATAATAAAATAAGTATAAATCTGAAATATCATAATTATTAGTAATAATATATTATTTTAAAAATAGATATTATTGTGATAATAAAGGCAGCAATTAAATCTAACAAAGGGATATATTTTATAAAAAGTCACCTCTTTCACCAAACAATACATTCCCCCCATGAGTCACCTACTTTGAATGGTATAAATAGAAGGAAGGGGGAAAAACATGGAGAAATACGATTTGCAATTTAGAACAGCAGCAACAACGATTGTTATGCATTGGAATATAGAGCCATTTAATATATATATATTATTTAATAGGCATGCAAGTATATATGCATAGATAATGATAAATTTTATAATGAATAATATGCAATGAATAAAGAATATATATGAATAAGGAAAGAATAATTATATAAACATATATATATGAATACTAATGATGATACTTATAAGTAATGATGACTCTTTAATATAAACATAAGTAGATTATGTATATTTATGAATTGTCCTCATCCTATGATCAATTTAGTATAAGGTTGAAGGAGGCGAGTAAGGAAACATGGAGAGATATAGCAACTTAGGTGATGTACTCACTTAGCAATAATATTTAGCATATTTTGAATATAAGAAACATATATTGCTAATCTGATTATTGGTGTAATGCTTTCTTTAGTATTATCATGATGATAATGATGTTTATATTAACTTAAAGAAATTAGTAATAAATACAAATGTCTTTGATTGCTAAAAGATTGTCTTCTAAGAGTTTGCAAGCCTACTAGGGAGGAAGGGCCTAAGAAAGGTGGTGCCTAAAAACCCCACTTAACAATCCGCTGCGGCCATGGAGGGGTGGTAGGCCCGGAACCCCTTATAAGCTCCACTGGCTTCCCCCAGTAGGTTGAGTGTCTTTCGAGGTGATGACACAGGTAGAGAAAGCAAGTACAAGTGTTTCCTCTAAGCACGCCACTCCGAGACGTTCATATCGTTCGGGGCCAAGGGGTGGGTTGTCCTGATAGGACGCTTGTGCTCTTGGGCTTAGATGGATAGCTTTGGGCGGCTCTACCCATGCCACTCCTCATATGTATTATTGATTTGTGATTATATTTATATTTGGATATCTAGATATTAATGCTAACAAATATATGTACATGTGGAAATATTAAATGCAAACTTCAATCCAAGATTACTTAGTCAAAGAGAACATTCATTTGAAAAAAGAAGAAACCCTAAACCTGATCAACAAGTGAATTCTAGGGCAAAGTCAAGTAAGGGACATTACATCTTTTCCGCATCGTTTTGGTTTGGAGCTAACCTTAACGGGTGCATGGTTACTTTGTAATTGTCATTGAAAATCAAGAAAAAATTGAGAGGGTATCTTTCACCCCACTCCTCTATGTGGCGGTTTTTAGGGCAGAACCCTAACAAGGGCTTAAATGGCTCAATCTGAGCCCTTCATTGTAATTAAATCTAAGTTGTCTGTTGGACTGAGCTAACTATAAAAGGGGCATCCCCCCTCATTTGTAATATATTAGATTAGAATTGTAGAAGATAGAGAGACAACTACGAGATAGAGCTTAGAAGTAGCGTAGCATAGCATAGATTGCATAGTTTAGATTGAAGAGGAAGGAAAGTTTTCTATTTGAATGTTGTAAAGAGCCTTGCAGATTTTGCTCTAAATTTTCTGTTTTGACCCCTTTGGAATTATGCCGAACACTTGATGTACAAGCTGAATGTGCTGATAATATGCGGCTATAAATTTTCTGATAGTTTGGTTTTGGTTTTGATAACTTACTTTGAAGGCCCAATTCAGATAAACCATGTGGAGTGTGTTGCATACATGAAATATAAATAATACTGATGGCATATGAACTAAACAACACTTTTCAAACAGCAGTTCAAGTAAACAGCATTATTTTTAATTTTATTTTTAACCTCAAGCATCAATGCTTACAAGTGACAGATCAGAAATAACCACAGATGCAACTGTCAAAATATTCTCACGTATTCTTCTTTGGATTGCAAGGTATAATAGATTGCATTCAGAACTTCATTTTTAGATTGACATTGTGGTTTCAACAAGGTCACTCAACCCTAAAAATGGCTACAACAAGACCCAGAGCAAGGTGAAGACTAAGAGGGACTCTTACAGCTTATATTAACAAAACCGAGTTACTTTTTCCCACTTCCAGATCTCACTAAAAGTGCTGGTTATGAACAGAAATCATGTGTAGGCTGTGATAGCAATTTACAGTATGATTTTCTGAGAATTACAAGAGCAGGGTCACAACTACAGCATGGGGGTTTAAGTAACCAAGTCATGATTCAACACCATAGTTATTCACAAATACCATCACCAGAGATATAGAACAAAACAGATGAGAAAACTCAGACCTGGAATTTGGTGTGGTTGCAGCTGAATGATAAGAAAGGCGTCCTTTAGTGTTCAGAATATGCTGGCAGCAATCATCATCTCTTTTTTTATTTGTTTCTTCTTTTTAACTGGGCGCCCAGCCTTTTCCCCTTCAAACGCCATCAAGAGTAGTCATTTACAGAAACCCCGTCCAAGCAACAACACAAGGAAGTCGTTCTTCTCATCAGCAATCACGTTTTTTCTTATTTCGCCCAGATTTCATCAAAATGTGATAATAGCTTGCAGCATTTGCTTGAAGAAGAGGCGTCTAGGGCTTCCTCAAGGAGAAACACCTTCACTCAGAATAACAAGCTCCAAAAAATTCGGTTTCAAAAGGAAACAAAGGCTCAAAGATGAAAGATGCAAAAACCTGGAATCGATTTCTTTCTTTCTTCAGACTTCCAACGAAAGCCAGCTAGGGATGATTGTCTCACATCCGAAACTGGGGGTGCAAAGGGTTCCAAACCCTAGACTAGAGAGCTCGACCAAGCTGTCATCAAAACTATTCATTTCAAAAGTGCGACCCAAAATATGAACTCCTCTCATATATTTCCAAAAGCCCGATAAAGTGACTTTCTTCTCATTTAAATTTTTTTTTTTGCCCAAAAGGTAAAGTGACATTTTCTAAAGTTTCTTTAATGAAATATTTTCACTAGTCACTTAATAAAAGTTCATAAAGTCACTTACAAAATAGATTTAATTAATTACTTATATCACCTTTAAATATTTAAGTGAAGCTTAGGCAATAAATTAAGTAATTAACTAAATGATTCCCTCCACCTCGTCATTAGCCTCGGGAATTAAAAGGCTAAGTGACCGCCTGAAGAGCTACCGAGAAGGGGACATTACAAATGTTTTGTAAGAAGTTGTTGTGAACACTCTCATAATACAAAGAGTTATCATTGCTTGATGGTTCTATCTTTTGTTGTGGGTAGCTAGCGAGCTTTGAAACTTGTATGTCATTGTGACCAGGATCTCTTTTGGCTTTAATCTCTTAGGCCTCTACCCTTTTGATGTTCCTTTTGGGGGAACCTTTTCCTCTAAAGATGACATTTTGTTGTTATCATGCAACACTAACAATTATCAAGTGAAGAAAATATATGTGAAGACTAGTTAAAAGAAACATAAGTATTCATATTGTCTCATCATTTATTCAAGATAAACTAGAATCCTCTGACCATATGCCCGCCCCTCCTCCCACATCAAGTCTTAGGGCGCATTCTTGGTTAGAGTTCTTTTTCGCATCATTTTGGTTTGGAGCTAACCTTAATGGGTGCATGGTTACTTTGTAATTGTCATTGAAAATCAAGAAAAAATTGAGAGGGTATCTTTCACCCCACTCCTCTATGTGGCAGTTTTTAGGGCAGAACCCTAACTAGGGCTTAAGTGGCTCAATATGAGCCCTTCATTGTAATTAAATCTAAGTCGTCTGTTGGACTGAGCTAACTATAAAAGGGGCATCCCCCCTCATTTGTAATAGATTAGATTAGAATAGCAGAAGATAGAGAGACAACTACGAGATAGAGCTTAGAAGTAGCATAGCATAGATTGCATAGTTTAGATTGAAGAGGAAGGAAAGTTTTCTATTTGAATGTTTTGTAAGAAGTTGTTGTGAACACTCTCATAATACAAAGAGTTATCATTGCTTGATGGTTCTATCTTTTGTTGTGGGTAGCTAGCAAGGCTTCTTTGTCTTTCCAATTCACTTAGAATCATAAAGTAGCTTAAAGTAAAGTAGATTTTATTTCATGCAAGTAGTTGGTAGTTGTGGAATGTGGTGTTTGGTTTGAGCAAGCTATATTTATCCATACCACTAGCGGGCTCACTGATGGTGGGTTCGCCTTGCGTGGTCGACTGGAACACTTGGAACTTAACTTTAATTATGGTTCATGTGTTGGTATGCATCGTTGTGACGGTATCTGCATGTTGAGTCGTGGTTTGAATATCTCTCGTTATCCCTTTGAAGATTGCACCAGCTCTGTAGAAGTTGTCTGAAGTGAGGCGAAGCAAAACTTGGTTTAAGCTTGCAAGAATTGGTCTCCACATCCCGCATTTAGAATAGGTAGTAGCATCTCTAATCCCTATCCTTTTAATTTCAGCATTTTCCCGATTAGCTTAGGAAACCCGAGCATCATTGATAAATCTTTCATGTCCTGCAAGTTCTTCTCTTTGATCGAACAATTGTGTAAGTCCCCTTGGAATAACCACCAAATCACATCGAACCAACTGAGACTATCCGTTGCATAAGGAACCTTGGAGTTGAATGTATGATCTTTCTAGCAATCTTAGCATGCAGAATACTTTGTTCAAGAGAGGATAGAGTAACCGTTGGGAAATTTATTCTGTGTTGGTGCGGTCATAAAAAAGCCGTCAACAAAATTGGCACTAGAAAGAGGGTTGAGCGTTAGGTTGTTTATTTTCACAAGAGGAGAAATTCAGCTGGACGGAACCAGTATGAACTTTGAAATGCCAAATCAGAGATATGTTAGATCTCTCTTATGTCAAAAAATTCAAAAAAAGTGAAAAGTTAGAAAAATCAAAAAAATCAGTGATTCCTCAATGAATGGTCATCAGTCACAAATTTCTTATGACCATGAGGGTCTTCAAGTTGTTCTTCCCATGCTACATGGAGTTTTGAATGCGCAGTTGTTTCCAAGAAATTTATCTGACTTTGCAGTGAGAGATAGATGCAGAATTCACAGTAACACTTGGCACAATGAATTAAATTGTATGACATTCTTGTCAAACGTACATCTGGCTTTGCAACGAGAAATTTTCTTTCAAAATATTTTCAAACCAATGGTGCCAACAAACCCTGAATCAAAAAATCCAAGTCTTAATGAATTCTTCGAGAGATACAAAGAAATGTGCAAGAAGCAGTTGAGCATTGAAAAGTTGCCCGCATAACACATCTTGTTGGCTGGCTGGTGTAGAATTCACAATGCAAGGCATTTAGAATTCACTTGTCAATTATGCAAGGAGGCCATTAGCCAAGTGCAACATCAGTTAGGATTGTTGGAACAACTGGGTATATGCAGTGCAGAGTTTTCAAAGGGTTGCAAAGAAGCACACATTTAGCCAGCATACCCTGCACCAAAGAAGGAATACCTAGAAGACAAAATGTGGAGGATGCATAGCACCACATCATGTGACAATCAAAGGAGTGAGTTTCAAGGAGATAGCATGATTGAGCCAAAAGGAATTGCAGTTGAAAATGAGGTTCTGAACATTGCGTCGAAGGAAGAAGGCGTTGAAATGAAGGAAACAGTGGAAGCTATTCAGGAGGATGAAGAAATTGTGGACAATGACCAAGGTTCAGAAAACTGTCACGAAGACCTATCACTTGATGCTTCGTCAATCCAAGAAAAAGAGGAAATCCTTGTTGAGCATTCATCTGTGCCACAAAAAAAAAATCCAAATGAAGAGCTGCAAGCTGTTATAAGAAAAGAAATTTCAAGTACCCTTGGAGAAAATGATCAAAAGGATGGGCAAACTAGTGAGCAGGTTGTGACATTAGAAGAAGTGTATGAAGAACAATCATCATGTTTCAAATGCTCCGCCTCCCGCCCACAAACAAAACAATTCGAAGGGGCGCTACCCTTTATATTTGAGAACTAGCTTATTAAAGAATCCTTAATTTTTAAGGACACGCTTACAGATGTGCACAAGGATGCTTGGTTTATTCGAGATGAGGATACAGACATAAAAGAGTTGTTCCAAGGTTTCAAGGTTGAGTCAGAACTTCATGAGCATGATGCTAGCGCAAGCGAATTATTGTATCACCAACTGCGACCTCCTGAAGATGAATGGATAAAAGAAGAATGTCAACTTGAAGGCAAAGTACCACCTGATGAAGCAAAGAGTGATGAGTAGTTCGAAGGGGCGCTAAGTCTACTTCCAAGAAGATCTCAAGATGAATTAGTAAGTGAAATTTTGCATGTCATAGTTGCGAACGAAACCACACGTCACCAATGGCGACCTCCAGAGGATGTTTGGAATCCCTTTGCACGTGGTAGGTCGGTGTACAATGATCAAGAGTCTCCATTCAAGCACGAAGAACGCCAGGTTGTCTCTTTCCTTGCTCTTGATTTTAAAGGTTATGGATTTGATTATGGAGGTCTAGGAAAGACAATTGGCTTGTGGGTTAATCATGGTCTAAATGAGTTGCCTCAATTGCTGATCTTTCTTGAAGTTTTGCTTGAGTTTGAGATTTGTATTGTGAAAGATTACTTTTTTGAGTTCAAAGACAGATTTGCTAGGCTCCGCGCTATTACTACTGTTGTGTTGCCGCTGAACATCCTAAGAAGTCATGCTCAGAGTTGTATATATTTTTGTCCTCTGAGTCTTGTCCGTTCGAAATTTTTGTCTTGTTAGAGTAGGTTTTCCTTTCCTTAGCTTGGTTCGCTTTGCTTTCCTTAGTTTAGTTCTCTTTAGTTTAGTTGTTGCTTAGTTTAGTTGAGGATAAAGGGATCCCATTTGTGAGGGGCGTGTTGTGCTGTTTTGGATAATCATTCAGGAAGCGCTTTAGAATCTGAGGTTGTTCTTTCGAGTTTTATCATTTGGTTAGGATTTGTAATTGACTCGGAAGGGAATCATCTATTGTGTCTTGACACCAAGTCTCATGATTACTATATTTTACACACATAATTGATTGCCCTAAGTCATTGAGGTTTCTTGGGAGAAGTCGTGGCAGGTGAGAAATCTTAAATCCTATTTAATCACCCCTGTAATTCTCAAACCCAAAAGAGCTTCACTACTTATGAGCCAATTAAGAAAAAAAGGAAAAGAAAAGACAAAATATATCTGAAAAAGGAGCAATGAAAGAAATATCAAACTATTTGGCTTTGGGAATTTGCGAATAACTCCATCGGGGCTATGGACGCCTGGCTGGCAATGGAGCAATATTCGTGGGAATTACAGGATGCTTTTAAAGTTAGGATCATTATGTAGCTCATCACAACGGATTCTAGGAACTTCAATGGTCTTTTGAGTTGGAATAAACACATATGCACACACTTGTAATCAAAAAGATGAGGTGCCTTGATCCAATTTAGGATTCTTCTTCCCTTTCAAGTATGTCCCCTAGTCAATTGATAGGTTGGAAAGAATTATCCAAAGGTTCCGAGTAGGTAAGGGGTTTTGTCTTTGAAATGTTTAGGAACATTTATTCAAAGTACGTTTATGTTGTGACCTTTTCACACATCACCCCATTCAAAATGGGGACCCCCTAAATTTTGCTCCATTCTGGTCTTTTGGCTTTGTTTTTGGGTTGTTTTGCGTCTCTCTCTCTCTATCCCTTTTGTCCTTCCGGGGATGTCCCTATCTTTTGACCTAATTGGAAATTTTGACTAAGTCTGAAGTGCATTTTAATGAATTAGGGTTTTCATTCTTCAGGCTCGTATGAGATCAAATCAAGTTGGCAAATTGAAATATGAACTTGGCACTGTGATCAGGAGAGTACAGGCAGGATCCCATTAAATTTTCATTGAATTCTGGCAACAAACTATTTTTAGTAAGTACTTAATTTGAGGTCATTTCCTTACGATTTCGGAATTCTAACCCCTCCACCACATTCAAGACATTTCAAAGAGCTTGCACACAAAATTTGAGCAGATTTAGACAACTTGTTATTTTTAGTAGTTTTGGCTTCAAAGACAATTTTTAGGGTTTGCATGTGTGATTTTTCAGTGCATGTCAGGATATTCTTTCTGGGTTTTTCAAAAGATTCGCAATGGTATAACATGCAAGTCAAAATGATGACTTGCTATTTTTAGCAGGTACTCGCATGTGGACCAGTTTTTTGGGTTTCTTGAGATCTCACGGGCAATATGACCTGCAAATGCATCCAACAGTTGGTTGATCACTTTTCAGGCACTTACTATTTTTAGCGGGTTCACTCCAATAGCTCCCCAGCACTTCAGTTTCACGAACAGAGCAGCACGCAACAAAAATGGGGTCAAACAGAGGTCATTTGAGGCACATGCAAGTCATATAGGGTTTCCTACTTTTATGCCTAAAATGAGGGGTGAAATTCGGGAAAGTGTTAAACTGATGTATCTCACCAAGATCAGCGTCATTCAGAGAATCCACTGGTGAAATTTGAGCAAAATCCACACTTATACTATTTTTAGTAAGTCATTTCAAGGCTAAAAATAGCAAGTTAGCACGAGGGGTAGGTGTGAACAAGTCAAACAAGTCATGAGGGTCATGCTTGGCAAATTTCAAGCCAAGAAGAGTTGCAGAGGTTTGAGAATCAAGAAATTACTATAAATAGAAAATGAGGGCGAGCAGGCTAAAAAATTGGCTAAGTATTCGAGAGCCACCTCCAAAAGTCTCCTTAACACTCCAAATGAAAATTCTAAGGCATGCAAGTTAAACTGGAAGGAGACCCCTTGAAATGCACCCAAGCTCCAAGAAGATGAGTTGAAAATGTTCCAAGTCTTTGAAAATGGAAGCTCCACCCTCCATATGCACCCATCTTGAACTGAAGGTGTTTGAAAAAATTTCTAAGTGAAAAATGAAAGTAGACCCTCTCAAATGTGCCCTTGTGGTGAGGAGGCTTTGAAATTTTTGTAAGTGTGAGAAAATGGAAGCTCAGGGGGTGATATACACCCAAGGAGGAGTTTTGATGATGAATATTTTCTAAGCCATGTGGAACATGGAAGCTAGGCACCTCAAATGCACCCATCACAAGCAAGGTGCTAAGAAAATATCCTAAGGCAAAGTTAAAATGGAAGAACAGCCTAGCAAATGCCCCCATCATGAAGAGGCAGCTTGAAACGCCTAAGGTATGTAAGATAAAATCACCAAGGGTAGAAATGCGCCCACTAGGTTGTTGGAGGGTGAAAACACCTAAGGCAAGTTGAAATAAAAGCTCACCCTCTAGAATGCGCCCTAAGCAGATGGGGTGGCATTGAAATTTTCTAAGTCTTGGAAACTTGGAGCAAAGACCCTCATATGCACCCAAGGCATGATGATAGAAGGGGGTGTTAAGAAATATTTTAAGGCAAGTTGAAATGAGAGAACACCCCTTCAAATGCGCCCTCAAGAGAGAAGGAAATGGTGAAGAAATTTCTAAGTGTCAAAATGGAATTTCCCCCTCAAAATGCGCCCAAGGTTGAAAGGACAAGACTTAGAAATTTTCTAAGTCATGCAAAGTGGAGGCACCACTAGGGAAATGCGCCCAAGTGGAGAAGTGATGTGAAATTATTCTAAGGCGTTGAGAATATAAAAGCTTGACCCCCTAAATGCGCCCAAGTTGAGAAGAGGTGCAAGGAAATTTTCTAAGTAAGAAAACATGAAGTCCACCCCCCCAAATGCGCCCTTGGCATGAAGTAAAAGTGTTGAAAAAGATTCTAAGTATGAAATGGAGGCTCACCCTCTAGAATGCGCCCTCAAGAGAAAAGGCAAGGCTTAAAAAATTTCTAAGTTAGAAAATGGAAGTAGAAGACCTCAAATGTGCCCAAGGAAGAAGGTGGTTGAAGAATATTTTGTAAGGCTGGAAATCTGAAGAACATGGGTCTAAATGCGCCCAAGAAAGAGAATGTGTGGGATAGAAAAGTTTCTAAGGCTAAAGAAAAACTACACCTCCCTAAATGCACCCACAAGGTAGCTTGGTGATTGAAAATGTTCTAAGGCAATGAGAATAAAACTACAACTCCTCTAATACGCCCATGAAGAGGGAATGAAGGATGCTCAAGTGGAGATTATCTAAGTGGTGAAACAAAAGCACAAGAGGTGATGTGCGCCTAAAGGAGGTAGATGAATTGAAAAAAAATTCTAAGTATAAAAAAATGAAAGTAGACCCTCTCAAATGCGCCAAGATAAGTAAGAGGAGGTGTTGAATATTTTCTAAGGCAGGAAATCTAAAGCCAAGGGGCCAAATGCGCCCAAGGTTATATGAGGTTGAAGAATATTTTCGAAGGCTTGGAAACTTGAAGTGAGCCCTCCCAAATGCGCCCAAGGCAGGTAAGAAGGGGAAAAGATAGTGAAAATTCTCTAAGGTATTAAAAACATGATGCTAGAAGGGTTAAATGCAAGAGGTGAAATACGTTCGCAAGGAAGAGATGAAATTTGTCTAAGGCACGAAGGATTTGAAGATGAAGTAGAACTCAAACCTCAAGCTCCCATATATGCCCTCAGGGAGGAGAAATTTCTAAGGCAAACTCAAGGTGGTAAATGCGCCCTTGAAGAAGACCTCATGGAATGAACACACAAGTCTCTAAATGTGCCCATGATGAAAAGTTATGCTAGAGAAGAATGATGAATTTTATCACATCCAAAGATCAGTCAGGCCTTGGAAATCAGAACATGGAAATTAGGTAAGTGAAGTGAATTTATATTATAAGTGTTCTAATACTCTTATTTTGTTTGTTTTGTAGGGTGAACACTGGGGCCAAGGCGAGATTACTTGAGGTGATGGAGCAAAACCACGTTATAACCTTGGAAGGGGATAAAGTTACACATTTCAAACTCCTCCATGACGTCTCATGTGCACCCAACTCAGGTAGGCAGGTGGCAAGGAAGAAGTGGGCGAGTCCAAGGCGAGAAAATCCCTCAAGATTAGTATGGAGGAGGTGATAAAGGCCAAGCATTAAAGATCATCCTCTAGCACTAAAACGTCCTCAAGGCTAAGGAGGAGGAATGAGCAAAAACTTCAATGTTAAAGAGTGACAACAGGATGGATCGAAGAACAAAGTAGAGGAATTCTTCTTAAGTGTGAAGTCCCTCTTCGGCAATATCCAAAGTTGTGACCGAGTTTTCAGTCAAGGAGAAGAACAGTGGGAACCCGTTTCTGGATGAGAATCTTCTGGATGATAGTGGGCATTAATTGCTCATAGTTGTTTCTGCAGAGTAGTGGAGAATCTATTGTTCATTTATCACCCCACTCCTCTATGTGGCAGTTTTTAGGGCAGAACCCTAACTAGGGCTTAAGTGGCTCAATCTAAGCCCTTTATTGTAATTAAATCTAAGCCGTCTGTTGGACTGAGCTAACTATAAAAGGGGCATCCCCCCTCATTTGTAATAGATTAGATTAGAATAGCTAAAGATAGAAAGACAACTACGATATAGAGCTTAGAAGTAGCATAGCATAGATTGCATAGTTTAGATTGAAGAGGAAGGAAAGTTTTCTATTTGAATGTTTTGTAAGAAGTTGTTGTGAACACTCTCATAATACAAAGAGTTATCATTGCTTGATGGTTCTATCTTTTGTTGTGGGTAGTTAGCGAGGCTTCTTTGTCTTTCCAATTCACTTAGAATCATAAAGTAGCTTAAAGTAAAGTAGATTTTATTTCATGCAAGTAGTTGGTAGTTGTGGAATGTGGTGTTTGCTTTGAGCAAGCTATATTTATCCATACCACTAGCGGGATCACTGATGGTGGGTTCGACTTGTGTGGTCGACTGGAACACTTGGAACTTGGCTCAAAACCCTAGGCGCCCTTGGCTAGATGGGGCGCCTATGTCTGGCATTTTCATGATTTTCAATTTTCACTTTATTGCAACATTCCTATTTGATCCAAGATTTTGGTTGTTTGATAGACCTTGAGAACTTGTCGATGGATTCGTTGCGAAGCTGGATAAAATCTGAGGAGAAACCCCAAGATTGCAAACTCTAAGAAGTGATTTGGGCCCTTCAAATCTTGGGCGCCCCTAACTAGATGGGGTGCTTTTCCTTCAGAAACTTGATGATTTTCAATTTCTCCCTCGTTTTTGGTGTTCGTTCAATCTTTGATTGTCAGTGTTTGACAAGTCCTCTGAACTAGCTGATGGATTTGCTATGGAGCTGGACTAAATCTGGGATGAATCTCTTGGAAGTGACTAACCCTTAAAACTAGTTTTTAATGCCTTAATTTTTGTGAGCCCCTGGCCTATAGGGGCGCTTTTCTTTGCCAAAGCCATTTTTTCAAGATTTTCAACTTTCATTTGCCTTTTGTTCACCGTTTGTTAGCCGTGTTCGTCATCCACCAACTGTGCTCACCGTCCATCAACCACGCTCGTCGTCCGTGTGCAACACCAACACTAGTTGTTCACGTGTTTATTGATTAGGTCGATTGCCGATGTTGATGTGTTGACTGCGTTCACCATTGCATTTGTGTGATCTACAAAAACTTTCTAGACAGTTTATTTTTCGCAATTTTCAACTTTTCAAAACCCCCTCCTTCGTTCACCTGTTTCGAGCATCTTTCATCGTGGATTGATTTGTGCAACATTTGAGGCTTAGATTCTGACACTTGGTATCTGGCCATCCTCCATTGATGACCTCGAAGGTCCTAACTTTTCTTTTGAAAAAGTGAAGACCCACCAAAGCAAAACTAACTTTTTGATGATTCTGACTGGACCAGTGTGATTGTGAGAAAAAATTAACCAATCAAAATCATTTTTAGCCATTTTTGGAAAGTTTCTATATTTAGGGTTTTTCTAAAAAATAGGGGCCTGAAACCCTAATTTTTATTTTTTGAAAAAAACTAGGGGCATCCTCTTGATAATAAACCCAAAAACACCCCATGATCCGTTTGATGTTCAAAAATTTCTAAGAATAGACAATTGCTATTTTTAGACATTTTCACCTTTTTTGACTTTTGACGACAATTTTACAAGATTTTGACTATTTTTACCAAAATGCCTTAATGAAGCAAAATTTTATTTTGAGTACAACATTTGGCTCTGTTTTGGGACCATGTCAAATACTTAGGGTATAGGAGAACTGAGAATCTCTAGATATTTAAGCATAGACCAGTGTTTTATCAATTGGGCATAAGAGTCAAAACTATTTCCTAATCACTTATTAGTTGGAATTTCCTTGAAATTGCCTAAAACAAGACTACCTAATCACCTAAAACACGACAAAAATTTTACGAAACGGGGAAATACATTATGACATGATGAAAAACAAAAAGAAAATTACTCCACCCCCAAAGGGATGAAGTGCTTTAGATATTGTTCGTTGTATGGCAGCGGGAAGAGCCTCCCATCCATGTCACTTATGCCTCAAAGGCTTCACTTCTCTTTTGATGTGTATTGCAAGCGACAATCCCTCCGGGATGAAGATTCTCAGGTTTTCATATATCCAGGCAAAGGTACTCCGACAAAAGTTAGAATATGATGCAAATGGGAAAGCTAATACACCAAAACCCCTCTTTTGCACTCTGATGCACGAGCATTGGTATCCTTGTTCCCTGGAGTTGATATTCCAAAGGTCTTGGAAATTAAATTGAAAATTGGAAGTGTTTGTTGTGAACTAGAAACCTTGGGAGGGTTGAATGCTTGCTGCCTGTGTAGACATGAAGGCCACATCAAAAGAAACTGACCATTAATAAGAAATAAAAACAACACCAAGGCTGCCTTTGGCGGAGGCAACATAAATAAAATGCAGCCCTCGACAACGGATGGGTGGGCGGATAGATATAATAATAAGGTGGAGGGAACTGTGGAACACAGTCCCACTCCGCCGCAATTAGATGAGAGGTATTCCCCCTCAAACCCTAAGAACAATAACAAGAAAAGAAATAGCTCTCCGCAGTCGGAGAATGTGGAAGCAGCAAAAACTAATAAAGGTACATCATGTGTCGAGGAGAGCTTGACCTCTCTAATGCAAGAAATAGACAACAATATAATGAGGGAAAATGTAGAGAATGATAAACTCAAAAAAGGAAAGGAAGACTCTGAACCTGGCCAAAAAATAAAGTCTGATAGACTAGTAAACAATGTCAAACTAAATGCCTAGCAGCTGGCCTTGCAAAAAAAAGACAAACTAAAGAAAGTAACTCAAAACCAGCCAAAGAGATATATTCGTTTAACTCTAAATACTTCAAGAAGAGTAATGCAACGGAATCTCAACCCGAATGCTGCCCCTTGGAAATAAGTGGGGAGATGCCATTACATATTTCTCAAGATCGGGATGTGGATCAGGAGGGAATATTGACTGAAGGAACTGAGGTTGATCTTGAAGACATTCACCCTGAAGATTTGGGGGACAGGTTGAAAATTTTTGTTACCCTCAACACCATGTCCTTTGTAATTGGGAATGAAAAAGTTGATTAAATTGCGGTCCCTAATCTGGCAATGAATCCCCTTAAACCCCTTGGTGGAGTGGTGAGTTCAGATAGATTCACATCACAGTCAGGCATGGATTCTGCAGATGACCTTGGGCCATTCTCTACTAAGGAGACCACTAATGGGGAAGAGACTCCCATGGAGGTCATAATAAAAAAGACCCGAAGATATAGGAAAAAGAAAGGACTGGAGATTGGTAAAACCCCCCCAGATAAAGATCCCAACCAACTCCAAAAGGACAAGAGAAAGAAACTCAGTGGGATCCTACCTCTTAATGCTAAAAGGATGGAAGCAGAAAATACGCTCCCCAAATGTTTTGATAATTTCAAATGTGATAAGGGTCCCCCTCCCAATGAACAAACATAATGGAGGTCAACTGCATTTCCTGGAATGTATGGGGACTTGAAACCCTTGATAGAAAACATGTTGTAAGAAGATTCTTAGCTCAGAAGAAAGATAAGGACTTTGTTTTGCTGCAAGAGGTCAAAGCCACTGGCTTCACCCTTGAAACTAGTCTGAGGGTGATATGGAAAGAAGCAGCTTAGTTAGCCACTAAGCGTGAAAAAGGCAAAGGGGGGGTTGTTATTCTGATGACAAATAACTGGTCACATTTTGTGGATAGCTTTGGGACCTCCCCTTGCAATCGGGTTGTGTGGGTGATTATTAGAAAAAAAGAAAGTTACTTTGGGATCTGCTCAGTATATGCCCCTAATGAATATAAGGACAAGATCCTCCTTCGGAACTGGCTATACAGCCTGCAAGATATCGCTCGGCTCATTGGAGGGGACTTCAATTTTGTAGAGAGAGAGGAAGAAAAATGGGGTGGAACAGGCCTAGATTGGAAAGGAAATGAGAGATTTTACTGGCAAAGAATGAAATCCAAACTGAAGCTTGAAGATCCTATTGAAGGGCAAAAGAAAGACTGTCAAGCTATTTGGTTTACATGATGCAATTCTCAAAAAGGTGGTAGGAGAATCTATTGTAAGCTTGACAGGTTCTACATAAATAAAGCTTTCTTCTTGGCCTCCCCCATGAAAGACTTGGCCTCCCCCATGAAAGAAGGGTGTAAGGTTGAAATGACTCCACATTCCTTATCGGATCACCACCCGATAAGGGCTAAGTTCTGCCTCAAAGAGGGAGTGCCAAAGGTTGTTGGCAATAGTAATGCTTTTTGCCTGAATACCAACCTCCTTCAGGACAATGACTGTAAAAGTGCTAACCTGTCCCTTAGGTTTATGAACAAGTGGATGCATCGAAGGCTATCCCCCATTGACGGATGGTCATTGAATACAGAGGGATGGAAAGTCTTGTTTCAAACAATTGGGAAAAAGAGAGCCAAGGATAACAGAAGGAGAGAGACTCTCCTTCAAAATGAACTTCTCCAAGCATAAACGGATCTGCAAGCGAATCCTATGGATGAAAGACTCACAAATAGGCTAGCTATGGCCAAAGACAGCCTAAGGAGGCTTCAAAATCGCAAGATACAAGGCCTAAGAGTAAGATCTAAACTGAACTGGCTAGAGAATGGTGATAAAGGCACAAATTTTTTCTTCAGAAACATTAAGGAGAAGTAAGCTAGAGCGCAGATAGATCAGATCACAGTAAATGACACCTCCTTAGTCAATCAAGAAGAGATAAGAGAGCAATTTTTCCAATTTTATAAGAGCCTCTTCTCCTCAAAGGGAGGGATGGAGGCTAATGCCGAGGAAAGGGAACATATTAAAAAAGTTGTCCCAAGGAAGGTCAATGAAGAAATGGCAAGGGAATTGAGGAAGGAAATATCACAAGTTGTCAAAAAAGCTATACTTTTGCTCAAAGATGATAAGTCTCCAAGCGCAGATGGCCTCCCTGCAGAATTCTACAAAACATTTCTAGACTGGGTGAGTGAAGACTTGTTCCTTGTCTACAAAGAAGCCTTTGAAAGAGGCTCACTAGGCAGGAAGATCAATAAAGGGGTAACCAAATTAATTCCAAAGGAGGGTGATAGAGCCCTAGTTAAAAACTGGACACCCATCACTCTACTCAATGTCTCATATAAGATATTGGCTAAGATATTAGCGGATAGGGTGGCACTTATCCTTCCCTCTATCATAAATTCCACATAGACAGGTTTTATTAAGGGAAGATACATACTGGAAAATTTGATAACTAGTTGGGAGGCAATGAATTGGGCAAAGCAAACAGGACAAGAAGCAGCAATTGCTATTACTAGACTTTGAGAAGGCATATGATAGAATTGAGTGGGACTTTGTGCTACTGGTTCTAAAGGCCTTTGGCTTTCCTAATTCCTTTTGTCATATGGTTAAAACCCTCTTTCAGCATGCAACTGCTCAGGTAGAGGTCAATGAGGTTCTCACTCAAGAAATCTCCCTGGAGAGATCCATAAGGCAAGGGCGTCCACTTGCACTGGCACCGTTTGTAATAGCTTCAGATGCACTGCACTATGTGTTGAGGGAGAGCTCTATAGTTCCAAGGGTAAGGGGCATTATTCTGCCAGATGATAGTGAGCTCCTAAACCTACAGTTTGTCGATGACACCTCAATCATGTTAACCCTAGAGGAGGACAATCTGGCAAATCTATTGGGTTAATTAGATATTTTCTACTCAACCTCTGGGGCTAAAATTGTCCCCTCCAAATCTTGTCTCTTGGGCTGGAAGGAAAAACCCCTAGATTGGGTTAATAACTTTGGGCTTCAATGGGGTGGTCCTCAGAAATTGGTAAGATACCTTGGCATCCCCTTTGCTGTGGAACCTAATACAAAGGAGATGTGGCAGTGGATTAGGGACAAAATTGAAAAGAAACTTGCTAAGTGGAATAGACAATTTCTATTCTTGGTTGGTAGAATTCAAGTCTGTCAAAAGATACTCTCATCCTCCAGCATATACTTTGCTTCTGTCTGGTTTTTCAACTCATATCGGATCAATGATATTCAAAAAAGGATAAGAGTTTTCTTGTGGTCATATGGCAAAGGTAAAAGAAAGAGGCACTCGGTCAAATGGGAATGGTGCACAATTGAAAAACTCAAGGGAGGTTTGGGACTAAAGGATTTAAGGTTGCAAGGTATTGCTCTAGCTACGAAGTGGGTGATTGGGGCATTAGAAGGAGGGGAGCCTTGGAAGGTTTTAATCAGGCAAAACATGCTTAGTGTCGTTCCCAAGCATGCAAAAACATGGAAATCTCTAACACTCAATGATATCCTTAGTAGTGATTGGACTATGTTACCTGCAGGATCCAATGTGTTTAAAACCATTTGGAAGACCTGGGAAATGATGAAGAAGTGCCTAACCAATTACCACTTCACCAAAGGGGACAATGGGATCATCTAGGCTAATAAATCTATATGGTGGAATCTAAAACATAAAGGGAAACCACTTACATTAATTCAAGGCTGCTCAGCAAGAGGATGGGCCCACAAAGGGATCCAATGTTTCAAAGACATTCTGAAAGATGGTAAATTGAAAGAATGGAATGATTTAAGCTCAGAATTCAATATTCCTCCCACCAATTGGAGGACTTACACTGTAATGTCCCCATTCTGGGAATGACACCATGGTGACCTCATTCTAGCCCATCCAACATTCCCGTGGGTTAGATGGCATGAAGGGAATGATTTTGGCCATGAGAGTTAAATTTTGTTATTAAGATGTGTTTAGGGGATTAAGAGGGAATTATCCTTAATCTAATCAAAGCATAATGTTGATCTTATTTTATCATTATCTCTTGGTCCAGTTGTAAGTCAAAGCACACAAGGAGGTCAAAGTAAGCAAGGAGCTCTACTTACTGGTCAAAGCAAGCAAGGAGCTCTACCTCAAGTCAAAGCAAGCAAGGAGCTCTACTTGCTGGTCAAAGCAAACAAGGAGGTCTACCTCAAGTCAAAGCAAGCAAGAAGGTCTACTTCAAGTCAAAGCAAGCAAGGAGGTCTATTTGCAAGACCAAGCTAACAAGGAGGACAAAGCAAGCAAGGAGGTGAGTCGACCTCATCAAATCAGATATGTTTCTAGAAGGTTCCCATTCCTATGGCGGTTGAGGTGACTTAAGGGAGAAGCTACCAAAAAATAGTATTTTAAGATCAAATTTGATCTCTTCCTTGAGCGGCTCAAGGAAGCTTCCAAAAATAGAATTTTTTAATGCTCAGAAAGGCAATCAAATCTTCCTAGGGCAGTTTGGGGAAACTTAGCCAAGAAGATATTGAATATTTTAATGGAGCAAATCAGATCCTCTTTTGGGACAACTTGAACTAGGTACCTTAGCCTTGAAGTAAAGTAAATATTTTATTAAAAACAAATCTGATTCATTCCTAGGGCGGTTTGGTCTTAAGGCCTTATTTAAAAAGGCTTGGGTGGTTGAGAAAGACATGTTTTTGTGTTGCTATTCTGATTGAAGAGAGTTGTCTGTTGACTGACAATAATTTTCAGTCTATTCAAGGTGATGCTCCCTTGAATATTGTGGTATGGTGTTGCTCCCATTCCACCATGTGAGATGAATTCAAGTAGAGTTCATCATAGAGCTTAAACAAATTGCTTTGGTGAAGTTTCAGTTGCAGATTATGACCTTGTTTTGGTGGCACTTTTATCTATACTTGTTGATAGGAGACTTTCAAGAGCTTCATGTGGCAAAAAAGGATAATCTTGGCGGTTTCCAGCTTCGGGCATAATCGGATTTTTGTTACAGCAGTCCTCAAGCAGACTTCATTATCATATCTGAAGAGTTTTTGGGCATCTACAATCTCCAGTGGGCTGCTACAATCGATTTTTAGTCATCTCCAACTGGGCATATCATCCTACTTCACATAGCTAGGGTTTGGACTTGTGTTTTGGCACAAGTGGATGTAATTGGAGGTCTGAAATTCAAATCAGACCTGACTGTTTGTATTTCCAGCCTTCTCTATTTGTAATCAGCTTCAAATCAAATAAGAAGTTGAGCTATCTTTGTTGGGTATGTCCATCTATATATTTATGTGCCCTATTTAATTGCTTAAAGTCTATGTTCAAGTTCATTTCTTTCTATTTGTGCTTGGAATCTTTCAATCTGCATATTACAGTAAACCCTAGTTGAAAATCAAAGTTAAGAACAAATCAGAATTTTCAGACCACCACAGAATTTTTTTTCAGTTTGAACCGGTAAGGGTTCTTACATACACAATCCTCAAGGAGTCTTGCAATCAGATAAAATTTGATGTGGTAAAAAAGAATGATACTACTCAATTTAAAGACTTCCAATGGAAAAATGGCAATAGTATAATGAAAACCAAAGCTAAGGAAATGTACTCTATGCTAACAAAATACACAGATTTGACGAAATATTTGAAGCAAACTTGGAAACTTAACTAGAACAGGAATCAATGGCAAAAAATCTTTCAAACTAATTGCTGTAAGCAGCTATAGGCAAAAAAAGCCTATTTCAGATGGCTTCTAACAATCCAGAAACTGTCCTTCAAAAGCAAAATTGATGATATTGATATATGCAGCATCTGTAGAATTCCTGAAACAATTAATCATATTGTCTTTGAATGTATTTTTGCTAAAGAGATATGGAAGTTGTTTTGTAACAAGCACGATATCTGGGGGAATAATGAAAAACCCCTTCTTGAGAAAATTTTATTTAATCATAACATAAAAATGGGGAAAACTGCTGCCCTATTTTGGCTCTGCCTTTCATTTGACATTATGTGGGCCATCTAGAAAGCAAGGAATGAAGACAGGTTTCAAGGAAGGAAGAGGATGCTTACTGAGTCTTATAGAGGGCTCATGTTGTACAATGTTGCCATGCAGGTCTACATTACAGTGGGAATCTCAAATGACAAATTTTGGAAATACCTGGAGAACAGAGAAATCACAATTGATATCATGGAAGCAAGGCAGGAACATATGTGGCTGGAGGGGCATCCAGATGTGGAAGTTTTCTTGAGGGCTCTTCATGCATTTCGGCAAGACCTTGTAGAGGGGTAGGGCACTAAAGTTGACAAGAATCAAAACAAAGTGGGACAGCCAGTGGAACCTTTTGTTGAAGAACTAGCAGCTCCAGAGACACTGATAGCTACAAAAGGTGGTAATGAGATAGAGTAAAGCAAATAGAGGACAGCAAACATGTTTTGTTTATATCCTTTTTGATCTACACTAGATGTTTTCATAGAACAAAGGTGGTAATGAGATAGAGTATAGCAAATAGAGGACAGCAAACATGTTTTGTTTATATCCTTTTTGATCTACACTAGATGTTTTCATAGAACAGTGAAATATAAATGTATATATTGCTAATGATGCTTTGACGTAACTAATGGCAGTTTGATAAAGGTTTTACTTTTGGGATCCACTCTTTTGACCTCATACAAATGAGGATAACTGTTGATACTATGTAAAGGGGTAGTCTAGAATTAAACAGATATTGTTGGGATTTGCTTTTTGACCTCATGTAAAAGGGGATGACTGATGATTTGTTGTAATGGGGGGTACTCTAGAGCTGATCCTTGGATGAACATCTGATCTATGTGGTTTGTATTTGCTGCTTCTATTATACTTAATACAAGAAAACACATCCAAAGACTCATTGTACATTCAGATGTACGTTGAAATAAAGTTAATGAAAGTAAAACATAAAATAATAACACTTTGAAAGATTTTTAGACTTTGGCTCAAAGCAAGGTAGGCGTAAGATTTATTTCCTCAAAGCTTTCCAACAAAAATTACACATTTGGGACAGCAGATTGTATCAAGAAGACAAACATACAATATACAATCAACAACCAAATTACACTAAACAAATGTTAACAGATACTGAATAGCAAAACTTGAAGGCAACTAAGGCTCAACAATTTTGTTATAGCAACAACGGTTCTGAACAGATACTATATAGCAAACTTGTAGGCACTAAGGATCAGCATTTTTTTATCACAAGCACGGTTAAAAAATAATGAGCAAGGTTGCTCTTATTTATACACACACAAGGTGTAGGGAACCCTAAAATCTCCTTGTGTTAACAATCAATCTTGCCAACATGCAAGATTTATTCCTATGTCTAAACAAACTAAACTAAAAGTTAACTAGAATGTTAACATTAGTTAATTGATCTAAAACTAAAAAAAGCTCCAACTGTACAATAGGTAACTCCAAAGAATAGACATGCATGAAAGGACGATCGGTTAAACTCGGAAAAGGCCTAGAGGTAATTGTTGTTATCACTTGAGTTCTATTCCTGGAAATATCTGCACGCTTCAACTGGCAATTCACTGATTGGTAACTTTGGCGGCTCTATAACTAGAGTGATAACCTCTGCTTCTTCTACAGCATTTTTCCTCTTGATGCTTTCCTTGATTTTTCTCAATAGAAGAGTATTGCATGATGAAACCGTGAAGTTTGACTGTGAACACATATATGTTTGGACAAGTTCTACACAAAAGCTAAAAGTAGCTTCGCTGAATCTTCTTCAGAAAAAGGGCAAATTTTTGGAGAAAAATCTAAGATATGGGTTTTGTAGAGAATATCGTTTTGAATAGACCCAGATCTTCCGTTTTTCAAAAAACTAATCTTTTCACCAACATGCAAGAACCCCTCAAAAATATAAGTTGTGAAGCAAACATTTTCAAGAAAAAATGGAGATATGGGTTTTGTAAGTGTTCGTGTGCTGAAGAGACCTGTTGTGACCTATTTCACACATCGCCCCATTGCAAATGGGGACCCCCTTCTTTTTGTTTTTTGGGATTTTGCCTTGGCAGCGCAATTGCTTATCACCATTTTATTTACAATGAGGAGTTAGAGTTTTGTGGAAATCATCTGAGCCAAGTAGAGAATTCAAGCCCATATCAGTGCCTAGATATCATGGAAGTGCTCAGAAGGACCGGTAGACGAGGAATGCCATTGCTTTGAGTCAATTCTGACACTTCCTATTTTTTAGGGGTTCTGCTTTTTTGTTTTTTCGCTTTTTTATTTTTGGCATTTTTAGGACATTCTGGAGTTCCTATTTTTTAGGGATGCTTTTTGCTTTTTTTTTCTATTTTTGGAAAGTTTCTATTTTGGGAAAAGTTTCCATTTCAAGATCCTACTGACTGTGAAGCCAATGTAACTCCAGAATGAGCAAATCAATAGAAAAATCAAGGCAAATGGTGAAAGATTGATGAAAATGGCTAAGACTGGGAAATTCGCCAAAGAGAAGGAATGGCAGGCCAACCTTGAAGTCCGCCCTTGCCTTTGGCAAGCCAAAGGCAAGCACTGGCAGGCCAAGAGTGAAGTCCGCCCATGGAAAGGAAGCCTCCAAGATCGCCATGCCTTGATGAAGTGCAAAGTCCGCCCTGTCTTGGCAAGCTCCAAGTCCGCCATAGGCAAGACAAGCTCAAAGTCCGCCCTTGGCAGAGAAGACACAGTCTGCCCATGAGAGAGGTGGATGGAAAGACAAGCCTCCAAGTCCGCCCATGTCAAAGAGATGTCCAAGTCCGCCATGGACAAGGCAAGGCTAAAGTGCGCCAATGTCAAGGAGAGGCTGAAGTCCGCCCAACTTTGGGAGAGGAAATTTTTCTAAGGCATGGATAAAAAAAATATGCCTAGAGAGAGAGGGGATCAAGCTAGCATGAAATTCACTCCTCGACATGACAAAATGAAATCCTAAGGCACGAAAGGAAGGATGAATGGCAAGGCAAACATGAAGCCCGCCCAACTCAACATGAAATAAATAACTAAGGCATGGACATAAATGCAAAATGGCACAGAAACCTCCAAGTCTGCCCAACCCAAAAGGAGATAGAAAATTTGAAAATTTTGACTAAGTCAGATGTTTGGCTAAGTATAAAGTACGCCACAGGACGAGAGATTCGTCTAAGGCATTGGCCAAAAATACGCCAAGTATGGAGGATGGTAGAGCATCATGGCAAGTCCACCCTTGCCTGTGGCAGGCCAACCCCAAAGTCCGCCCTAGCTTTGGAAAGACAACTTGCAAAGTCTGCCCTTGCCTTGGAAAGAAATGGCAAAGCATCTTGAAAGTCCGCCATCAGCCTTGGCAAGCCAGCCTTCAAGTCCACTTCCCTCTGGAAAAGCCATCATGAAGTCTGCCATAAGGAAGTAAAGAATGGAAAGACATTGAGGAAGTTCGTCCATGGCATGGATCAGTCAAAGTTCACCCTTGGCAAGAGGAAAATTGGCAAATCTATTGAGAAGTCCGCCCAACTTTGGAGGCAAGGAAAATTTCTAAGGCATTGGCAAAGTGCGCCAAGCATGAGAATGTCTAAGCACTCACCAAGTTCGCCTAGTATGAAGATGGCGGGCCGAAGACAAAGTCCGCCCAAAAGGAAGTGCACATGGTCTAGCCAAAGATGAAGTCCGCCAAAGCATGTCTAGCCAACCTTGAAGTCTACCATGCACTTATCCAAGCCAGCTTCAAAGTCCGCCTTGTCCAAGACACAACCAAGTCTGCCAGGGAGAAAGAAAAAGAATTGGCTTGCCAATGAGGAAGTCCGCTCAAGCATAATAGAAAAATGGCATGTCAAGTCCAAAGTCAGCCAAGGTCAGAAACAAGCATGGTAAAATTTGCCAAGAGGAAGCAGAAAAAGGGGCTAAGTGTGGAATTTTCCTACAATAAAAGTATCAAATTTTGACTAAGTGTTGAAAAAAAAAAAACGGGAAAATTGAAGAGGAATAAGGAGGAAATGAATAAAATTCTTGCCCAAGGATGGAGTTTGCCCTACTTAGCACAAGCCACACTCAGAATTGAAGATAAATCCACAGGCAAAGTTCACTCAAGCATAAAGATGGCCAAAATCTTGGCTAAGTGTTGGATGGTCCACATGAAGGCATTACATAATGAAATTGAATAGCCAAAATTTGGCTAAGTATGGGAAATACTTCACAGAGAAAGTTCCAATTTCTTCCATTATGGTGAAGGCACAAGAGAGTTCTTCTCCAAATGCAAGGCACTTGAAGGAATTTCAAAGCAATTAGGAAGGAAAAGTTCAATAACTACTCCAAGGGGAGACTTCCAGACTTCAAATGCAAGTGAGAAGAAGAAATCAACATCTCAAAGGAAATCCAAGATCAAAGCCAAGAAGAAACAAGCACAAAGGACAAAGTCGTTGGTGAAGAAAGATATTCTAAGGCAAGTGCATGGAAAAAGAACAAGGAGACCAAGGAGGACATCCAGCACGCTGAGGTGGCGCCTCGTCATCTTCGAAACCAATCAAATTGTTCCAAGTTAACATGTCTAGGTTCAATGAACCTGACTTATCTATGGAGTTGGTTTATATTTAGCAAGAGGGACAAGTGTCCCAAAATGTAATTTTCTTATTGGTCGAGAGGTAGTTAATTGTGACAAGCCCTAATTAGGGTTTTATTTTGTAATCTCGTCCGTTGATTCAAAATCAATCTTGGCCATTGAATTGTAATCGAGGAGTCTATAAATTGAGCTCTCCCCTCATTTGTAAGGGGTGAAGTGAGTAGTATGAGATTGTTGCGATAAGACTATTTCTGTTAATAAAAGCTCTAGTGCATGATTTGCTTAGAACCACTTTTGTTTTCAAATAGTGTGCAAGGTTTACATCTTTTCCTTCAACAGTTAGAGTAAAGTTAAACTAGTATTTCATTTATATGTTTGTTAGTGAATGATAGATTTGATAGCAGTGGTGGATGAAATTAAGCTCATACTTTTGTTGAATAGATGATTTGTATTCAATGTGTAAAGTTAGCCTGAGCTATTAAGTTGTGGATGCTTAACTTTCGTTTGGATAATTGTTAATTCAAACATGAAAATCATTATCACCTCCATTGAAGATTGCACCCACTTTGCGTAAGCTGTCCTAAAGAAGGCGAAACAAAGTGCGGTTATTCCAGTTTTATCTAGTCACTGCCGTCTCTTGAGTTCTTAGGCATAGCTCAGACCTCTAAACCCTTATCTTTTTGCCCTTTTTTTTTGGAAAATTTGAAATACCCGATGGAAAGAGCCTCAATGTCAAAACCGTCTAAGTCCTAAACTTGCAAATAAACTATAACGTAAGTCCCCTTGTGATTACCAGCAAATCACAACGCCCACTGGTTTTATCCACATGTCATGACCTGACTAAAGAAACATTGGAGTTATTGTATACGCATTAACTTTTCAAGAGAGGATAGAGTGTCCTTGGGCATCTTTATTTTGTGTTTGGTGGGATATTAAAAACACACACCAAGAAGACCCAAATCGTCCGTTTTTCGACAAACAAAGTTTTTCCTGAAAAAGATAATCTTTTTGAAAATTAGAAGCAGTAGATGTAGCAAAGGCAAATTTTTCGAAAGAAATTTGAGGTCTGGGTTTTGTGGCCAATTTTGTGCCGAATAAACCCTGATTGTTAGATTTCTCAAAAAACTGATTTTTCTTGAACATGCAAGAAACCCTAGAAAAGTGGAAGCCGAAAAAGCAAAGGAAAAAGTTTTCAATCTTTGAGGAAGAATGAAAAAGAAGTTGACCCAGATAAATGAAAACTGAAAACAATGACCTTTTGTTCCTGAAAATTGATGCCCTGGAAGAATGGAGGACGAAAAAATGTTCTTATGTGCAACCTGTACTCAAATCTATGAAGATATCTGAAAAGCCCCTTCGTTTGATCCTTCGAATGTTGTTGAGAAGAAAATTCAATGTTTGCTCTTGAAGTCTACCTACAAAATAATGAAGAATAGACGCCCAAATGCTTCTAAAGTAAAGTTTGGAGGTGAAAGAAGCAGTTAACTCATGAAAACCCTTATTTTAGGAGTCATCATGTGAAAATATCTGTTAACTCAAGTTAACTTGGTCACCACCTTGAGATAAGGCATCCAACCTCAACAACGTTAGAATATTTTTCAAGATTTTCAAATTTCGCTTGATAACATGCCTCCATTTGATCTTTTCGATTTCGAACGTCTGATGGATCCTCTAGTCTAGCTTACCGATTCGTTGCAGAGTTGGATCAAATCTAAGAAAGATTCTCCTAGAGGTTGCAAATCTTAAAAACTGCATTTGCCCCCTTGAAAGCTTGGGAGCCCCTCGCTGGGGTGCTTTTTCTTCACCAAACTTAATCATTTTTTAAGGATTCTCAACTTTTTTCAATTTGCCTATCGTGGTTCGTTTCTCCACTCAATCTGAAATTGCCAATGACTGATGAATCTTTTGGCTAGGCTGAGATATTCATCGGAAAGCCTGAAGAATTCCAGAAAGGATGACTAGTTTTGCAAATCTTGAAAGATGATTTAGAGGGCTCAAATTCCTAGGTGCCCTGGCTATCAAGGATGCTTTTGTCTACAAAAGATATAATTTTCACTTTGTCCTCTCGACGAAAATACCTCAATTTGATCTTTGTTTCTGGATGTTTGATTGCTCTGATGAACTTGTTTATGGATTCATCACAAAGCCTGAAAAAATCTGAGGACTTGCTGGAGGTCATGAAACCTGAAAACTGAATCTGATGCTTCACAATTCTGGGCGCCCCTGGCTTGCAGGGGCACTTTTCTACTCTATACGTAGCCATTTTCTGAGTTTCTTGACTTTCTTTGTCTTTTGGCATTTCCCGCTTGATCCTCGTTTGCGAGCGTTTGACAAATCTCGTGAATTGGATGTTGGACTCGTTGGAAAGCCTACAGAATTCTGAAGAGGATGACCCATTCTACAAACCCTAAGAGCTATTTTTGAGGGCTCAAAACCCTAGGTGCCCCTGGCTAGATGGGGCGCCTATGTGTGGCATTTTCATGATTTTCAATTTTCACTTTATTTCATCATTCCTATTCAATCCAAGATTTTGGTTGTTTGACAAATCTTGAGAACTTGTCGATGGATTCGTTGCGAAGTTGGATCAAATTTGAGGAGAAACCCCAAGATTGTAAACTCTAAGAAGTTATTTTGAGCCCTTGAAATCTTGGGCACCCCCAACTAGAGGGGGCGCTTTTCCTTCAAAAACTTGATGATTTTCAATTTCTCCCTCGTTTTTGGTGTACATTCGACCTTCGATTGCCGACGTTTGATAGGTCCTCTGAGCTAGCTGATGGATTTGCTATGGAGTTGGACTAAATTCGGGATGAATCTCTTGGAAGTGGCTAACCCTAAAAACTAGTTTTGAATGCCTTAATTTTTATTAGCCCCTGGCCTGCAAGGGCACTTTTCTTTGCCAGAGTTTAGCCATTTTTTCAAGATTTTCAACTTTCGTTTGCCTTCTATTCACCGTTTGTCAACCGTGTTTGTCGTCCGCTGATTGCGCTCATTGTCTACCGACCACGCTCATTGTCCACATGCAACAACACCAGTCGTTCACATATTTGTCGACTGTGTCAGTCGTTGTTGCTGATGTGTTAACTGCGTTCACCGTTGTGCATGCGTGATCTACGAAAACTTTCCAGACTATGTTTATTTTTCGCAATTTTCAACTTTTTGAAACCCCTCCTTCATTCACCATTTTTCGAGCATCTTTTGTTGTTGATTGATCTATGCAGCGTTGAGGCTTAGATTATGACACCTAGTACCTAGCCATCCTCCATTGATGACCTCGAAGGTCCTAACTTTTCTTCTAAAAAAGCGAAATAGACCCACCAGAGCAAAACTGACTTTTTGATGATTCAGACTGGACTACTGTGCACGCGACGAAAAAATAACCAATCAAAATCATTTTGAGCCATTTTTGGAAAGATCCTATTCTTAGGGTTTTTCTTAAAAATTGGGGCTTGAAACCCTATTTTTTATTTTTTGAAAGATTTTAGGGGCATACTCTTGACAATAAACCCATGATCCGTTTGTTGTTTAGAAATTTCTATGAATAGACAATTGCTAGTTTTAGACAATTTGACCTTTTTTGACTTTTGACAACAATTTTACAAGATTTTGACCATTTTTACCAAAATGCCTTAATGAAGCAAAATTTTATTTTGGGTGCAATAGGATGTTATCGGATTTATTAGAAATGACAAAGGGAGACAAAAAGGTGACGGGAGGTCATAAATAATTGGAATCCTATCAGTCAAATTCTGACCTATTGAATTCGCCCCTCTTCATAAGGCACGACTTTTATATACCCAGCACTATCCATAGAAGTGAAGACGTGTTTCTTTGATAATTAAGCAATGCAATTTGAAGGACAAAATCTAATGATAGGGGACTGTGCAAACTTCAGAAAGGGTAGTGGGAATTGACTCATTGTTGGACGTGGGCAGCGACGCATTCATTTTTATGCCTTCTGAAGTCCACAAGGGGCACTTCCCAGGTCCGGTATTAAGTTATATTGTTTGGCTCATTTAAACAATGTCTTGGGCTTGCATTTTAATCTGAAATCTGATGTTGTTAGTTTTAGGATCAGAAATGAAAGCAATCAAAAAATGCAACACATAAGACAATGAACACCACAAGATACCCTGGGAAAACCCTCCAACTCGAGGGGAAAAACCCAACAAATATATCGCTTATATATTCAAGAATAAGAGCAGAAATTTGCTTACAACTCAGGCCCAACACAAGGCCGAATTTGATACAATGAATAAAAGCACCTCTCCTAGATGCGAAAATACAACATAAATATGTTTCTCCTTGAATTCAATCTGCTGCACCAACATGATGATCTGCTACTCAAGATGATGATCTTCTGCTCAAGTGTGAACTTCTTCTAGGAGTGCGAATCTAAATGAGTGAACTTGATGATCAAATGAGGTGATCATCACCTTCTATTTATACAAAACAAAATGACTCTTCATGAGGTCGGCCTCAATAAGGAATGGCAATAATTAAATGAGTCGGCCAAGAAGAAATAATAAATATTATTTCTTTGATGAAGTGAAGCGCCCCTTCACTTAAATTCAATCAATAATAAATTAAATAGCCAAGGCTATTATTTAATTTATTCCTCTTTTATTTATTATAGCTGCTGAAAGTAAGAGACCCGACGCTGTAACATCAACACTCCCTCTCAGCTAGGGAGGATTACTTCCAGATACACAAAGTCATGAATATGACACTCACAATGGCTACACCCATATGTGAGAAGAGCTCATCACGGATTCACTCAATTGTGATATCAACCATCATGGCTACTCCCATGTATGGTAAAGCATATGTGCACAAGTGCCCATCACGGAATCACTCAACATGATGTCGTCAACTCATCATGACATTCACCATGGCTACTCCCATGTATGGTAAAGCATATGTGCACAAGTGCCCATCATGGAATCACTCAACATGATGTCGTCAACTCATCATGACGTTCACCATGGCTACTCCCAAAGGGTGAATAAACACAAGTACAAGAAAATCATCATGGACTCTCTCACGCGATGTTGTCATGGAGTCACTCAACATGACATCCACCATGGCTACTCCCAAAGGGTGGAAACAAGGGCTTACACCTCAAATTTCTCTCACAGAGAAAAATTCATTAGAGAAAATCACAGAAGGTCACTGAAGCTGAGTCTCCCTCTCAGCTAGGGCTTCATTCTCCACAATACCAAGCTTGTCTTGGATGTACACAAACTTTACTCTGGAGAGGGCTTGGTGAGAATGTTTGTCATCTGCTCATCAATGCTAATGTATCTCAACTGGATTGCTTTCCTTAATACCATATCTCTGATATAGTGGTATTTGATCTCAACATGTTTGGTTGTCATGAAACACTGGATTGACAGAAAGCTTCACACAGCTTTGATTATCACAATGAATGACAGTTGGCTCCAATGATTGTCCAAACAATCTTGCAAGGAGCTTCTGAAGCCACATTGCTTCTCGAGCTGCCACACACATTGCAATGTACTCGGCCTCTGTAGTGCTCAGTGCCACTAAAGACTGCTTCCTGCTACACCAGGAGATCATCGCAAACCCCAAACTGAAGCAACATCCAGAGGTGCTCTTCCGATCAGCACACACCATGCCCAATCAAAATGAATATAACCATGCAACTTCAAGTCCACACCAGAAGAATATCTCAAGCCATACCCAACTGTGCCACGCAAGTATCTCTGGATATGCTTTGTTGCAACTAGGTGTATTTGTCTTGGTTCACACATGAACTGACTAAGTGCACTCACTGCATAGCAATTATTTGGTCTAGTATTGACTAGATACATCAATGATCCAATCAACTGCTTGTACATAGTAGGATCCACCAGATCTGAACTAGCTGCAGCCTCTTTTAACTTTTGTGTTGGCATACGAACTAACACCTCTGGAGTGTGAGTTTGTATGTACAACTATGCACACTGCGTAATGAGTGCTCTTCAAATTAGGAGGGGAAGCTCCTTCGTTGTGCTGGAATGCATGGAATAGAAAAGTAAACTAAATCCTATCTTTTTGTTCTCAGTTGGTAGAGGCACAAGGTTAAGAAAACCTAGAACGTTGCAGCTAAGTATTTTCTGGTTTCGCAGATCATCTAACTACAACTAAGCTAACTTCTTTAAATCTATCCAGTTTCCTCAAGAAAACAGAGCGTGAGAAAATGGAGCGGGAATGGTTTTTATACGATAAGTTGGGTACAGATTCGCAACATGAAGGCAAGGTGGGCACAACTATCTGCTCGACTGAATAAGCTTATTATCACATACATCATACGATAAGCTTTAAGTACGAATTCTCAACATGAAGGCAAGGTGGGCACAACTATTTGCTCAATTCGAATAGGCTTATTGATAACAAAACACAAAAGATAGCCAACTAGGACAGCAAATTGCATAGGCGAGACACGCGTACAATTTACGATCGAACTAGCCACTATATCTAACTAAGGCAAGCATTCATCATAATAATTGCATGGAACCCAAGTGGCATAACAATTCATTATCAAAACAAATACTCATGAATAAATCCAACAAAGACAATATTACAGGCAAGGCGGGCACAGCATATATTAATCTCCTGTAAAAAGTTCCTTGAACAGATACAATAATAGCAATACTACAGGCAAGGTAGGCGCAACATGTATGCTATCAAGCAAAAGTTAAATTACAAATGAGCTGAATGCTCTTATTTATAGACATCAAGGTGTAGGCAACCCTAAAATCACTTTGAGTCAACTACAGTCCTACAAGACATGCAAGATCTTATCTTAAACCCTAATTGAATGAAACTATACAGTTAAGTGGCAAACTATCATCAGTTAACTGAAACATTTAATCTAAATGGACAAGGTGCAAGCATGCACGTCCTTATTGAAAGCAAGTTAATTGGTATGCTATCATCAGTTAACTAAAAGATCTAATCTAAGCTCCAAGTGTACGTAGATGTTTCCAAGAAAAACATGGCATGCAATGTGTAACAACAAGTTAACTCGGAAAGAGGCATCGAGTTAACTGCTTCTTCTGACTCATCCTTGTAAACAACTGCAAGGTCTAACTGAAATTCTACTCCAAGTTTATCATCTCCTCCAGGAATTTATCGATAGTATCATCATCTGGCACTCTGACGCTGTCCACGATGATTAACTGTCTGTCTAACTCTTTGTCTCCATCCTGGATTTCCCTCTAACTATCTCTAACCTCTATGGTCACCTTTTTGAAACTGATAGTCAGCATTGTAAACTCCTCCATTTTGGACGCCTCTGGCCCTCCACCTAGGTTATCACGAACTAACTTTTCGAACTCAGCCTGAACTGCCTCTAACTCAGTGTATGTACCATCCTCATGTCGATAATGACATGGGATCTGAGTGATGTATTCGCTGATGAAACGAAGAGCTGCAACAACCTTTTCCTGAAACATGCTCATCTTAGCAGAAATCCTATCATATGTCTCCACCCTGCAAAGATACAACTCTCTCCAAGCGAAGACCTTCTTTTGATCTCCATCTGCTTCAATGGCGTCATAGATTCCCGCAAGCTGCGATATCAGAATCAGGTCCTTCGGCTTATGCTCGGCTATGAAAATCTCGAGCTCCTGAATTCTCTAACGAAGACTATGTGCGTCAACCCTCAACTGATATAGCTCTATGAGGAGGTGTCGACCAGCAATGATAAAGTCCTCAATCCAGGTATCCAACAGCTTTCCTCGATTAACCAAGTGTTGAATCCTCTACTGATCTACGGCGGTCTCTCGAAGCTGTGGGAGTAAAGGTGCTTGCCCCTCGCTGCCATGAAGCAAACTCGAGATGTACATGCGGAGTTGCCTAATTTCAGCCTTGAGAACTGCCTTATCCTCACCATCCTTCATGACACGTTCCTCTAGATTACTTGCGACGACCCTGAACAGATTCACGTTGGTGTGTCGAGTACTCTTACCCAGATTAGTTTTGACGAAGGTAAAATCACCAACATCAACTTCATCCAAGTACTTTCCTTCTAGAGGTGTAGCAACCTCTATGATGATCTCTACCTCGGGATTTTTCTCAATGTTAATCTGCTTTCTGGCCCTCTTATTCAACTTGTTCTGATAGGTTTCACCAAACTCAGATAAGTCAAGATCATACGAAGGCATACACCTCTCTTCCCAATGACCTCTTGAGCCAAGATGAATAAGGAATACTATCCTCTCGAGGTGGAGTAGTTTCTACTATATCAGCTGCTGGCGGATCCACTGGTATGAAGGTCTCATGTATCGGAGATTCAGGCTCCGAATCAATATCTATAGGAGACGACTGTGGTGAAAAAGGTGAACCTGGAGATGACAAACCGGCCTCAACCTGAATTATTGGTTCCAATGAAATAACTGGCTCTGGAAGTACTGTCTCTGCAACTGGAAGTGTTGGCTCTTTCTCAACCTATTTCCTTTTGGTGATGCTTTTTCCTTTTGAATTAACCCCAATCATAACCCCTTCAGGCGGCTTCATGGTAACCTTAATTCGTGGTCTAGCCCTAGAAGTAGAAGGCAAAGAAGAAACCACCACTGTTGGCAGCTCTGTAACTAGGATCACCCTTTGCTTCCGCTTGCTCTCAAGGAAGTACATGGTTGTTTTGATAACAGACCTAGACAAGTCTTTCACTGAAGTGTTCACTGGGACATACCAATCAGGTTGGCGAAGTGGTTGGCGAGCAACTTGATCTTTAATGAATGAATGGAGTATCTCGCCATCATCATCAAACAAGCCTTCCACATCCTCTGACAAGAAATCAGCAATCTGTGGAACAATAAGCCTAAAATAATGACGACAACCCACCTCAAATTCATCCTCACAATTGACCCAAAAGTCCTCAAGTGCTGCCGAATGTGAAACATTTCGCTCCAACCTTGTTGAATAATGACCCAACGGATCATAGGTACGCTTCTAAGGAAAACACCTGAGCTGGAGTTTCTCTAACTCGTGCGCCATTAACTTGCAATCGGCAGCTGTTTTGCATTTGTAAATACCCAACTCAAAAGGAAAGGTGAAAACTGGCTTATGTCGATTGCGAAGAAAAGTGTGAACCTCATGTGCCTGTCTCATGAACTCCATGAAAAGAACCTTGTCCGATGGGTACCTCGGTAGCATCAGAGGCTCTCCTGTATATCCATATACACGAATATATGTGAAAGTAGGGAATTGGATGAACCAATCTGCCCAACTTTCCATTGCTGAGTGTGCCTCTGCAGAAATCCTCACATGCATCTCATTATCCAAATTTTTGACTGTCCTCATAAGAAAGTGATCATTCACTGCTATAAAGTCCTGTTCAGCTTTGAAAACTCCAACTGAGGGTAGCATTTGTGCACTTGCTGAACGCCCAGAACTCCATTGGTCTTCAATAATTTAAAGCTGCCTTGAAATGCAACCAAGTAAACCAAAAAAGTCACCATGTGGAATTCGTGTATCTTTAGGAACTCTGTAATCTGTTGGTGAAGACACTCACTGATAAACATGGCCCAGTCAAAGGTTTCTTTCTTATCAATAACTCGTGAGATGAGGTAGAACATCCATGTTCGGAAAACGCTTGCGTCTTCAAAACCTGCTAACCGGTTGAGGAAAGTTATCAAAATAGCGATCTCTTCCTTGAAATCACCACATACAATCTTCCTTGGCATGTTGGTTTTTTGAACTTTCAACCATCGTTGAGCTACTTTCTTCTGCGATCTATCCTTGACCTCCTCCCATATTCTGTCACAATTTGAAATGGATACAACGAAATGATCTGAACGTGGAGGAATAGAAAAGCATTTTTCTACATCCCTCGGCTTAAGACTACAAACAATCCTTCCATCTGTCGACCTGATTTGTCTGGTAGACGAGTCATAATGCTTGACACAAGCAAGTACGAACTCAAGATCAAAGATTGAGATGGGAATGGATGTCGTTGTAAGTATCCCTGAACGTTCAAGATTCCTTATTGTAATACTGCTGATACGCTCCAATGAGTTCAGATTGATGATGGGAAAAACACGACTTAAGTCACTATCGGTAGATTTCAGAAAGTTATGAAGAAAGACCTGTTTGGCCTTATAGTATATGGGATTATACTGCATTCTGAAAAACTAGACTTTTGACTGTAAAGTTGGGTATGTTTGGACAACTTTGGAAAAAGCTGAAAAAGCTCGGGGATAGGCTAAAAATAGCAAGGGGAAGTGAATTTTTTCAGACAAATTCTAAGATATGGGTTTTGTGCAGAATCCAATTCTAATACAACCCAAAAATGTCAGAATTGCGAAAAAATGGGATTTAGGCTTCCATGCAAAAGGTTTTCGGTTGAGATTTGAACTAGCAGTTAGGGACACTGGGGGCAATTTTTCCCACGAAAATCTGGAACATGGGTTTTGTGTAGAAATGAATCCTAAAACAACCCAAATCAACAGATTTGCGAAAAAACGTGATTTAGGCCCACATGCAAAGAAAATCTGGAAAAAAGCACAGTGCTCTAGAAAAGAGGCAACGGGGCAATTTTCACAAAATAATCTAAGACATGGGTATCGTTGTTGATGCTAACATATTCGAACCCAGATGATGCTTTTCTGAAAAATCTGTCGTTTTCTTTGACATGCGAAGAAAATCTAAGATGAGAATAGAGGAAAATAAGACAGAAGAATAGAAGTTTTATTTGTTTGTTTTCTCTCTTCTTCTGTAAAAATTCGCCTATGCTTGAAGTAGAACTGATAAAACCTGCATGCAAATGGAAAACGAAGTCTAAAATAATCTTCTCTCGAACAATCTGAATCCGTATCTACGAATAACACTGAAATCTGACACCTGTAGCACCTTCATATCAATTTTATGCTCAAGAAAAGATGTTTCTTGTCAACTCTGATGAAGAATAATGGATGCCATTAGCAAAATATATAGAAGAATATCTTCTAAGGCGTGTGAAATGCATGCTAAGTATTGGAAATGACGCTTGAAGTACAACTAGTGCTTCAAAACTCACACATGGCCTATATTTGGCTTCAAACTCAGTTAACTGGATGTACCATAAACCCTAATTAGGGCGCCACTTTGAAAAATTTAGTTAACTGATACATGCAAACTAATTTTAGCCAGTTATGACCAAAAATAGGTTTACCAGAAGTCGACTTGATTGAGTTCAACTGAAGATCTAAATTTAGTAAACTGAAAACTCTTCTCATGCGCACTTCTATTTTTTGAATTTAAAAAGTCAACCTTTGACTTTTAGGCGTCCTTCCATACTTAAGACATTTTTTTTGAAAATTTGAATCTAGAAACCTCAAATGAAGCTCACGTTCGATCATTGATTCTAATTGACTACCGCATCAAATCAACTGGCTGACAGTTCCGTCGAAGAGCAGGACCAAATCTGACAAGAAGATTCCTTGAGGTGATAATCCAAAATTCATCAATCTGAGGCCTCA
Source organism: Sequoiadendron giganteum (assembly GCA_007115665.2). Taxonomy (NCBI): domain Eukaryota; kingdom Viridiplantae; phylum Streptophyta; class Pinopsida; order Cupressales; family Cupressaceae; genus Sequoiadendron; species Sequoiadendron giganteum. The sequence continues at coordinate 145,692,710 of CM021109.1, read as the reverse complement.
AAAAGATGGGCACCCCTGGCCTCCAGGGGCGCTTTTTGACCTCAGTGTTAGAATATTTTTAGGCATTTTCATTATTTTCACTGATAACTTGACCTTATTTCACTTGATGTTTCCCGGCACTTGGCAAAACTTCTGAACGTGCTGACTGGCTTACTGTGGAGCAAGCTAAATCTTGAGCAAGGGGTCCTGGAGAGCACTTCGTATGAAAACATCATCTAACCTTCCTAAATCATGGGCGCCCCTGGCCTCCAGGGGCGCTTTTCCCAACCAGTGTTAGCCATTTCTGTAACTAGCCAAAAACTACTAAACTTTCGGCTGCAGATTGCCAAGACATCTTCTGACCCGACTGAGATAGGCAACGGAAAGCTGGAGTTGACATGAACGAGACAAGTATCTGAAATCATCAAACAGATTCCATTAAAGGCTTAAAAACCTTGGGTGCCCTTGGCCTCCAGGGGCGCTTTTGTCCTTTCTAAACAGTTTCTGATCAAGTCTGAAACCTCAAATTTGACCACTGCCGATGGCAACACGGCAACTCAGATTCACCTGCTGACAGATGCATCGCGGAGCTAGACCAAAAATGGAAACAAACTTCCTAGGTGTCACTTGATCAAAAGACTCCATCTGAAGCCTCAAAAAGATGGGCGCCCCTGGCCTCCAGGGGCGCTTTTGACCTCAGTGTTAATCACTTTTGCATTTTCCTAGTTCTGCATTGAATCTCCAGTTTTAGGCGATCTACTCCTTCGTTGGACTAGCTGGCTGGCTCACTGCGAAGCTATCAGGAATCTGGAGAAGTCATCTTGGTATAGACAAGTCACAAAAAGTTGAATAAAGCTTCCAGAATGATGGGCACCCCTAGCTCAGAGTGGCACTTTTTCATTCCAGACTTAGTCAATTTTACAGTATTTTTACTTCGTTGAAAATCTCCTCCGAGACAAAATAACTTTTTGGACGAAACTTGCCATAGAAACATCACCGAAGCGTTTTGAACTTAGCTGTCGACACCTGGTACCTGGCCATCTGCCAATGATGAGTTTAGAAAACCTAACTTCTCACTTGAAAAAATGAAAAGTACCCACCAAGCTTAAACTGAGTCTTAACTGAAATTGACTTCACCACTGTGATCGTGAAGCAAAATAAACCAATCAAAACAAATTTCAGTCAATTCTGACAAGTTTCAATTTTTAGGGTTTTGACCTAAAAATAGGGGTCCAGAAACCCTAATTTTCAATTTTTTCAAATTTTGCCAATATCTCTGTGACGTGACATTGACTCAAAGCCCATACTTGAATTGCCCAAAAACTACATTTTGACATCATTTTAACAAGGTTTAGACCATTTTAAGCAAAATGCCTTAATGAAGCAAAAATTTTGGTTTGGGTACAACATTCTGAAAATTGGTTTCCATAGGTGTAGACATGGATTTGCAATCCATCATACCAAATCTCTTCAAGATGTGTATTGTATACTTCCCTTGACTTAGAATGATTTCATTACACCACTGCCATACTTCTAAACCAAGGAAGTAATGCATGTACTTAAGATCTTTCATTTCAAATTTAAAAGCCAACTCCTTGCATTTGATAATGAGGTGTTCTTCTCTAGTAAGAAAATAGATCATCAACATAAAGAACCAAGATTAATGCCTCAACATTAACTACCTTGAAGTACAGGTTTGAATCAACATCATTCTTGGGGAAGCCCAAGCTCAACAGGTATTGATCAATCCTCTTATACCAAGCACGAGGAGCCTGCTTAAGGCCATACAAAGCCTTCTTCAATCTGCAAACATGAGACTCTTTCCCATGAACTTCAAAGCCATCAAGTTGCTCAATGTATACTTCTTCAATTACACCATTTAGAAATGGTGTCTTCATGTCCATCTGGTGTAACTTCCATCCTTTAGCTGCTGCAATGGCAATGATAGTCCCGATGGAAGTATAATGAGCAACTGGAGCAAAGGTTTCCTCATAGTCTATTCCCTCTTTCTGAGAGAATCCTCTAGCCACAAATCTAACCTTGTACTTCTCAATGCTTCCATCAGCTGAATGCTTGATCTTGAAAAGCCACTTAGAAGATACAACAGATTTGCCTTCTGGTCTAGGTACAATGTCCCAAACATTGTTCTTGAGGATAGATTGATATTCTTCAACCATAGCATCTTTCCATACTTGCTGACCTGAAGCTTCCTCAACACTGAAAGGTTCATACTCAATGATTTGACTCATCAATGCAACATAGCTTGAAAACTTCTGAGGTCTTTTGCTTTCTCTAAATGTTCCTCTAGGAGCTGCAAACTTTTCTGCCTCCTGCAATGTTTGCCTAGCCCATAGAGGTCTCTTTCGACCAATAACAATGTTTGTAGGCCCATCAGTAGGTTCCAAAGGCTTAACTGGATCACCATCCTCTTCTGCTTTCGTAGACTCCCTGTGAATCTCCAAGTGCTTGCATCAACCTTCTGACCTCCTTGTCCAAGATTGCCTGCAACGCTTGCCTTAGAGAAATGGTTTCCAACGCACATCTCTGTAGAGATTTAGGGCTGTCCTCTTCGACCTCATCCTAGATCACTCTATTCTGACCTTGCAATATTGCAACCTTCACTTTTCTCAGTGAGTCACAGAACTCCCTCTGAAGGTTAATTCCTCCTCTTCGAAGAAACTGATCACAAAGACAACCTGAATAGGTTCTTCCTCTTCGAGAGATGTCTTCAGCCACCAACTCAGTCCCATGGCTGCAAGTTGTGTCTCCATTCTTCAACCTACAGGATGCATCAAGTTCTTCTTCTCTTGAAAGCAATCTCTTACGCTTCTTGGTCCGTCTTGAAAGCATTAAGGAGAGATTACTAATAGTTCATAGAACTCAACTATCCCGAAGAGAAATATCAATGCTAGAAGCATACATGATTTACTATCTCAATGTTATAGCATGAATTAATAACTACATAACAAATTCATGAACATTCTTCAACCATGCAATACTTATCTCATTGAAATCAGAATACTGTACGCAGAAAATGAGGGATCGATATCCTCAAACAAGGATTATAATATTTGCTCTCTATGCCTTTTCAGTGGTGTCGATCACTGCAAGTCGGGCGTTTGCTTGAGCATACATATGTATCTATACTTCTTCTCTAAGTATTGATGGCGACTTTTCTGTCAAGATGTTCAACTGTAATGCAATCTGTCGAAATGGGCACTATGCCAGCTCAAATCGCCTGATCACACAAAATTGGAGTTGAAATCTTCACGGGACTGGAACATTGTGTAGGACCATCACCTAATCTGCATAGACTCGATGACCAGACAACACAAAATATGATTCAAATAACTGATCTTATCCCAGTGATCTTTACTAGACACGTATGATTCAAATAACCAATGTCAGATCTGCACAACTCAGCAGACTGAATTTTACCCCAAATTTAAAAGGTATAAAGAAAAGAATACTTATCTCTTAATTGCATAGCACTAGTAAAGAACAGGAATTGCAGCCTCTGCTGTTGAGTATTCTAAAGATGAATACCATAAGTATGTCAAGAAGGAACTAAAATATCATGAGGTCATGACACCAGACTAAAGCTTGTGCAATAACTGGCTCTTCACACATCTCCAGACTTCACTCAGAGTCCCAAAACAAAACGCAGCCAGATGTAAATGATAGCGTTCTCTATAAAGCTCATAATCTCCTCACACAGAATGATTATAACATATTGCATCCTCTTTTTGTATACACCATAAGCAACACTGTTTTCAGCAAGGACTAAAAATCTCCATCTTAGCATCAAAGCACGATAACTGTATGCATGTATATACTCATCCGTCACATTCAATCATCTGCAGCACGAAATTCATCAGCCACTGCATTTAAAGATTCAAGCTATTGTCTAGCCATCTCAGGGGCTATGGCCATCATAAAGACTGCTTAACAAATCTGATCGGATCTTCTCATAAACTCGCTCTGATACCATGTTAGTTTTAGGACCATAAATGAAAGCAATCAGAAAATGCAACACATAAGACAATGAACACCACAAGATACCCTAGGAAAACCCTCCAACTCGAGGGGAAAAAACCAGCAAATATATCGCTTATATATTCAGGAATAAGAGCAGAAATCTGCTTACAACTCAGGCCCAACACAAGGCCAAATTTGATACAATGAATAGTAGCACCTCTCCTAGATGCGAAGATACAACATAAATATGTTTCTCCTTGAATTCAATCTGTTGCACCAACATGATGATCTGCTGCTCAAATGCGAACTTCTTCTAGGAGTGTGAATCTGAATGAGTGAACTTGATGATCAAATGAGGTGATCATTACCTTGTATTTATAAAAAACAAAATGACTCTTCATGAGGTCGGCCTCAATAAGGAATGGCAATAATTAAATGAGTCGGCCAAGAAAAAATAATAAATATTATTTCTTTGATAAAGTGAAGCGCCCCTTCACTTAAATTCAATCAATAATAAATTAAATAGCCAAGGCTATTATTTAATTTATTCCTCTTTTATTTATTATAGCTGTTGTAAGTAAGAGACCGATGCTGTAACATCAACAGATGTAACCCCTGTTGTAGCTTTCTAGGTGCTTATCTTGGTAAATCAGTCCCTATATATGTTACCAGAGATTGCTGTTATAAGTCTGGAATGCATTATTTCTAAGCTGTGTATGGGAAAGGTGCTGTGGGACTTGCCAATAGTCTTCTTCATGTTATTGGCTATCTGAAACTCTAAAATGTAATGTTATCCAAAGACAATCTGATTTTGCATACTATACTGAATCATATTCCAAGAAATCTGAACTGTGCATTCGTTTAGGAATCAGAAATTGTTATCAGCTTAATGTTCTCTCTTTGTGTTGAAGATATGTTTACATATGGTTGTGTTTAGAAGACTGAAGTATTTAAGCTGAGTTCCTTATTCGGATGATCTGGGTGTTCTCCAAAGTTCCAAACCTCTTGGAGAGCACGTCTATTTTTAGAAAGTCTCCAAAACAGCCTCATTCATTCATCCAATACCTCCACATCAGTTTAGTGCAGTCAAAATTGGATTCTGAGTTGTTTTAGGATTTTTCGGTTTATGGGGTAAAATAATTTAGTATTTCACTTAAGTATAATGTCAAATTATTATTTATTTCTACTTAAGTGATTTTAATGTTTCTCAAAGGCGAAAAAGGCCCCAAGTTGGACGCCTAGTTTTGAGAAAAGGGGAACATCGGCATGGGGGGTTAATATTCTTTTATAAAAGCAAATTTGAAAAGGAGGATTATTTTATTATTTTCAAATTTGTAACTCCTCCCTCCAAAAAGTTATAGGAGGCCATGGGTAGCTCATTTGCATATGTTGATTAGAGATAACGAAGTGCTGCTAGATTTTGGATTGAATTGTTCAAGGCTTTGATGACGAAATACCTCAAGGTTGCTCTAGTTTCAAAGTTGAGAGATATTCCCTAATTGGACATTGGTGTGGTTTCACTGCAAGAGTCGTCGTTGGAGATATTGGTGAAGATTTCAGTTGAATTTCTTCATGCATTGCTTTGATGTTTTCTAGATGCTATATCTTTTGGTGTGATTTTCCTGACTTGCAAAATGTTTGGAGTGAGTTTCTTGAAGGGGTTTGCTTGCTGACCATATAGTTCCCATATCAGGCCGTACCCCTTGTTTTGGTGATGCTGATTGGAGAGCAAGGTTTTTGGTTGTGGGGTTTTTACTAAGGATTTCTTTGAGTTGAGTGACCTGTTTTGCAAGGTTGCAGAATTTTTGGAGTTGTTTCTGATTTTTTCCCAAGCTGGTCGCCCCCATAGCAGGCCATACCACTCCAGGGAAGGGGCGTAGGAATTTAAGGGGTGAATCGCCCCTCTTTTTGGGCATCATTTGACTAGTTTGGAGGCGTCTAGACCTGTTTTGACATCTGCGGCTCGTTTGGGAGTGGCCTTTGGTCACATTGATGAGAATAGGGAAGATTTTGAGAGCTGCCTGTACTTGCACCAGCAAATTTTGAGTGTTGCAGACCTGCTGCAACTTATTTTCTGAGATTGTACAGCCTCCTACCGGCTGTTATACTCAAGTTTATTGTAATTGCTTCACTTGGGGGTCTCATTTTAGTGGATTGGATATAATTGGGGGATTGTTTTCATTTTCTATATCATTGGCAGCTGGATTGTAACTGTGATATCATTTGTATTGAGCATTCTATTGTAACACTAATTTGGTAGTACCATTTAGTGATTTGCTCTTCTTGGTTTTGACTACTTACCCCACTAAATAAGTGGTATTGTATCTCACCCCACTAAATAAGTGGTATCTTTCATATCCACTGAAGAAGTGGTTGTTCGTACTTACCCCATTGCATAAGTGGCCCTTATTGCACTCACCGCCGAAAAGCGTAAGAGTTCTTTATTTTCAGTTGTATTACTCACCCCACTGAACAAGTGGTTTTTTTCCAGCATTGCAATGTAAGCCTTGCCACCATATGCTCTCACCTTGCCCACATCAGGATCTGAGTGATCAGAAAGTGGAAGGTTATTGATTATGGTTGATTATCTTTGATTGTTATGTTATCATTTGCAATGTAAACCTTGCCACCGTATGCTCTCACCTTGCCCAAATCAGAATCTGGGTGATCAGAAAGTGGAAGGCAGCTTATTTTAGTTGCTTATCATTGCTATTTTGTTAATGCTAAAAAGTGCAAAATTTGAAAAATTTGGGGTGGATATTACGAAGTTAATTAAATTAATTAAGGCACTTTTGGGTGATATAAGGATTAACTCTTAAAAAGAATTAAATTTAAAAAACAAGGTATTTTTGGAGGTTTTCAAGAAAGGTGATGGAGTTATAGAAGAGGGAATTAAAAGTTTCTTGGAGTTCATTTGTGGATTATGGATGAAATTTTCTGGAGAAGAAGTGTTTGCTGCAAGTTTGTGCAAAACTTTGTGAGGATGTTCATCTTCATGGAGAATATCACCTTCAAAACTGAGAGATGTTTCCTGGGTGATTGTCGACAATCTCACCTCAGGGGTTGTGCTGGTATTAAATTGGGATTATCAGAGGTCTTATAATACCAATCTTGTATCGGATTCAAGCATTTCATTGCAAGAAATCATTAACCCTAAATTTAGCAGTTTAATTTAATTTTATAGAAAGGGTCTTTGAAAACTATGAGTCAGAGGAAGTATTTACAATAGAAAATGGAGCCAGTAAATTTAAATAATTCTATATAGTTTGGACGTACATTTCCATACCATTCTGCAGTTATCTTTTGAAGTTTGTACAGTATCTTTGTGATGGGGTAGATTATTAAATGCTTGTTGAATATTCAAAGGAAATTTATTAAGGACTTGAGGTCAAACTTTTGGGAACAGAAAGAATGTCACGGGTGAAGAAAATAAAGGAGTCAGCCTAATTTACATTGCTTTACATTATTGAAACTTCCACTAGAATGATCGTTGAGCCATACGATGGTTTTCTTGGGAAATATAATTTAAATAAGGTTTGAAGAATTCAACACTACTTTTGAATGAGATTTCTGAAATATTAAACAGCAGCTTGAAGAATCCAAAAGGAAGAAGAAAAAAGATGAAATGCTATTCACCTGATACTCATCGAAAATTCTCTCCCTGTACTCTTTCTGCCGTTGTACCTGCAAGCAAGAGAGATAAATTAAAACTCTAAGTATCTTCATGACTCCCAACAAAAAATATAGTAAAAGCCTCCTTCAGTCCCCTGTTAAGCAAAAAAAGAAGATTAATGACACTACTTGAAATAAAAATCATACTAAATTCATTTAAAATATGATATAAATTAAAATTCTATAGGCATCTCTGTGACTCTAAACAAAAATATAGCAAGCCTACTTCAGTTCCCTGTCAAGCAAAACAAAGGTTAATGGCAATACTTGGCAAAAATATATTCATAGTACATTCACCTAAAACAGACAATACATCATAAGCCTCTTAGCTTTGAACTGGGTTTCACATCAAGCACTTATTTAAGATCCTCAAATAAAGCCATCATTCTTGTGGTTTATTTTCATGTTTATTAAATATTGATTACATGATTTGTGCTTTGAGTAAATCAAAGTTTGTTTAAAATAGCTCAAGTCAATAAATTTCCAAGCTTTGCTTCTTAGATGTTGACCCAAGAAAATTTTCTCTTATAGTGACTAGCATATCAAAGGATTGAAAAATATGACTTCTTATCTTAGGAGCAAGGTGTTACGTGTATATTTTTTGTAGACTAAAGACTAAATATGTTTGTTTGTTAACAAACAATTTATTCATGAACCACACAACAGTAAACTCAACATATCATAAATCTCTCAACCAATTTCGAAAACTACCAATGGCATGGTAGTCTCTAGATGAGGATAAATCAGTAGCCTTTTCAATTCCTTGAAGTAGTTATATGCCTTGGAATAGAAAAGAGCTTCATCTGCATAGCCATTGACTGACGTAGGATTGTATCTGATGCCCTCATAGCCACATTATCTTTGCCAAATGGGATACATATACAAAACTTGAGGAACTTATGCTAGGAAAGGAGGTTAAATAAAATGTTATTCCTACTCAACATTTGTATATCAATTTACTACACTCTTAACCCATTGATTGTATTGGGATGTGTGTGGCCAACTTTTGGCTAGCATAATCCTTAATTGAGATATTTAGGATTCCACAAGTACAATTACAGTATGCTAAATCAGCCTCATTGGGATTAGGGTAGTAATATTACCTAATGATGCCTATATATAAGAAGTAGTGAGTAGTGGTGGATCACCATACTGTTAATTTTGTTCTTATTAAAGACTTTTGGAGATTTGTCCCCTCAAAGTGGCCTATTATTATAAAGGATTTCCAACATATTTCCTATTATAGTCTTCTCTTGTGCAAATTATTTCATTACAAGTGGTATCAAAGCATGATCTTGGCATTTGAAAAAGCAAGAAGCAAAGCGATTTTTTTATTTAGGAGGTCAAATTGTGAGTTACATGACTCTTTCAATTTGGTGAATTTTTTTCTGCAATTTGGAGAGATGATCAAAAACATATTGAAGCTGCTATAGTCCAAATTTGAGAATATTTGAAGCAATTTTAGAGGAGTGATTGCAAAAATAGGGTTTCCACCAAATTCACTCTCAAGGCTACCAATTAGTGAATTCTTGGAGATCTTTCAGCAAAACGACATCTAGGCCTAGGTAAATTGTAGCAAAAATTTCAATTTATTTTGATTTGTTTTGAATAAGTTAATATCAAAAGTATTCTGGCAACATCATGAAGAGACCACAAACTAGAAGCTGAGGCAAGAATTCCAACACACTGAGAAAACCTCCTAACAAAGAGGATATAGATTCAATGTTAGGATAAAGTGGGACTTCAGATCTAATATCTTATTCATTAAATGACAAAGTGCACCAATTGGAAGAAGGCACACACAATATACAGTCTGAAATGATAGAAACAAAAGGAGAATTGCCTAACATGCAAGGAGAAATGGCTAACTGATGCAGTTAGGAATCAGGATCCCAATTAAGGGCAGCCAAGATAATCATACACATACATCCTTGCACAATGGAAGCAATTAAATGCAAAATAAAAGATTTTATTAATTTACTGCAGTCCATTACAACATGCTTACCAAATCTCCATTATGCCTACAACAATAGTCTATACAACCTGTAGCCTACCTCTCATTCTCTCATTACAAGGGTTTCAAACTTTCAACGCACCCATTTTCCCAAATACAATCCTCTCTTCACATTCAAGGGTTTACACTCTTTTAACTCTGCTCAACAAAGTTACATTTTACATTCCAGCAAGACTTGATCTTCCCCCCTTCACCTCCTTGCTCCCCTCTCTCAAATCTGCCGACGGAGAGTCTAGTCCCTTCAGAACAATAAGCCATATAAATAATGATACCAAGTAGCCAACCACCCAACATCAAGCCCTACAAGTACCCATATGTGAAGAAAAGTGAGATCAAGACGATGTTACAAGAGATGCTAGAGGTAAGTATTATTAGGCATAGTTAGAGTGCTTACTCCTTTCAAGTTGTAACGGTGCACAAAAAAGACGACACCTGCTGAATCTGTCCTAATTATAGAGAGCTCATCAAGTACACCATAAGTGATACATTTCTGATTCCAATAATTGATGATTTGTTAGATGGACTAAATGGCATTGTTTGTTTTACCAAACTTGATCTTCATTCTAGATATGATTAAATCAATATTAGTAATGAGGATATACATAAGATAACTTTCCAAATCCAACAGTCACAATGAATTTTTGGTGATGTCTTTTGGCCTCACAAATGCACCATCTACATTTCAAAGTTTAATGAACTCTATCTCTAGGTCATTTATGTGGAAATTTGTTTTTGAATTTTTTTTTGACATTAATATATAGCAAAACTTTGGAGGAATTTGCCACATGTGCATAATGCTTTGGCAATCTTGAACAACATTGACTTTAAGCTAAACCATCCAAGTGTGTTTTTGGAATGGAGGTGAAGTACCTAGGTCATATATTAGCATGAGGGAGTCAAGGTGAACCCACACAAGATCAAGGCCATAGTAGATTGGAAAATGCCTAGGACCCTTTGTAATGTCCCTTACCCGACTTTGCCCTAGAATTCGCTTGTTGATCAGGTTTAGGGTTTCTTCTTTTTCAAATGAATGTTCTCTTTGCCTAAATAATCTTGGATTGAAGTCTGCATTTAATATTTCCACATGTACATATATTTGTTAGCATTAATATTTAGATATCCAAATATAAATATAATCACAAATCAATAATAAAGACATATGAGGAGTGGCATGGGTAGAGCCGCCCAAACCTACCCATCTAAGCCCAAGAGCACAAGCGTCCTATCAGGACAACCCACCCCTTGGCCCCGAGCGATATGAACGTCTCGGAGTGGCGTGCTTAGAGGACACACTTGTACCTGCTTTCTCTACCTTTGCCATCACCTCGAAAGACACTCAACCTATTGGGAGAAGCCAGCGGAGCTTATAAGGGGTTCTGGGCCTACCACCCCTCCATGGCCGCAGCGGATTGTTAAGTGGGGTTTTTAGGCACCACCTGTCTCAGGCCCTTCCACCCTAGTAGGCTTACAAACACAGAAAAGACAATCTTTTAGCAATCAAATACATTTGCATTTATTACTAATTCTTTAAGTTAGTATCAACATCATTATCATCATGATAATACTAAAGAAAGCATTACACCAATAATCAAATTAGAAATATCTATTTCTTATATTCAAAATATGCTAAATATTATTGCTAAGTGAGTACATCACCTGAGTTGCTATATCTCTCCATGTTTCCTTCCTCGCTTCCTTCAACCTTGTACTAAATTACATATATATAATTATTCTTTTACTTATATCCATTAGTATTCATATATATATTTATATGATTATTCTTTCCTTATTCATATATATTCTTTATTCATTGCATATTATTCATTATAAAATTTATCTATATCTATGCATATATACTTGCATGCCTATTAAATAATATATATATTAAATGGCTCTATATTCCAATGCGTAACAATAATTGTTGCTGCTGTTCTAAATTGCAAATCCTATTTCTCCATGTTTTTTCCCCCTTCCTTATTTTCCTTCCTTCTATTTATACCATTCAAGGTAGGTGACTCATGGGGGGAATGTATTGTTTGGTGAAAGAGGTGACTTTTCATAAAATACATCCCTTTGTTAGATTTAATTGCTGCCTTTATTATCACAATAATATCTATTTTTAAAATAATATATTATTACTATAATTATGATATTTCAGATTTCTATTTATTTTATTATTTTATTTTGATATTTTATTGAACATATTTTAACATTAAAGTATAATAATAAAACAATTTGCTAATATCTTATTATTATTTTATTCTAATGTATTACAATCTTTGATGTGTAATTATTATAATATTTATTTATTATTATTTTTGATACTAAGTTATTTAATACTAGAATGTAATAACAATAATTTGTCTATATATTATTATTATATTTGTTATTTCATATTTATAAATTTTTATATTGATATGATACACATTTATTTTATATTTAATATTAATATTGCTATTTATTTTATTTATTAATTGATTTGTATTTTAACACTTGGTCTTTATGGTTTTGTTATTTCGGGGACATGACAGTCCTCCCCACCCAAGATTGCTTGCCCTCAAGCAATCATGATCTAAGATGTGTGATTTTAAGATGTTTCTTGTGGTGATGCTATTATCTTTGATAGGAGTTGGAAGTTCTAATCCCAAGTGATGGTTCCTCTGGTTATGTTTCTTGTGGTGATGCTATTGTATTTGATAGGAGTTGAAGTTCTAACCCAAGTGATGGTTACTCTAGTTATGAGGACAATATATTGACTAATATTCTTAAATTTTACTATTTCTCCATTCTCAAAAGCGACGGAAAACAAGTAGCTCAACCAAGCAAGCAAGTAGCTCAACTAGGCAAACAAGTAGCTCAACTAGGCAAGCAAGTAGCTCAAGTTCAAACACACATGCAAGTAGGTCAAACATACAAGCAACCAGATCAAGTAGACAAGAAAGTAGCTCAAGCACACAAGCAACCAGCTCAAGTAGACAAGTAGGTAGCTCAAGCACACAAGCAACCAACTCAAGTAGATAAGCAAGTAGCTCAAGCACACAAGTAACCAACTCAAGTAGACAAGTAGGTAGCTCAAGCACACAAGCAAGTAGCTCAAGCATGCAAGCAACTAGCTCAAGTGAGTAGGCAACCAACTTAAGCACACAAGCGACAACTCAAACAAGTAGGAAACTAGCTCAAGTAGGCAAGCAAGTAGCTCAAGCACACAAGCAACCAACTCAAACAAGTAGGCAACCAGCTCAAGCACACAAGCAACCAACTCAAGCAAGTAGGCAAGTAGCTCAAGTAGACAAGAAAGTAGCTCAAGCACACAAGTAAGTAGCTCAAGAAAGTGGGCAACTAGCTCAAGTAGGCAGGCAGGTAGCTCAAGTACACAAGCAACTAGCTCAAGCACGCACAGGATGGCAGGAAAGATGCTCTGATACCACTATAATGTCCCTTACCCGACTTTGCCCTAGAATTCGCTTGTTGATCAAGTTTAGGGTTTCTTCTTTTTCAAATGAATGTTCTCTTTGACTAAATAATCTTGGATTGAAGTCTGCATTTAATATTTCCACATGTACATATATCTGTTAGCATTAATATTTAGATATCCAAATAAATATAATCACAAATCAATAATAAAGACATATGAGGAGTGGCATGGGTGGAGCCGCCCAAAGCTATCCATCTAAGCCCAAGAGCACAAGCGTCCTATCAGGACAACCCACCCCTTGGCCCCGAGCGATATGAACGTCTCGGAGTGGCGTGCTTAGAGGACACACTTGAAACTGCTTTCTCTACCTTTGCCATCACCTCGAAAGACACTCAACCTACTAGGGGAAGCCAGCGGAGCTTATAAGGGGTTTCAGGCCTACCACCCGTCCATGGCCGCAGCAGATTGTTAAGTGGGACCCCCACCCCTCCATGGCCACAGCGGATTGTTAAGTGGGGTTTTTAGGCACCCCCTGTCTCAGGCCTTCCACCCTAGTAGGCTTACAAACACAGAAAAGACAATTTTTTAGCAATCAAATACATTTGCATTTATTACTAATTCTTTAAGTTAATATCAACATCATTATCATCATGATAATACTAAAGAAAGCATTACACCAATAATCAAATTAGAAATATCTATTTCTTATATTCAAAATATGCTAAATATTATTGCTAAGTGAGTACATCACCTGAGTTGCTATATCTCTCCATGTTTCCTTCCTCGCTTCCTTCAACCTTGTACTAAATTGATCATAGGATGAGGACAATTCATAAAAATACATAATCTACTTATGTTTATATTAAAGAGTCATCATTACTTATAAGTATCATTATTGCATAATCATGTATATATATATATATATACTTTATATAAATATATATAATTATTCTTTTACTTATATCCATTAGTATTCATATATATATTTATATGATTATTTTTTCCTTATTCATATATATTCTTTATTCATTGCATATTATTCATTATAAAATTTATCTATATCTATGCATATATACTTGCATGCCTATTAAATAATATATCTATTAAATGGCTCTATATTCCAATGCGTAACAATAATTGTTGCTGCTGTTCTAAATTGCAAATCCTATTTCTCCATGTTTTTTTCCCCTTCCTTATTTTCCTTCCTTCTATTTATACCATTCAAGGTAGGTGACTCATGAGGGGAATGTATTGTTTGGTGAAAGAGGTGACTTTTCATAAATTACATCCCTTTGTTAGATTTAATTGCTGCCTTTATTATCACAATAATATCTATTTTTAAAATAATATATTATTACTATAATTATGATATTTCATATTTCTATTTATTTTATTATTTTACTTTGATATTTTATTGAACATATTTTAACATTAAAACATAATAATAAAACAATTTGCTAATATCTTATTATTATTTTATTCTAATGTATTACAATCTTTGATGTGTAATAATTATAATATTTATTTATTATTATTTTTGATACTAAGTTATTTAATACTAGAATGTAATAACAATAATTTGCCTATATATTATTATTATATTTGTTATTTCATATTTATACATTTTTATATTGATATGATACACATTTATTTTATATTTAATATTAATATTGCTATTTATTTTATTTATTAATTGATTTGTATTTTAACACTTGGTCTTTATGGTTTTGTTATTTCGGGGACATGACACCCTTGAGAACCTACAAGTTTTCTTAGGGCTTACTAGTTACTATCACCGATTTATAAAAGATTACAACATAGCTACACCTCTCACAACTTTGTTGAAAAAGGATTACTTCTAGTGGAATGAAAAAGCACCAAGGTATTTGAGCAGCTAAAGGAAGCCATGAGCACAACTACAATTATAACAATATACTTCTCCAATAGGTGGGAATCCAAGAAAATTTTCTTTTAGGATTGGTTCAAGGCGGATGTCCAAAAATTTCTGGCAAAATGCATGATATGTTGGTTGAACAAAGTGGAGACAATTAAGAATTCAGATTAATGATAAAAGAGGCAGATTAATAAAGACAGCGATTAATGATAAAAGAGGCAGATTCATTTATTAAGGAAACAACAATTACTTACAAAAGGCAGCACCAAAAATGGGCAGACCAAAATGGATTTATTATAAGCTGGCCAACCCTTTGGAAGAAGAAATTATTGAAACAAAATTATTATTATTTTGGCTAACTCCTTTAAGAGGATCACCCTTCCTGGGCATTTAAAAATAAAGTTAATTATTTATGAAAGAGGCCGACCTCTTTGAAAGAAGCACCTCCTTTCATGAAGAGGTATTTGAAGAGATATAAAAATGAGATGGTATCTGAGTTAAAAAATATGTAAGCAATTATTGAATATCTTTCCTACTCAAGGAAGATTGAGGAGCAGATCTAGATCAGATCTATAAGCAAATCAAAAGGAGTTCACGAGCAGATTTGAAGAATATCTTTTATAGCAGATTTTGTGAAGAAACCATAACAGATCTAAGAAGAATTATAGCAGATCTATGTTGATGTTATATCAGTGGGAGATATCTTTCTCTCAAAATTTAAAAATGATGGATAAATAATAACAAGGCAAGTCGGACTTGCTATATATAATAATTTTATGATGACTCACCTTGTTTCTTAAAAGAGGCCAACCCAAATGAAGAGTCGCCTACTTTTGCATAAATACAAGGTGATGATCATTCATTTGATCATCAAGTTCATTCATCATAATTCGCATTCCTAGAAGAAGTTCATACTTGAGCAGCAGATCATCATCTTGTAGCAGTAGATCATCATTTTGTAGCAGCAAACCGATTTCAAGGAGAAACATATTCATTTGTATCTTTGCATCTAGGACAGGTGCTATTATTCATTGTATCAAATTCGGCGTTGTGTTGGACCTGAGTTGTAAGCAGATTTCTGCTCTTATTCCTTCAATATATAAGAGATATATTTGTTAGGTTTTTCTCCCTCGAGTAGGAGGGTTTTCCCAGGGTATCTTGTGTGTTCATTGTCTTATGTGTTGAATTTTCTGATTGCTTTCATTTCTGATCCTAAATCTAACATGGTATTATAGCAGGTCTAAGAAAAGATCTGATCAAATTTGTTTAAGCAGTCAAGTCAACTTTTCATCTAGGGCAGATCTTTGAAGGAGAATTTGTGCAGAAAACGATTAAGGTTCTGAGATAGGTCAATGGAGGGGAGTTCACTTTCAGAGGATTTCTTTGAAATCTCTGAGGTAGGGATCAAGAGGGAGTTTTGTGACTCACTAAGAAGAAGTAAAGGTTGCAGTGTTGCAAGGCCAAGTGCAAAATCCTTGGAAGACCTCTTCAGCAACTGAGAACAGAATTACACAAGACAGTTAATCTGGATTTGACATTGGTAGCCTCGCAAACCTATTTAGAATAGGGTGATCTGGGATGAGGTCGAGGAGGACAGTCCTCGACTCGAGCAAGTCAATAGTGTCAAAAGTGTGCATTGGAAACTGCTCCTCTAAGGCAAGCATTGCAGACAATCTTGGACGAGGAGGTCAAGAGGTTGATGCAAGTACTTGGAGCTCCAGAGGGAGACACATCATCATGAAGATTTGTTGTAATGTATATTTCTCTGAGACGGAGAAATATGAGGTGAAAGCCCTTGTAGTGTATATTTCTCTAAGACGGAGAAATATGAGGTGCGAGCCCTTGTTCATCTTTGTGACTGAGATGAGACATCATGTTGAGAGACTCCATGATGATATCACATTGAGAGACTCTGTGATGAACCCTTGTACTTGTGTTTCTTTCCACACATGGGAGTAGCCATGGTGGACGTCATGTTGAGAGACTCCATGACGACATCACGTTGAGAGACTTCGTGAAAAACCTTTGAGTTTTCCACAAATGGGTGTAGCCATTGTGGGTGTCATGTTGAGAGACTCCATGAGGTGGACATTTGGAAAGATACCTCCCTAGCTAAGAGGGAGTGTTGATGTTATAGCAATGGGAGATATCTTTCTCTCAAAATTAAAAAATGATGGATAAATAATACCAAGGCAAGTCAGACTTGCTATATATAATAATTTTATGAAGAGTCACCTTGTTTCTTAAAAGAGGCCAACCCAAATGAAGAGTCACCTAGCTTTGTATAAATACAAGGTGATGATCATTCATTTGATCATCAAGTTCATTCATCATAATTCGCATTCCTAGAAGAAGTTCATACTTGAGCAACACATCATCATCTTGTAGCAGCACATCATCATTTTGTAGCAGCAGACCGATTTCAAGGAGAAACATATTCATTTGTATCTTTGCATCGAGGAGAGGTTCTATTATTTATTGTATCAAATTCGGCATTGTGTTGGGCTTGAGTTTTAAGCAGAACGTTCAACACGTTGTTGATCAGTGTATAACTTTTGTTGATTTTGAGCTTGCTGGAGATTTTCTTTAAGTGACTTCAAGATGTCTTAATTGTGCTGAAGCATATCCTTCGCCTGGGGAGCTCTACTATCATCAAACACCAAGTCTACAAAGTTAGGAGCATCATACCCATAGAGATCCATAAAAGGAGACATCTTAATTGACATGTGATAAGAAGAGTTGAACAAAACTCCCCCAAATGAAGCCACTTAACCCAAGCCCTTTGCTGCCCTGAAACATAATTTCTAAGGTAGCCTTCTAACCATTTGTTAACAATCTCGGATTGCCCATCCGTTTGCGGGTGATAACTAGTGCTTGGAGTGAGCATTGTACCACTCAACCTGAATATCTCTTGCCAAAACACACTTAGGAACTAGCTGTCCCTATCAGTGACAAATGTCTTAGGCAAACCATGCAAATGAAAAACCTCTCTAAAGAACAACTCGGCTACTTGAGCTGCTGTAAATGAAGTAGTGATAGCATAGAAATGAGCATATTTAGTTAATCTATCCACCACAACATAAATACAATCACGGCCTTGCACGTTGGGTAAACCAGTGATGGAGTCCATAGCAATACTTTCCCATTTCTGATTTGGAATTGGCAAGGGCTGCAATAAACCAGCTGGAAAAGAATGTTCATTTTTATTTTTTTGATAAGTAAAACATTCCCTTATGTAATTCATGACCTCTTCCTTCATTCCTTTCCAAGCAAACCTCTCTCTTATCTGCTTATAAGTCTTGAACATGCCTTGATGACCAGCAAGAGGAACATCATGGAATGACTGAAAAGTCTTCTTTTTAAGCTTGGATTCAGGTACCAAAAAGATTTTACCCTTGTACATAATCAAACCATCAACCAAACTATACCTTTCATCATTCGAATGACCTACTATAATGTTGGTTGTGAACTGATATTTTGCATAATCAACAGCAATCAACTCTTTCCAATCTGCTAAAAGCTCGCAGAGTGACTCCAAATGAGGTCTTCTAGACAAAGCGTCTACAACTATATTGTTCTTTCCCTTGACATACTCAATATCAAAATCATAGGCCTGAAGTTTGCTTACCCATTTTTGTTGTCTTTCATTCAAATTTTTTTGGCACATGAAATGTTTAAGACTATTATGATCAGTCTTAACCACAAATTTACTTCCCACCAAGTATTGGCGGAATTTGGACAAAGCATGCATAATGGCAAGCATCTCTTTGTCATAAATTGAATATAGTTTTTCTGCTCCTCTCAATTTTCTGCTCTCGAAGACAATAGGGTGTTTGTCTTGCATGAGAACAGCTCCAATTCCTTCACCCAAAGTGTCACATTGCAATTCAAAGGGCTTTTTGAAATCAGGCAAAACCAATACTGGACATGAGCTCATAATTTGCTTGAACTTATCAAACACTCCTTGTGCTTTATCTGTCCATAGAAAAGCTCCCTTTTTGGTGAGATTTGTAAGAGAGGCTGCCATGTGAGAATACCCCTTGACAGACCTTCTATAAAAACCACACAAGCCCAAAAATCCCTTCAAGTGAGTCACATTCTTTGGAGGTGGCCAATCAATAATGGCTCTAATCTTCTCAGGATCAACTTTGACCCCCTTAGAGCTGATAATGTGGCCGAGATAAAGAAGCTCTGTCATCCCAAACTCACATTTTGATTCTTTAGCAAACATGCATTCTGCCTCCAAAATGCTAAGCACTTCTTCCAAGTGTTGAAGGTGCTCCTCCCAAGACTTGCTGAAATATACCAAGCCAATTTTTTTGCTTTTTCAATTACAACAAGGATAGCAGCAGTACACAATCGTTAGGGTTAGCATTTAAAACCAAAGGATGCTGAAATAACTCGACGTCAAGCATGTGCTTTCCAAACCGAGACGGAGTGGGAGCTACCATATGACGGAGATGTTAAAGATGCTGAATTAACTCGACGTCAAGAATGTGCTTTCCAAACCAAGATGGAATGGGAGCTACCATATGACGGAGATGCTAACTATGTTGAAAGTAAACTCAACACCAAGTATGTGCTACCCAATTCCAGAGTGGAAATGAGGCGACCATATGGCGGAGATATACAGAAATACAATGCAGCTTCAGAATGTAAAGTAAGATTAAGAGAAATGCTGACAGTACTACTGTTCAGCTTACAAAATATCAGAAGATGCCTGCAATAAACAAGATTAGAAGCTCTCCACTGCTGCAGTAATAGATATGATCATTCCAAGGTTAATTATGACCTTCCAGATACAACTCTTCACCAAAATACAGATTACTCAAGACTGATATAACAAGAACAGCAACGTAATATGCATAACCAGCAACCCTAGAATCCACTAAAATGCTCACAACTCACTCAATACTTGCCAGAATGACATGAGACCTGATGCAAACGAAAGCTATAATGATGGCAATGAGGACTAGACCAAGAAACAGCTAACAAATCGAAGTATTCTTTTTTCTAAACATTTGCCAGGCAGACCAGAATGGTGCGGCCAATAGAGAGAAGCGATTTTGCTTTTAAAAAATAAACACTCAATATTAAAATCTGAATCTTTGCAAGAAGGGTCGCCCCTATCAAGGAAACTCAATGAATCAATACCCAGAACGACTGTATTTTTATTTTCAGATTTATGAGTGAAACTACAGATTCAGCTTGACTTCAGCAACTTCAAAATGAGATTGAAATGCAAATCTAGAACTCCAAAAATGCAAGATACTCAACTGAAATGCAAGACAAACCTATTACAAACTATCTCTCAACTAGTTGCTATCTTTCAAGCAAGAAGAGGAGCCAAGCTAGGAGGCATTCATTCCTCGAAGCAATCCCAAAGCCATTCCGGCAGCATAACAATATCATAAAACATAAGATAAGAAATGAAGAGCAACTGCCTCCTTATATAGACTTGAGAAGCCTCTCCAGAAACTTCTAGAAGATGCGCCCTAATTCCCTTTTGAATTTGACTTCTTTTCCCTCCAAGTTTGGGCAACCCCTTTTCCAAGGCTAAATTTGACTTTATTTAAAATCATTTCTTCATAAAATAGGCGTCCAATTTCACTTGAGCATTTAGACTTTAGAAAGATCAAAATAAATCATGTGATGACCACCCTTCAAGTCCCCTTCTTTAAAACAACTTTTAAGTCATATTACTAGGACAAGGGGTTATTTTTATAAAATAAAACATTATTGACTTAAAATAACTTATTTCTCCAAAATGAACCCCTTAAGCCAAAAATCGGAATTACCCAATGAACTGCCAAAAGAGGAAGGTTGGCTGAGTTGATGCTGACTGGACCACTGCTAAAAATAGAATTTACTAAAAATAGTAAATTTGAAAAGTTGCTCGGATCAAAGTGCAAGCGAAACCATTGCGAAGCTCTCTGAAAACCCAGAAGGAATCCAGAATCCCAACAACCAAACTCCAACAAGCAAAACCCTGAATCTTCAAGAGAACCCATGAAACAGTCAGAAACCCTAATTCTGCCTCTAACCTGTCGGCAGCGCATCGGGAAAAGGCCATCAATCACTAAAAAGTGTAGTGCTAAAAACGGGGACATTACACTTGCTAAAAATGAGAATATCGTCAAAGAAGATAAGCACAAACTTCCTCAACTGTTGCCTGAAAGTCTTGTTCATATAAGATTGAAATGTTGTTGGAGCATTTGTCAAACCGAATGGCATGACAAGGAATTCGAAATGCCCATAGTGGCATCTAAAGGGCTTTTGCTTGGCCGAATGAACCCTACCTCCAAAAGTTTTTTGATGGTCTTTTCTATCTCATCTTTCTGCTTCTTTGGATAATGGTAAGGAGTAGTGATGACCAACTTTGCACCCTCTTCTAGCTCAATCACATGCTCACACCCCATTTCAGGTGGTCTTCCTGAAGGTAAATCACCAAAAACCTTGCTCTTTTTAGAAAGTAGAGCTTGAATATCAGGCGGGTATTGTCTTTTCTCTACAACTGGATTAGCTGGTAATATCATACATTCTGCTGCCCATTCAACTTGATCATGACGGATCAGCCTCTCCATTCTTTTCAAGGACACAATTCGAGGACCTCCATTGGACATCCCTTTCAAAACAACCTTCTTCCCATCAACTTGGAATTTCAATTCCATGGTTTGCAAATTCAAGGTTATCTCTCCAAGAGATCGCAGCCATTGTATTCCCAAAATAGCATCGATGTCACCAATGCCAACAACATAGAAATCATCCTTCACCTCATAATTTCCCAATTGCATGGAAAGATTAGGAATTTTCTTTGTGCAAGATATGGTAAAGCCATCTACTACCATTACCTTGAATCTTTCAAAATCTTCGATCTTCAATCCTCTTTTGGTAACTAGACCTTCATCAATGAAATTATGAGTTGCTCCTGTGTCAATTAGAGCAACAATCCTTTGAGAACTAACCACTCCACGAACTCGAAAGGATTCATTCTTTTGGAAACTAGACAGTTGGGCAAAGGCACTACCATCTCCAACCTCCGGTTCCTCTTCTGGAGCTTCTTCTCCTTCACTACTTGCTGTTTCATACTGCTGATTATACGGATCAGATTTTGATCCATGATCAGAATAGCCCTCCATTTGATGTGCTTTACCTTTCCCATAACAACAGTGACCTTTTGTCCAAGGTTCACGACAAGTATAGCAAACTCCTTCCTTTCTAAGTTGATCACGGAGTTCATCAGATATCCTTTGGGGATACTTGTTGGGCTGACTTGGAGGAAACTTCTTCTTATCCTTTTTGAAAGGTTTGGACTGAAATTTTGGCCTTGGAGCAGCCAACTTCATGCTCCTTGCTTTCTTGATTGCTTCATCCAATGACGGTGGATCAAAGGCTTTGACCCATCCCTTCAAAGGTTCCATTAAACCTTCAGCAAATAATACCACAAGTCTTCTTTCAGTAATGTTAGACACCATTACTAACAACCTTTGAAAATCAGCTACATAAGTTTCTAAAGATCTGTGTTGTTTCAACCGTGTCAATTCTCAGAAACTCGGCTCAGGATCTTTGGTATCAAATCTTTCAATCAATTTATTGGTAAACTCTTCATAGGTATGGATGAGGTTATGGCCAAGAGTGACCAAACCGTGAGTCCACCATTCGTGAGCCACTCCATCCAAGTGTAATGTGGCAAACTTAATTGTATCTTCCTCCGGCATTGGTCTAAGTGAAAGATAGTTATCCAATTTCTGCACCCATGCCCTGGCTGCACACTTATTACTTCCATCAAAGTGGTCCAAAGTAATCTTGTCCAATGCTTGTTGAAAATCATTTCTATGATTCATTGGAGGACGATGTTCATTCCTTCCACCATTTCTTCTACTTCGTTGATTCATAAATTGATCAAAGGTCCATGCATCTCTCATATCAGGGGGTAAAGAGATGTACTCCATATATGCTTGCCTAGCATCATCAGCAAAAAGTAACCCAACTTTTGGTAGTGGCTCTTCTTTCAGAGTGAATGTAGGGAGAAGAGGTCTAAATGAAGATCCTCTTGTGATTGTGACATGTTGTCCAACAGTTCTATCCCTTCCATTTACTGCTGAACCATTAGGACCATTAGGACCATAAGTTCCATTAACACCACTGTTACCACTGTTTTCACCAACTTGATTCTATTGGGGCTGAATATTGTTCTGACTAGCTTGCTGATCCAATTTAGCTAGCAAACGTGCCATCATGTCTAACATGTTGTCAAACTTCTTTTCTGTTTGGGCATCTTTTTCTTCCATTGAAATTCGGGGTCCTTCTGACATACTTTCAACTGTTCTACCCGTTTCTCTCAAGGCTTCTGACAATGTATCTACTTCTAGCACTGGCGGAAACTATATCTAAGATCTGGCCTGGTTTTTGATGAAGTATTTGGTTTCTCTGTCACTCATTTGTCAACTGATAGGCTGAAAATCATAGGATGGCAGGAACTTCTGCTCTGATACCATTGAAATATTCTCTCTCAATTTTTTTTAATTTTTACATGAACATTTACAATGTAACCAAGCACCCGTTAAGGTTAGCATAACCCAAAACGTGTATGAAAGAACTCTAACCAAGAATGCGCCCTAAAACCAATTAAGGAGGAGGGGCGGACATATGGTCAGAGAATCCCTAGGATCTCCTGAATCAAAGATTACAAAGATTACACTGAAAGAGAGAGACTAAACTCAACACCAAGAATGTGCACTCAAGATCCATTGACAAGCGAGGTGCTAACATATGGTGGAATATTAAATGCTAAATTGAAATGAAACAAAGGCGGATAACCAGCCAAAAGGAACTTTCCACGCCACCACCAAACAGTGAGGGGAAAATTTTACAATTTAAAACACTTCTTCTGCTGCGGCAGACATCCACTTAAGAGTGGGGATTCACCACTTGATAGTGGGTATGAAGGAGCTTACAATTCAATTTATCTTCACTGGCGGTATACCATTCAGGGGTGCTTAATGTGAAATTAAATAGATAATGCAGCAATGTTAAACCGAAACAGTACTACTGTTAACAGTTTGTACAAATAAAGAGAGCTGCAAATTACAATGTTTTTTCACCATTTTTCAAGCACCAAGCTATACAATGTTTCCATGTTAGAACGTAATGAGAAATGAAGAAGAAAGATGGAAACAGCAATTGAATTAATTCTGATTTAGAAATCTGCAATTTTGGAAATGAGATGTCAGCAACTGCAGAAATAATCAAATGCTCATAACTCAAGCAAAATACCTCTGAATTGCGTGAAATCAAGTGCAATGGTCAATTGGAAGATAGGCGCCCCTGTTGTGACAAAGAAACAGCTCCAAAACACCAGCAATAATTAATAGCACAAATCCCAATGCACACAGAAAGGTACGGCCCTTGAGAGGGGCGATTTTGCAACTTAAAATTCCACACTTCAAAATAAATTCCGAAACTTGGTGGAGATGGTCGCCCAGACCTTAGGAATGAAATGGTCAAATACCTAGAACAAAACAAAAATCATACACTCAGCTATGATTGAATTCGACTTTCAGCTTTGTGCAAAATAGCAATTGCAAAACTAGTAAAACACTCCAAAAATTCATCTTTGAACTCTATCTGCTAGTCTAGTTAAGAAGCAGCAATAATTCAATTAGGTGTTATCTTGCAAACCCGAAATTGAGAATGGTACTAGGAGGTTAGCATTCCTCGAAGTGCAAAATGGGTAGTCATTTCGACACCATAAGTTTAACATAAACATGAGATAAACAATGCTGGAGCAAAGCAACACTTTTAAAAAAGATGGGATGACTCTTCAATCCCCTCAGATGGGACGCCAAAAGAATTTACATAATTTAATTTCAAAAAAGAAATAAACTTCTCAAACAGGCATCCACTTTAAAGGCAAAAGAGACTTTTTAATAAAAGTCATTAATTATCCTCATGAAGGCGTCCCCCTTCAAGTCCCACTTTTAAACACAACTTAAGTTATTTCCTTGGGCCAAGGGGTCAACTTAAAATTAAAAAAATTTGCCTTTAAATGAAGAATTTCATCAAAATAATATTTTAAAAAGGCCAAAGCTCAACTCAGAACAACTACTCCACAGAATATGATGAGCTGAAGACTGACAACTGCTAACTACCAAAAATAGTATTTACCATAGTTACGAGACTCACCCGGAAGCGCCCAAACTCGGCGAGTCCCGAGCCGAGCACACCTGGCCGGGTCCTGGGAGCCCGGACGCGGACGCGGCCGAGTCCTACCGAGTCCTAGCCGGACTCGCCGGACTCGCCAGACTCGCCGCTTCCTGGAGAGTCCCGAGCCCTGGACGCGGTCGGCGAATGCAGAAAGAAAAGTGAACAAAAAATCATAAAATTTGATGTTTTAATTTTATTTTTTTTGTGTTATATTATCTCCCCAACCCTAAAAGCAACCTCATTTCATTCATTTGGCAAAATAGGAGGAGAAGAGAGAGTTGTGAGGAAAAATAAGAGGAGAAGAGAGGGCAACCAGCAAGCTGTTGAAGACAAATACAGGGCCACATACCATTTGGGAAGCTTCATAACAGCAAGAAGGTGCATTGAGAGCTCATTACCAGTGATTGGGAGGAGTTTGCATTGCATTCCAAGCCAAATATAAGAGGTAAGTTTGATTTTTATTGGTTTTTTTTGTGTTTTTTTAACAAATAATTCATTGTAATTTGAAAAATCATTGTTTTTTTTAGTTTGCATTTTTTTTTTACAAACCCTACTTGCAATATAAATAATTTTATAAACCCTACTTGTTATTGCAGCCACATTCATTTGCAAATCAAAACATATTATTATTTTCACAATGTCTCAAACCCCAGGCAGAAAAGACCCTGCTTGGAAACATGCTGAAATCTTTCCCGGAATGAAAAAAGGGGAAGCAAAATGTAAATACTGCAAAACAATATATCATGGAGGCATAAATCGATTAAAATACCATATTGCACGCATTCCCATCCATGATGCAGCGGGATGCCCTATAGCACCTCCTGAGGCTGTCCGTGAAGTGCAGGTGCAATTAGAAACTTTTGAATTGCAAAAAGAGATGAAAAAAAAACAGAAGCATGAATTGGTGAGTTTGGGAGTTGGACATGGACTTGGTGCTGTTGGAGATGCTTCTTCCATGCCTCCATACCGTCCTAGTGCTAGTGCTTGTGCTAGTGGTACTGCTTCTGCACCAGCTATCCCTGTGCATACTCCTACTGCTGGTGGCACTAGTACTGCTAGTGGTAGTGGTAGTGGTAGTATTATTGGCCCTAGAGTTCGTAAATCTAGGGTGGACTCATATTTTGTACCACGCACTACTCCTGGTTCCCAACCGTCACTTGAGAGCATGGGTTGGAACAAGGATGTACATGATGCAGCAAAAAAGACAATTGCAGACTTTTGGTACTACTGCACCATTCCCTTCCATGTAGCCAGGTAATTCTTTTTTGTTTAATTGTTTTAAAATTTATTATTTTAGAATCTAGATGTATCTCATTATCGAATTCAAATTTAGTGCAGTTAAAATCTTAAAACTTTTCATTTTACAATACTTATGTAAGTAACTTATTAATTTATTTATGACATGTTTTAGGTCACCTTTTTGGCAAAACATGGTTGATGCCATAACCATATGTGGGCCGGGGTTCAAAGCCCCTTCTGAAGATGAATTAAAGGGCCCACTTTTGAGTCAAAAAGTGGCAGATGTGAAAGCACAATTAGAGGAGCAGCGTGAGCAGTGGAGGAGGATTGGTTGCACCATCATGACTGATGGTTGGACCGATAGGAGAAATAGGACGCTGCTTAATTTTCTAGTGTCCTCCGGAGGTAATTGTACTTCCCTCAATGCATTGAAATTTGAATTTGATTTAGTGATTAATAATTTAATATGGCTGATTTTTGTTTTTTAATTTATTGAATAACTGGTTTTGCTTATTCTTTCAGGTGACACCATTTTCATTAAGTCCATTGATGCTTCTGCCCAATTCAAAAATGCCACATATCTGTGTGAGGCTATAGAGGAGGTGATAGCTGATGTGGGGGAAGAGAATGTAGTGCAAGTGGTGACAGATAATGCAGCAAACTATGTTGCTGCTGGTAGCATAGTTACGAGACTCGCCCGGAAGCGCCCAAACTCGGCGAGTCCCGAGCCGAGCACACCTAGCCGGGTCCTGGGAGCCCGGACGCGGACGCGGCCGAGTCCTACCGAGTCCTAGCCGGACTCGCCGGACTCGCCGGACTCGCCGCTTCCCGGAGAGTCCCGAGCCCTGGACGCGGCCGGCGAATGCAGAAAGAAAAGTGAACAAAAAATCATAAAATTTGATGTTTTAATTTTATTTTTTTTTGTGTTATATTATCTCCCCAACCCTAAAAGCAACCTCATTTCATTCATTTGGCAAAATAGGAGGAGAAGAGAGAGTTGTGAGGAAAAATAAGAGGAGAAGAGAGGGCAACCAGCAAGCTGTTGAAGACAAATACAGGGCCACATACCATTTGGGAAGCTTCATAACAGCAAGAAGGTGCATTGAGAGCTCATTACCAGTGATTGGGAGGAGTTTGCATTGCATTCCAAGCCAAATATAAGAGGTAAGTTTGATTTTTATTGGTTTTTTTTGTGTTTTTTTAACAAATAATTCATTGTAATTTGAAAAATCATTGTTTTTTTTAGTTTGCATTTTTTTTTACAAACCCTACTTGCAATATAAATAATTTTATAAACCCTACTTGTTATTGCAGCCACATTCATTTGCAAATCAAAACATATTATTATTTTCACAATGTCTCAAACCCCAGGCAGAAAAGACCCTGCTTGGAAACATGCTGAAATCTTTCCCGGAATGAAAAAAGGGGAAGCAAAATGTAAATACTGCAAAACAATATATCATGGAGGCATAAATCGATTAAAATACCATATTGCACGCATTCCCATCCATGATGCAGCGGGATGCCCTATAGCACCTCCTGAGGCTGTCCGTGAAGTGCAGGTGCAATTAGAAACTTTTGAATTGCAAAAAGAGATGAAAAAAAAACAGAAGCATGAATTGGTGAGTTTGGGAGTTGGACATGGACTTGGTGCTGTTGGAGATGCTTCTTCCATGCCTCCATACCGTCCTAGTGCTAGTGCTTGTGCTAGTGGTACTGCTTCTGCACCAGCTATCCCTGTGCATACTCCTACTGCTGGTGGCGCTAGTACTGCTAGTGGTAGTGGTAGTGGTAGTATTATTGGCCCTAGAGTTCGTAAATCTAGGGTGGACTCATATTTTGTACCACGCACTACTCCTGGTTCCCAACCGTCACTTGAGAGCATGGGTTGGAACAAGGATGTACATGATGCAGCAAAAAAGACAATTGCAGACTTTTGGTACTACTGCACCATTCCCTTCCATGTAGCCAGGTAATTCTTTTTTGTTTAATTGTTTTAAAATTTATTATTTTAGAATCTAGATGTATCTCATTATCGAATTCAAATTTAGTGCAGTTAAAATCTTAAAACTTTTCATTTTACAATACTTATGTAAGTAACTTATTAATTTATTTATGACATGTTTTAGGTCACCTTTTTGGCAAAACATGGTTGATGCCATAACCATATGTGGGCCGGGGTTCAAAGCCCCTTCTGAAGATGAATTAAAGGGCCCACTTTTGAGTCAAAAAGTGGCAGATGTGAAAGCACAATTAGAGGAGCAGCGTGAGCAGTGGAGGAGGATTGGTTGCACCATCATGACTGATGGTTGGACCGATAGGAGAAATAGGACGCTGCTTAATTTTCTAGTGTCCTCCGGAGGTAATTGTACTTCCCTCAATGCATTGAAATTTGAATTTGATTTAGTGATTAATAATTTAATATGGCTGATTTTTGTTTTTTAATTTATTGAATAACTGGTTTTGCTTATTCTTTCAGGTGACACCGTTTTCATTAAGTCCATTGATGCTTCTGCCCAATTCAAAAATGCCACATATCTGTGTGAGGCTATAGAGGAGGTGATAGTTGATGTGGGGGAAGAGAATGTAGTGCAAGTGGTGACAGATAATGCAGCAAACTATGTTGCTGCTGGTAGATTATTGATGGAGAGGCACCCTACTATATTCTGGACTCCATGTGCCGCCCATTGCATTGACCTCATGATGGAGGATCTTGGCAAGCTCCCATGGATCAAAACATGTGTGGATGCAGGTAGAAACATTTGCAAATTTATATACAATCACACATGGGTGCTTAACCTTATGAGGCAATACACGGGGTTGAGGGAGTTGTCTCGTCCTGGCATCACTAGGTTTGCAACTAATTTTATCACATTGCAATCCTTGATTCGGTCAAAGGCAGCCTTAAGGCGCATGTTTGTTGGTGAGGAGTGGTCTTCCTCATCGTTTTCTACAAGCACTGCAGGGATTGGTGTGGCCAATTGCATTTTTGATGAGCAAGGGTTTTGGACACCAGTGGAGGAGATTGTGAAGGTAAAATTTAATTCTTTATTATGTTTTAATTTTTAATCATATCTTTTATTTGTTTATTTTCATTCACACTTATTTGTGAAACATGTTTGCACTTTGCAGTTTATTGAGCCCTTGCTAGTTCTCCTACGAGTTGCAGATGGGGAGAAGCCCGCACTGGGATACATATATGAGGGCATGGATAGGGCCAAAGAGGCCATTAGATCAGTCTATGGTGGAGTTCAGGATAAGTATCGTCCCATTTGGGAGATCATTGATAGGAGATGGCAAAACCAACTTCATAGGCCCATCCATGCAGCCGCATGTTTCCTAAATCCGGCCTTCCAATTCCGCCGTGATATCCGTGGAGATAGAGAAATTCTTAGTGGGCTCTACTCGACGATAGAGCGGATGTTGCCCGCTGTTACTACACAGATAGTGCAGGAGATAGATGCCTTCAGTAAGGCACGAGGAGACTTCTTTGCACGTCAAATGACCATAGACAGTAGGACAACATTACTACCAGGTAAAAATATATTTAAGGGCATAATTGTCATCTTTTTATATTGTATTTTATTATTAAATGTTGAACTTGAAACTTGAAATGAGATTGATTTTGTTTCTTTTTCTCATCTCAGATAGCTGGTGGAGGTTGTTTGGTTCTGATGCACGGAACCTGCAGAATATTGCCATTCGTCTATTGAGCCAGCCATGCAGTTCATCTGGTTGTGAGCGCAATTGGAGTATGTTTGAGCACATACACTCCAAGAAGCGCAATAGATTGACAGTGGAGAGGATGAATGACTTGGTCTATGTTCATTACAACCTTCGGCTCAGATACAAGAAGCTTTTTGACCACGACAACACCCCGATCAATCTAGATGAGGTTGATCCACAGTCTGAGTGGACCACTGAGGCTACAGATGCAGTCTTTAGTGACGAGGACCTTGATTGGGTGGACCAGGCAGAGAGAGAGGCTGAGGTTGTAGCCATGGCTGAGGAGGAGGCTAGAGCACGAGGAGACATAGCTGCTGTTGGTGAGAGTGGCATGGAGACTCAGACAGAGGCAGAGACTATGGCTGCAGCTGCAACATCATCCAGGAGCGTTAGACGCCTTCGTAGGAAGGATGTTGGCTCCACTATGCCATAGAGTCATAGAGTCATAGCTATTGTTTTGATATTTCATATTTGTATGGAACATTTGATGTTATGGATTTCATATTCCATGACTTTTGTATACATTTGACTAGTTTTATAATCTATATATCTAAGTATGCTATTTCCTTCAGCAGCGCAACTACAATTTGTGTACTTTATACTTATGTGATCGTTGTATACTTGTGTATGTGATCAAATTTGCTTTTATTTGTGTTGTATTCAATAAAGGGTGCTTGAAACAAGTTTTAAATCCTTAAAAATCTCTAAATTTCTAGGTTTTTTTCAACTTTTTTTCATTTTGCCGAGTCTGCGCCGAGTCCGAGTCCCGAGTCCCCGAGTCCCGAGTCGAGTCGCCCTAGCCGAGTCCGAGCCGAGTCCGAGTCTCGTTACTATGGTATTTACTATAAATAGTAAATATTGAGGAATGACCACAAAACCTCCAAACACAGAACCCCTTGATTCACCTCAACGAGCCTACGGGACTCCGAAATAGGTTGATGAGCAAGTGATAGGATCACTGATGAAAGGCGGACATTACAAACTAACTCTGGAATCATATTTCTCCATATAAATTTAAATACTGCAAGTAGCTGACTTTTGAGTGATTGCTAGAAATCATTTAAAAGCTTGCTCTTTACAGATTTGCAAGATTGAGATATTAAAACTTGAAAACAAATGCATAGATTGTAAAACCTATGTTGTTGGTTCAGATGTACATTCAAGTTCAGTGATTTGTTTTTCCCAGGGTCAATATGGGAGGACTTGGACATACACTATATACAGATATTAAAAATATATAAATATAAATATATTAACAATAAATACAATATATAAATATATTAGTAAAACAAAATTCAACACCCTTTTAGGGCTCAGACCAAAATTCAGAGAATTTTCAACTTTCTTATTGGTACTCTCACAAGTAAGTATTTGGGAATTCCTCATTTTCAAGGAAGAGTTAAAAAAGAATTATGGGAACCTATAATAACTTCTTTCCAAAACAAATTGAGTTCTTGGAGAGGTTAATGCCTTTCTTGGGCAAGCAGAATCCTCCCCGTCCCAACTATTCCAGTTTACATGATCTCTCTCTCTTTGCCCCCCTCTGGCAGCAAGAAGAGACTAAATTGTAGTATGAAAGGATTCATTTAGAATGGTACCAGTAACCATAGAATGGCCTTAATGAAATGACAGGAAGTTAGCAAACCTAAGTCCAGAGGGGGTTTGGGAATTCATGCCCTGTTTCTTCTCAACCATGCTTTGGAAGGCCAATTGGTTTGGAGGGTCTTTGACAAGGACAGGTTCTAGATTCTTGTTATCAGGCAAAAGCACCTCTACACTAGAGGAAGTGACTTAGAATTTTCTCCAATAAAGGGTAAATCAAAGGATCACCATTATGGAACTTCATCGGAAAGTGCAAGGAAATCATCTCCAATAACCTCAAACAGAATGTAAACAATCGCAAGCACAATGACATTTGGGGATTTCATGGGTTACTTGTGGCCTGGTTTATCTTCAGAAAGATTTCCAACTTTTAGAAACCTTCTTTAAAGCCATGTGGGGGTCAAAGGTGGTTGTTTATTGGGATGAGGAGCAGACAGAATGGGGCAAGACTCACTCTTGGAAATATCCTAGGACTATTAGTGCCCCCTTTTCTAGAGCCACATTAGAAACCTTTTTTAACCTCCTCTGATCCCAACACATCAACCTATCTCTTAAGGACAACTATCTCATTTGGTCAAACCAGCCTTAAGGGATTTTCTCAATCAAGGCTGGTTATGAATCTCTTTACTCATCAAGGGTGAGTCATCAAAGTTCTGGAATAGGATTTCTGAAATATCGCTTGCTGATTTATTAGACAGGGGACAGCAGGGTACGTTACAAAACAGCTAGCTGTCCCAATGCCCCAGCAAACAAAACACTTAATGAAAAAAAAAGCATAAAATTAAAATTTATAAGAGGGATGGGAAGGCCCACAAAGACCCTCACATCCCTTTACACAAAACTTAAACCTAAAATCGGAACACTAACAACTAAAATCAAAAAAGAAACTCATTCTGCCATTTTTCAACTTGTGAAGAGGAAAAGCAAGAAGCAGAACAGTTGTGGGCAAAGTAAGGAACAGCAGTGAGAAGAGAACGATAGAGCACCAAATCTACATCATTTGAGGTAAGTTCATTATCTATTATTCATTTTCACACATTCTTTTACACTTTTTTTGTTTTTGTGAAAATTTCAAATACCGAGGGTTTTTTGTTTGTTTTTTATTTTATGTTTACATTTGTGGCTGTAATTTGAATTGTCAACAAAATTAACAATGGGCAGCAGCAGTGAGGGTGGTGAGGGTGAAGAAATTCAAATTGAACAAAGAGCCCATTAAGGGTCAGCTACACAAGGGTTTCTCTCATCTTTTGGGCATTACTTGACAAAAGGTTAAAAAGTTGTGGAAAAATAACCTTTGCTAAGAAGGTCAAGTTCACTAGGTTTCACATGGAGGGTGATGCAAGAAGTAGGGAAATGGAAATAGAATCTACACAACCTAGCATGTCATTGCCTACCCAATCCATAGATGTTGAGAGTCAAAGAAGAGAAAAAAGGGCCACTAGTGTTGAGGCAAGTTTAAAATGCAATCACAAGAAGTGGCCGAGTTTTCTATGAAATGATAATTGATATTCAATATTCGTTATTTACAAAGGAGAGGAATACTCCTTAAATAATACAATACAGGACAATGTTTCTAAAAGGAAACAATCGTTAACTAAAGTAATAAACAGAAAGATACTAAAAGCTAACTAAAGCAAACTAAGTTAACTGAAAGTAAACTACTGACTAACTAATGACCATTAAATATTACAACAATACTTTAATACCCTCCCTTAATTGTCATCCTACTAACTACACCAAGCTCATCCTGAAATTTTACAAATTTATCCAAATTGAGAGACTTGCTGAGAATGTTCGCAATCTGATCCTCAGTTGGAACATACTACAACATCACAAATCCATCTTCAACAAGCTAGCGGATGAAATGACAATGAAGTTCAACATGTTTGGTTCGTTCATGGAAGATTGGATTCTTAGCAAGCTTGAGTACCCCTTGATTGTCACAAATCAAGGGGGAGGGCCCTGCTTGAGACATCTGCATGTCAGCAAGCATCCTTCGAAGCCATACTGCCGCATATGCTGCCTTAACTGTTCCTTGATACTCTGTTTCGATCAAGGAAAGAGCTACAACTTGTTGCTTCTTGCTTGTCCATGTGACTGCAACTATAACAAGACTCAAACATACCCAGAAGTGGACTTCTTGTCATCAATTAAACCTGCCCAATCTGAATCTGTAAAGCCAACCAGCCTAAGATCTTTGCATTTGTTGTACAAAATGCCAAAGTCAGGTGTCCCTTTTACATATCTCAAGACTCACTTCACTGCAACTGTAATGGTTCCCCCGAATATATATTTTTTAAAGTACCCAACTGCTGTATGAAAGTTCAATGTTTGTGTTTTATCTTGATTTGTTTGTTTGAACTTCCCACATGCCATTCATGATACAATAATGCGAAATATAACATTTTGCAAGAAAGCATACAAATAACTCATTTAATAGCATCATTCAATACTTCAATAAATTATTGATATTTCAAGAGCAGATTACAGACATATATAGCAGATTTTTTAAAGTGATTTCAGACCTGGGAATTGAGACATAACAGCAACATTATCAAACTCCACAAAGCCAACGCACAACAAGAAGTGCGCCTCTTAATTCCCTTCGATCCCCAACCTCATATATCTCTGAATCTCGGTGGTACTGTAGCAAAATCACTATTCACGGATACTGTAGCAAAATCACTATTCATAGGTATTGTAGCAAAATCACTATTCACGGGTACTATAGCAAAATCACTATTCATGGGTACTGTAGCGAAATCACTATTCATGGCTACTGTAGCAAAATGTACCAACTTCTGATCTGCACTTCAAACCCTTGTAAAAACTCTATGCAAACTCGCCAATGAAGCCCACTGTGTTTCCCGAACTAAAACACCCCATAATCCTCCTGACTGTATCTTCCAACAGCGAAGAGAATGCTGGCAAAGAGGGATTTCGTCCTCATAGCCCAATAAATCAGATTTCCAAGAAATCCAACAGCATAATATTAATCATATCCAAGCATACTCTAAAAAACTCTCACAGCCTCTATTTATCCATTTCTCCAAGAAGCTAATCCAACTCATAGGCAATGTGGGATAATACAAATCACTTTTATTTTAATATTATAATCTCTTCATTAAGTTGCCCCTGCACCTTTTTAAAGAAAGGGGACATTTAATACTTTTAACACTTAACTTTATAGTCCCACTAAAGTTATTAAATAACGATAAAGTTAAATATTTTAATTTAACTTTATAACTTAAACTTATCATTAAATAATAAATATCTTGGATTCGCCTAGGCCAAAAATCCCTCGGATCCCTTTTGTGTCCTAGTTAGCCTACGGGACCATGAGAAAATAGACTAACAACACATATATCCATGACTGGCTAAATGGGGGACATTATAGTCTGCCCCTCTTGAAATTGCTTGTCCTCAAGCAATCTCAACTCTGGATGCTACAAAATATACTCTCCCTCCCAAGTAGCATCCTCAACTGGCAGGTTCCTCCATTTCACCAAGTACTCTCTGATAGTCCTTTTGCGCAGTGTGCGTTCCCTGGTGTCAAGAATAGCTTCAGGAACCAAAATAAGCTTCCCCTCATCATCGTGAGGTGGCAACTCTGCTGAAGGCACCACATTGTGTCCCAAAGCCTTCTTGAGGTGTGACACATGGAAGACATTATGCACTCTACTGTCAACAGGCAACTCCAACTCATAAGCCACTTCCCCAACCCTCCTTATCACCTTGAAAGGTCCATATTATCGTGGCTTCAACTTCTCTGCCCCACTCCTCTTGAGAGAAGATTGTCTGTAAGGCTGCAACATGAGGTATACCATGTCATCAACCTCAAATGATCTCTTTATCCTGTGCTGATCGGCATACTGCTTTTGTTGATTCAGAGCTTTTTGCATATTCTCCTTTAGGGACCTCATAATGTCCTGGCTCTCCTGTAACAAATCCTTGGCCTTTAGTACTCTACTATCACCGAAGGGCAAATCCAGGAAGCTCGGAGCTTCATATCCGTATAGAGCCATAAACGGAGACATCTGAATAGACATGTGGCATGAAGCATTGTAGCAATATTCTCCCAAGTGCAGCCATTTTACCCATGCCTTTTGTTGCCCTGAGATATAGTTACAGAGGTATCCCTCAACCCACTTATTCACGATCTCAGTCTGCCCATCTGTCTGTGGGTGATAACTGGTGCTCGGAGTGAGCTCTATCCCACATAATCTGAAGAGCTCCTGCCAAAAATTGCTCATAAACCTATTATCTCTGTCACTGACAATGCTCTGTGGCAACCCATGTAATCTGAATACCTCTCGAAAAAACAACTCTGCTGTCTGAGCTGTCGAATACGTAGACGAAATGGCGAAGAAATGTGCGAATTTTGAAAACCTGTCCACCAATACATAAATGCAATCCCTGCCCTGAGCCTTAGGAAGGCCTGTGATGAAATCCATCGATATGCTATCCCACCTCCTGTCTGGAATGGGTAGGGGCTGCAATAAACCACCTGGAAAGGAGTGCTCATACTTACTCTGCTAACACATTGGACACTCCCTCACAAACTGCAGTACCTCTGTCTTGAGACCCTTCCAAGTAAAACGCTCTCTCACCTGTCGATAGGTCTTAAAATAACCTGGATGCCCCGCCATTGGGGAGTCATGGAAAGCCCTCAAAAAATTTCGCTTCATAGCAAAATCTAGTACCAAGAAGATCCTATCTTTGTAAATGACTTAACAGTGTACCTGTCATCTTTGATAGTGCCATCTATAATCCCAGAAGCCCACTTATCCTTGGCATATTCTGCTGAAATGAGTTCTCTCCAATCATCTATCACTATTCCCACAGCACATAAATGGGGTCTCCTGGACAAAGCATCAGCAACAATGTTCTTCTTCCCTTTGACATAAACTATGTCAAAGTCATAGGCCTGAAGTTTGCTGACCCACTTTTGTTGCCTGTCATTCAGGTCCTTCTGTCCAAGGAAATGTTTCAGGCTATTATGGTCTGTTTTAACTATGAATTTACTGCCCACCAAATATTGTCTGAACTTAGCCAGCACGTGCATAATGGCTAACATCTCCTTGTCATAGATGTTGTAGCTCTTTTCAACACCCCTCAACTTCCTGCTCTCATATGTTATGGGGTGTTTGTCCTGCATCAAAACCACACAAATGCCTTCTCTTGAGGCATCACAGTGTAACTCAAAGGTCCTACTGAAATCCGGAATGGCCAAAACTGGGCAAGTGCTCATCAATTCCTTGAACCTGTCAAAACTCTGTTGAGCCCTCTCTAACCATTCAAATCCATCCTTTCGAGTCAAATCTGTAAGGGGGGCAGCTAACTGAGAAAATCCCCTCACAAAACGGCGGTAAAACCCACAAAGACCAAGAAATCCCTTGAGCTAAGAGGTATTCCTTGGTCGTAGCCAATCCACTATAGCCCGGATCTTGTCCGAATCAACCCGAACACCCTCTGCACTGATGATGTATCCTAAATACAACAACTCAAGTCATCTCAAACTCACACTTGGTCATCTTGGCATACAGGGACTCTCGCTCAAGAATGCTCAACACAATATCTATGTGCTTCAGGTGCTCCTCCCAGGTCCTGCTATAGATCAATATATCATCAAAAAAGATCAACACAAATCTCCTCAACTGTTCTTCGAATACCCTGTTCATGCAAGACTGAAAGGTGGTCGGTGCATTAGTCAACCCGAAAGGCATGACTAGAAACTCAAAATGCCCATAATGGCATCTAAATGTTGTCTTCTCCACATCCTTCTCTCTGACCCGAATTTGATGGTATCCGGATCTCAAATCTATCTTGGAAAAGTAGCAAGCTCCATGCAGCTCGTCAATAAGCTCATCGATACGGGGAATCGGGTACCGGTTCTTAATTGTCTTCTTATTCAATTCCCTATAATCGATGCACATCCTGAGTGTTCCGTCCTTCTTCACCAAGACAATTGAAGAAGCAAACGGGCTCTTACTAGGCCTAATGTGACCCATCTTGAGAAGCTCCTTAATAGCTTTCTCGATCTCATCTTTATACCTCTTGGGGTGTCGATATGGAGTGATGATAACCAGTTTTGCCCCCTCCTCGAGCTCGATCACGTGCTCATTTCCCCTGTCAGGGGGTCTACCTAGAGGTATGTCACCAAACACCTTGGTGTGTTTGATTATCAATGCCTGAACATCTGGAGGGTATTCTTGCTTTTGTTGCTCTGTGCCCTCTGGCATCACTAGAATCTCTGCTGCCCACTGGACCTGGTCATGCCGAATTAATCTCTCCATCCTCTTAATTGACACAACTCTCGGCCCACCATCTGCCAAACCCCTGAGCACAATTTTCTTCCCATTAGCTTCAAATCTCATTTCCATTTTCTGAAGATTGAACGTAAACTCCTCTAATGACTTCATCCAGTTCATCCCTAGCACCATATCTGTGTCTCCAATATTAACCACGAAGAAGTCATCTGTCATCTCATAGTCTCCTAAGCACAGATGCAGGTTAGATATTTTTTGCGTGCAAGTGATCTTAAACCCATCTGCCACCATAACCCTAAAGCCCTCATGCTCCTCTGTCGATAAACCTCTGCGAGCAACAAACTTCTCATCAATGAAGTTGTGTGTCGCTCCGATATCGATGAGTACAATAAATCGATGCCCATCCAACACCCCTCTCACCCTAAAAGTGACCGCTTTCTGAATGTTGGACAACTGCGGAACAGTGCCATCACTCTTGGCTCCCTCATCTAAAGAGTTTTCATCATCACTACCCTCTGAATCAAAGGACTGCCCTGAATCCTCTCCTGTTGACTCCTCTATTGAGAAATACTCCATCTGCTTGGCCTTAGCCTTAAGAGGACACTTATGGGATAAATCCCAAGGCTCTCTGCAATGAAAACACAACTTTTTTTTGAGCTTGTTAAGGGTGTCACTATCTAACTTCTTGGTTTCCTCTCGTGGCCGGTGGTTATCCCTCTGAAAAGGTTTCCTATCCTTATCTTTCTTCGAGGGAAAACCCTTAGATTGAAATTTACTTCGAGAGGGGGAAGAAGAATCCATGTCTTGTGCTTTCTTAATAGCCTCCTTAAGTGAGGGTGGATTGAGAGCTTTAATCCAGCCTCTCAATGGATCTACCAGTCCATCCATGAACAACACCAAAATCCTCCACTCAGAAACATCTATCACCAACACCGCAAGCTTCTGAAACTCTGAAATGTAAACCTCCACGGGTCCCCATTGCTTGAGCTGTGCAAGCTCCTTAAAATGTAGTTCTTGGTCCTTCTTGTCAAACCGCTCTATCAACCTCTCTGTAAACTCCAAATAAGAGGTTATCTGCGCATGACCCATGGTGACCATGCCATGGTGCCACCACTCATGAGCCACTCCATCTAGATGTATAGCTGCATATTTAATAGCCTCTTCCTCAGGCATAGGATTCAGCTATAAATAGGTATCAACCTTCTGCACCCAAGCTCGTGTAGTCTTCTTCCCCGATGCATCAAAATAAGGCAACTGCAGCTTACCCACTTTCTTCCTTAGTTCATAATTCTGGTTCCTGTCACCAGTGCGGGGTCTATGTCTCATCCTCACATCGATATAATCCCTGAGTGTGATGGCTGCTGTAAAGTCAGCTCCTCCAGCCTCCCAATCTCTTCGGAGCTGATCCTGTATATCTGTGATCTGCGGTTCAACCTCAGGCTGTCCAAGTGCTCGAGGTGGGAAGGTAGGTATCATTGGCCTAGAACTCAGAGTTCTAGTGGGTTGGGCTGCGTGTGCAAAGTTATCCCCCACATTTCCGCCTCCATTGCCTCCATTCTACCCATTGTTCCCATTTTGTCCATTGTTTGCATTGTTTCCACCTCCCATGTTAACATTAATACCCATTTGTCGTGCCATCATCTGCATCATTAACTCAAGTCATTGACTATACTCTTGGGCCCTTTGCTCTGCTAAACGTTGTCCCTGTGCCAATGTATCCAGTAATTGTAGAAATCTCTCTTCACCAGGGTCCTCGGCATGCCTATCTCCCATGTTTCTTGTATTGTGTTGTTCACCTGTATTATCTTGTGCTCCTGTAGCCCTGTGTTCCTCTTGTTCCGTATGCAACAATGTCCTGTTTCTCCTTGTGTTATAAGTATGTGTCAAAGGTGGTATATCATTGCCTGACATGACATAGTCTGCTCATAATAGAACCCAATAGGATGGCAGGACTTAAGGCTCCAATACCACTGTAATGGTTCCCTCGAATATATATTTTTTAAAGTACCCAACTGCTGTATGAAGGTTCAATGTTTGTGTTTTATCTTGATTTGTTTGTTTGAACTTCCCACATGCCATTCATGATACAATAATGCAAAATATAACATTTTTCAAGAAAGCATACAAATAACTCATTTAATAGCAGCATTCAATACTTCAATAAATTATTGATATTTCAAGAGCAGATTACAAACATATATAGCAGATTTTTTAAAGTGATTTCAAACCTGGGAATTGAGGCATAACAGCAACATATCAAACTCCATAAAGCCCACACTGTAGCGAAATCACTATTCATGACTACTGTAGCAAAATGTACCAACTTCTAATCTGCACTTCAAACCCTTGTAAAAACTCTATGCAAACTCGCCAATGAAGCCCACTGTGTTTCCTGGATGAAAACACACCATAATCTTCCTGACTGTATCTTCCAACAATGAAGAGAATGCTAGCAAAGAGCGATTTCGTCCTTATAGCCCAATAAATCAGATTTCCAAGAAATCCAACAGCATAATATTAATCATATCCAAGCATACTCTAAAAAACTCTCACAGCCTCTATTTATCCATTTCTCCAAGAAGCTAATCCAACTCACAGGCAATGTGGGATAATACAAATCACTTTTATTTTAATCTTATAATCTCTTCATTAAGTTGCCCATGCACCTTTTTAAAGAAAGGGGACATTTAATACTTTTAACACTTAACTTTATAG
This sequence comes from Sequoiadendron giganteum, assembly GCA_007115665.2. Classification (NCBI taxonomy): domain Eukaryota; kingdom Viridiplantae; phylum Streptophyta; class Pinopsida; order Cupressales; family Cupressaceae; genus Sequoiadendron; species Sequoiadendron giganteum. Next base: position 145,652,001 of record CM021109.1, on the reverse strand, counting down.
TCCCACTAAAGTTATTAAATAACGATAAAGTTAAATATTTTAATTTAACTTTATAACTTAAACTTATCATTAAATAATAAATATCTTGGATTCGCCTAGGCCAAACATCCCTCGGATCCCTTTTGTGTCCTAGTTAGCCTACGAGACCATGAGAAAATAGGCTAACAACACATATATCCATGACTGGCTAAATGGGGGACATTACAGCAACCCAGTGTTCCGCCTTAGGGGCAATCATGAAACAAGAAATGTAGCTCACAGCAAAACTGAGATCAGGTCTAGTGGCAATAAGATAAATGAGACTGCCCACTAGTTGCCTAAATACAGACTCATTCACCACTGGTGAGTCTAATTTGGCTAAAAGTTTTAGCCCTTTCTCCATAGGAATGGATGAGATTTTGCAATCTTCCATCCTAAACTTCTCCAGCAAACTCCTGGCATACTTCAACTGAGAAATGAAGATAGTGCCACATGTCTGCCAAACTTCTACACCCAAACAATAGTGTAGGAGACCCAAGTCTGTCACCTCAAACGCCTAACACAAATTTGACTTGATTTGTTCAATCAAATGTAACCTACTACCAGTAATGATGATATCATCCACATAGATTACAAGAAGGATGATATCATTGCCAGTGTTCTTGACATATAAATTTGCATCTTAGGGACTCCTCTGAAACCCTTGTGCAATCAAATACTTATCAAACTTCAAGTACCATGCCCTAGGTGCCTGCCTTAGGCCATAAATAGCTTTTCAACAATCTGCATACCTTATGCTCTTTTTCAACAACCTTAAAACTAGGAGGTTGTGTCATGTATACCTCTTCCTCCAAATCTCCATTGAGGAAGGCACTCTTCACATCCATCTGGTGGACCTTCCAGCCAAATTGTGCTGCCATGGCAAGGACAAGTCAGATAGTGCTCATCTTTGTTGTAGGAGCAAAGGTTTCCTCATAGTTAATACCTTCTCTCTGTGAGAACCCCTTAGTCACCAACTGAGCCTTGTATTTATCCAATGTTCCATCAACCTTGTATTGCACCTTGTATACCCATTTACAGCCAATGGGTTTCTTCCCTGGTGGAAGATCTGAGAAAACCCACGTGTTGTTCTTCAAAAGACTATGATGCTCATAATCCATAGCCTTTTCCCATTAAGGTTTACCCTTGGCTTCCGAATACTGTTGGGGCTCATAAACACTCTAAATGTTGGCCATAAGAGAAAAGTTTACTGTGTTCTTTTTGCTCTTGCCTCTACATGATCTTCCCTCAACAAGCTCATCATCATGAACATCACCAGTGAGCTTCACCCACCACTTAGGGCAAGGCAGAGATGCATCTTCTTCCAAATTAGGATGAGCATCATCATGACTCGGGCTGCCTAGAATAATACCATCAGCATGTTGATCCAGATTATCCTTAGGAAAATTTGTTGGTACAGAATCTTGCCTAGGAGATTCCAAAATGTTAGAATCATCAGAATCCCACTCTGCTGGTAGATGATCGTGCCTAGGAGATTCCACAATGTCAGAATCCCTCCCTTCAAGTGGAGTTACTGAAAGCTTAGCTCCCAAATCCTTGGTCTTCAAAGGTTGATTGTCAGGAATCTTGATGGGAGAAGAAAGCAAAAAGGGCCCACCTTCCTCATCAAACACAACGTCCCTGTTGAATTTCAACCGATCAGTGGCCACATTAATCAGCCGATAGGCCTTATGATTGTCACTGTATCTTGTTAGCATCAACTTCTAGCTCTTGGATTCCAACTTGGTCTTCTTGGCATCCAAAATCCAAACATACACAGTTGAACCAAATACTCTAAGGTGAGTGATTTTTGGTTTCCTCCTAGACCATGCTTCCTCTGGGATCATCTTCTTGACAAGATGTGTGGGAGACCGATTACGAAGGTACACTACAGTATACACTGCCTCGGCCCAAAACTTCTTGGGAACATTTATGTTCTCCAACATACAACAGGCCATTTCTGTGATGGTATGATTCCTCGGCTCAACAACACCATTCTGCTGAGGGGTATAGGGAGTGGTAAGCTGACGCTTAATACCGTGTTTAGCACAAAAGTCGGTGAACTATTGGAAAAGAACTCACCTCCTTTATCTGAACTAAGAGTGATGATTTGACATCTAAATTCTTTTTCAACTAACGCTTTAAACTTTTGAAATTCATTAAACACTTGTGACTTTGTCTTGAGAAAATACACCCACATTTTTCTACTAAAATCATGAACAAACGGGAGGAAATACCTGGCACCAATGACCGATGCAATATTCATTGGTCTACAAACGTCTGCATGAACCAGTTGTAGAACCTTAGATGCTCTCCAAGACATTCCATTTGAAAATGGAGTATGATGTTGCTTCCCTACTTGCAAAGCTCCACAAACACCATTTGTTTGCTGTCGAATCTCAGGTAAGCCTTCTACCAAATTCTCTTGAGCCAGCTGAAAGAGGATATGCGATATTGAGATGCCCATACCGTTGATGCCAAAGAGTGTTGATAGATGAACTCCTCGCAACCAGCGCATTCTCTAGAGGATCTCCAGTATCAAGCAGCCGATACAAACCATGATCCTCAAGTCCAACTACCACAGTTTTCTTGGACTCCTTATCAACAATTCGGCACTTGTGTGAACTGAAAATGACGTCCAACTTTGGACTATGTCGCATAATTTGACTCACGGAGAGCAAATTAAGCTCCATCCCCAGCACAATATATATTGAAAAATATTAAATTTCTCCTACCAGATGTGATATGGACGTTGCCCTTGCCGACGACTATATACTCTTTCCCACCACCAAAGATGATGGAATCAAAGCAAGCCATATACTTTGTGAACCAATCTCTCCTGTTTGTAAAATGTTGAGAGGCTCAAGATCGATGTACCATGTAGATGATTTGACACGATCTGCTAGTCATTTGGCCATTAATGCATAAGAGGTAGACAACTGGTCAAACTACATAAATGCCATCCCTCCCATTTTCTAAGAGCACAAGAAACGAGGTAAAGTCTATGATGAGCAAAACTCTTCAAAAATCTTCTTTTCACAATTTTTTATTTTTCTCAAAAAAAATCATCAAAAAATGGTGGCACAATTTTTTTCAAAAAAAAATTGTCAAAAAATCTCTAAATTTTTAAACAGAAAACCTAATAGGTTCACAAAATCTGTAGGAAACCCTAGAACATAGTCTTCAGGTCGCAAAAATGAGAAAGCTTGGAAAACATGAAAACCCTAGGCGCAAAACAAACTCGACCAAGACTGTAGAAAAATATCACAAACTCCCAAGATTTGACAAACCCACGAAATTTCCAAGGTCGCCCACGAATTTTTTTAAGAAATCACTCAAAAAACTCAGAGAATCGTGGCTCCAAAAAATGCATAAATCTGTCCAAAAACAACAAAGTAAATTGCGGGCAAAATAACCACACATCCTCGCGATTTCGCAAAAAATCAAAATACCTTTGAAATCGCCCAAGACAATCAGACATGAAGCCACGCGAGCAAAAAAAACCGCGATTTAGATATAGCGCCCAGAAAAAACGATGCAATATGCAGGTAACCACAAAAATCCGCAATCTGAGGCTAGAAAAAAACCCACGATTTCATGCAGAGATAAGTCGCAATTTTCACCCTTTAAAAAACACAATTTTTGTAACTTAGAAAGCCTTGAAAAACTTAGGAGAAAAGAGGACGCGATTTCCAACAAAAGAACCTTGAAATCTTTGCCAGAAACTTCACAAAAAAATTTGCAACCTCCACAAAAAATCGGCTTCAAAAAACCCTTCAATTTTAAAAAAATCGGCTTGGAAAAAATTCTTCACAAAACTCCTCAATTTTTATCTTTAAAAAAATAACTAAAAAACTTTACGAATTTTTATAAAAAAATCCATCAAAAAGTTTTGAGCCTAAGCTCTCATACCATGAAATAAATGGTATTCAATATTCGTTATTTACAAAGGAGAGGAATACTCCTTAAATAATACAATACGGGACGAAGTTTCTAAAAGGAAACAATCGTTAACTAAAGTAATAAACATAAAGATACTAAAAACTAACTGACGCAAACTAAGTTAACTGAAAATAAACTATTGACTAACTAATGACCACTAAATATTACAATAATACTTTAAGACTCTATTGCCAATTTTTTCTATTCCAATGCCATAACATTTCATTAGGCACGTTCTCCATATTTTAAACAACTGGTCAAAAATGCGATTGTTATCAGTCCTTGTTGATGAAAGGTAGCTTCGGTCCGATATAAATGATGATTGTTGATTGCATCATCATCATTTATATGTGATCAAAATTACTCTATATATAAATATTTCTGAAAAATAAGTAATTTGAATTTATAAGCATGCATAAGATTCGAAATAATAAATGATGTTCAAATTCTGCATTGAATAAAATCAGAATTCATATAATATATATCCGCCATGTATATAAGGTTATATGTGTGTTAGTTTGTTAACCGAATGTTAGTCGCTTATGCTTGGAGCCCGCGCGCCCAAAGGGACACGTCCCATGAGCGAATGAAATATACCGAGCCAAATTTTTCAAATTTTCAATAACAGTAAGCAAAGCAACACACATCTGTTAGGGTTAGCACTTAAAACCAAAACGATGCGGAATTCAACTCTAACCAAGAATGCGTCGGATGACGACGAGCATATGGTCAGAGGATCTCAAAGCAATGCTGAATAAATAACTCTAACTAAGAATGCGCCGGATGACGACGAGCATATGGTCAGAGGATCCCTATCTTCTATTATGCTGAAAGTAAACTCAACACCCAGAATGTGCTTTCAAACCCGGAGTGGGAATGGAGCTACCATAGGGCGGAGATGTAAGATATTACAATGCAAATCAAAGTAAATAGGCGGCAAGCCAACCTCTTCCACTTATCCAGCGGGTATTACAATGAAATAACAGAGAAAAAGTAAGATTGCTGACAGTACTACTATTCAGCTTACAATAATTAGAGATTTGCCTGCCAAATACATAGCATAAGAAAGTCTAACAATGCTGCAATATAGTATAATGTCTCCTCAATGATCACAAAGACTTTCAACCCAAACCCAACTCAAAAGATAGACTTTACGCAAGCTGATATGATAGAACAACAACTTAATATGCATAACCAGCAACCCTAGAATCCACTAAAATGCTCACAACTCACTCAATACTTGCCAGAATGACATGAGACTTGATGCAAAAGAAAGCTAGGTTGATGGCAATGAAGACTAGACAAAGAAACAGCTGAAAAATTGAAGTATTTTTTTTTCTAAACACTTGCCAGGCAAAACAGAATGGTACAGCCTCAAGAAATGTTCTACCAACAAGATAAAATCCAAGACACCTCTAAAAAATCTGCAACTTGGCATAGAGGGGCGCCCAAGGCTAGCAAATGCATGGGTAAACTACCCAGAACCAAAATAAATTCGCCCAAAGACTTATGAGTATAAACTTCAATCTGCAATACAAAAATCAGCAACTCTAGATTTGATTAAAATGCAAGAAACCGAACTACAAATGCAAAACAACTTCTACAATGCAAAATCTCACTACAAATCTCACTCAACTACAATTTAACTCTCCACTAGTTGATGTCTTTCAAGCAAGAAGTCGAGCCAAGGCTAGGAGGCATTCATTCCTCGAAGCAATCCAACACCATTTCGGCAGCATAACAATATTCCAAATATAAGATGAGAAATGAAGACCCAAGGCTCCCTTTTTATAATTTTGAGAAGACCCTCCAGAAGCTTCCAGAAGGTGCGCCCTAACTTCAAGATGCTTTTAGGGTTTTGACCTAGTCTTCCTTCAAAATGGTGTCCCTTTTCATGAAGGCAAATTTTCTTTAATTTAAAATCATCTTTTCTCCAAAAGTTGGCGTCCATTTTCCCTTGAGCAATTATTGACTTTTAGAAATATAAAAATATTTCCTTCATGAGAAAATACCCCTCAAGGTCCCCTTCTTTAAAACAACTTTTAAGTTATATCACTAGGCCAAGGAGTATTTATAAAATAAAACATTTTGACTTAAAATAACTTATTTCTCCAAAATGAACCCCTTAAGCCAAAAATGAGAATTACCCAATGAACTGCCAGAAGAGGAAAGTTGCTTGAGCTGGTGCTGACTGGACCACTGCTAAATATAGAATTTACTAAAAATAGTAAATTCAAGAAGTTGCTCGAAATATAATGCATACGACACCATTGCGAAACCTTCTGAAAACCCAAAAAGAGTCCGCAATCCAAACTCCCAAACTCTGAGATGTAGCTGTCATAACTTACTAAAAATAGTAAGTTCGGAAAGGTTGCCCAAAGCCGTTGCAAGTCATACCTCTGTGAAGCTCTCTGAAAAGCCATAAGGAATCCAAAATCCAAACATCCAAACTCCAACAAACAAAACCCTGAATCTTCAAGAGAACCCATCAAACAACTGGAAACCCTAATTCTGCCACTGACTTGTCGACAGCACACTAGGAATAGGTTACCAAACACTGAAAAATGAAGTGCTAAAAACGGGGACATTACAGCGAACGTGTCTCCACTTGTGGAGACACGTTCTCTCATGAGATGTGTCTCTTAGAGGTGGGTCTCCAACATATATAAGGTGGTTCCCTCATTGATATGCAAACATCGAAATTTATAAATGTTCTGCAATCAGCACATTCAGCATAAGAGAAATAAATCTGACTTAGAATTTTGAATAGAATTCTTACACTTAGAATTATCTTAGAATACTTAGGCTCCTAGTTTGATAGAAGATTTGATTACATTAACATGGTATCAGAGCCAAGTTGAGTGAATCCAAATCAAATCTAGATATCAGATTGCTTAGGAAAAATTCGTATTTTTAAATCGAATTCACATCACATTCTTCATAATATCAAGTGTGATCAAATTTGAAGATCGTCTTGCAGGAGCAACAACTTCACATCATGGAAATTTAGAATCATGATGATTCTTAAAGAGAATAAGTTACTCACTTGTGAGAGAAAACAAAAGGGAACCAGAGGTTGATCCTGCGAAAACTCAATGGATTGAGAACAATGAAAAGGCCATGAAAATCTTAGTAGATGCAGTTAGGGATCATATAGTGCCCATTCTAACAAAACATGAAACTGCATATCAAATGTTCAAATCTCTTGAGAGCACCTATGAGATCAACAACACTAGTAGGACTCTTGCATTAAAGAGGCAAATCAACAATATCCAAATAAACAAAGGAGAAACAATTAATGCATACTTCATGAGGATCACTGAACTAAGGGATCAACTATCCACAAATGGATATCAGATTGATAGCAAAGAGTTAACTCTAATTGCACTAGGAGGCCTACCAAACTCATGGGAGTCATTTGTTCAAGGAATAACTGCGAGATCTAAACTCCCCAAGTTTGATAGGCTAAGAACAAACTGCCTTCAAGAGGAAAAAAGACTCTCAACAAAAGAAAATAAACAGAAGAACATAGATGAAGACATTCATGTACTCAACACAACATCTAATAAAAAGAGTAAGAAAAACTCCTACAAGAGAGGATCTTTTAAAAAAAAAAAGAAATTCCAATGGAAAGGGATCTTCTAAGAAGAAAGACATCTCTCAAGTACAATGCTTTAGATGTGATCAATATGGCCACTATGCAATGAAATGCCCTGACAGATCAAAGCAAAAAGCATCTTTTGCCAAAGTAGGAAAGTCAAATTCAGATCATGAATCTGAGAACTTTGTGTTCTATACAGCCTTATCTAGTCAAGTATCTAACAACACCCACAACTGGGTAATTGACAGTGGTTCCTCTAGACATATCACAAGGTTCAGAGAACACCTTGACACTATGACTGAAAAGACTGATGAAGAAGTAACCATTGGGGATGATTTTGCACACCCTGTAAAAGTGGTTGGAACTTGCTCCATCGAATTGAAATCTGGTCTTTCTCTTCAACTCACTGGAGTCTTATTTGTACCTGGAATAAAGAGGAATCTAATATCCATCTCTACCCTTGAAGACAATGGATATAGAGTTACCTTTATGGATGGAAAAGTTCTAGCATGGCCTAAGAACTCAACTATCAAGAAAGCCCAAACCATAGGTTTAAGACAAGGGTATCTTTACAAACTATGCACTGAGGTTAAGTAAGCCCTTACCCTTGACACTTTTGATTCAAATGAGATTTGGCATAGAAGATTAGGACACCTTCATTTCCGTGCCCTACCTTCTGTAGAAAAACTTGTAACAGACTTACCTAAGTTAAAACCATCTCATGAAGGAACTTGTAAAGGTTGTGCCCTAGGAAAGAATACAAAGGGATCCTTTCACAATAGCTTGAGCAAAACCCAAAATGTATTAGAATTGGTTCACTCTGATTTATGTGGACCCATGTCTGTACCTTCTAAAGTAGGATTTCTATACTATGTCATATTTATAGATGACTTCTCTAGGAAAACCTGGATCTAATTCCTTAAGTGTAAAGAGTCAATGGAAATCCTCAAAAGGTTCAAAGAGTTCAAAGCCCTTACCGAAAACTTCTCCGGGAAGAAAATAAAAATCTAGAGGACAGAAAATGGGAAAGAATACACCTCTGAAATTTTTAAGGAATTTTGCATGAGTGCAAGAATTAAGAGGGAGTTCACAGTTTCCTACAACCCTCAACAAAATGGGGTTGATGAAAGAAAAAATAGAACCATTGTAGAAGCTGCCAAAGCAATGTTGCTTGACCAGAACATTGAAACTTCTTTCTGGGCAGAAGCCTCTAGAACTGCTATCTACATTCAAAATAGATGTCCTCATTCTCATCTAAATAACAAAACTCCTAAAGAAGCTTTTACCGACATAAAACCTGATATTAGTCATTTTAGGATTTTTGGTTGCCCTGTCTATATTCATGTGCCCAAAGAGAAGAGATTCAAACTAGAACCTTCCGGAAAGAAAGGGGTATTTGTGGGATATGGTGAAACCTCCAAAGCCTACAGGATTTTCATACCCAGGCAGAAACAAATTGAATTGAGTACAGATGTCATCTTTGAAGAAGACATTGCATTCAAAAGGGCAAGAAGTTCTAGTGAGATAGAAACCTATTCCCCTAAAGTACCTGAAATGGAACCTGTTCCTGAGATTCAGAGGGAGTATCCTGAGGAAATGCCAAATGAACCTCAATCTACTTCAGATGAGAATACAAATGACAACGGCAAAAAGAGGCCACTTTGGGCTAGAAAGATGATCAAAGAAGCCGAGAATCATTTCGCACCCAAAGGAACGTTTAGGGAAAGTAAAAGACCCAAACGGTTCTCTAGCTATGTTGCTCTAATGAACAACATCATAAATTCAGAACCTGTCAATGTTACAAAAGCTTTCAGACATCAAGCATGGAAGGATGCAATGACGGACGAATATTAGACCATTCTAAAGAATGATGTATGGGATATAGTGCCTAGACCAAAAGAGAAATCTGTTGTCTCTTCCAAATGGCTCTTCAAAATCAAGCATGCTGTTGATGGCAGTATAGAAAAATATAAGGCACGTTTTGTGGCAAGAGGTTTTTCTCAAAAGGAAGGCATTGATTATGAAGAAACATTTGCACCTGTTGCCCGTTACACATCTGTGAGAGCAGTGTTAGCCATTGCTGCAACTAAAGGCTGGAAGATCCATCAAATGGATGTAAAAACTGCCTTCCTAAATGGAACCATTGAAGAGGAAGTCTATTTGGAACAGCCAGAAGGTTTTGTGATACATAAACCTGACTCACATGTGTGCAGACTAAAGAAAGCTCTCTATGCACTTAAACAGGCTCCCAGGGTCTGGTATGAAAGAATTGATAGCTACCTCTTGGAACTAGGATTTTCCAAAAATGATGCAGACCCTAATTTCTACTTCAAGGTAATCAAAGGTGATATGTTCATAATTATTTTATATGTTGATGACCTGCTGATGACAAGAGAAGATCACCTCATTGCTCAAGGAAAGAAGGATCTAACTTCCGAATTTGACATGAAAGACTTGGGCATTCTACACTACTTCCTAGGTTTGGAAGTATGGCAGAAATCAGAGGGCATTATACTAAACCAAGGAAAGTATACTATTGATATTCTTAAGAGATTTGGAATGTTGGACTGTAGACCCATGTCTACACCTATGGAAACCAACCTTCACAAACTGAAAGAAGCAACAGTAGAATCCAAGTGTACAGATCCAACCCTATATAGACAAATGATTGGATCCTTGATGTATCTGGTTAACACCAGACCTGATATTTGCTATGCAGTGAATGTTCTCAACCAATTCACGAGTGAGCCAAAGGAAATTCACCTAATGGCTGTGAAACATATTTTGAGATATCTTCAAGGCACTATTGGATATGGTCTTCTTTACAAAAATGATCAACTAGATCTACATGGATACTCTGATTCAGATTGGGCTGGAAGTGTAACCGATTGGAAGAGCACATAAGGATGTTGCTTCAGTTTAGGATCAGCTATGATCTCTTGGATTTGCAGAAAACAGTCTTTAGTTGCACAGAACTAAACAGAAGTTGAATACATTGCAACCTCTATGGGAGCAAGAAAAGTAGTTTGGCTTCGTAAATTGCTTGTGGGACTCTTTGGTGAGCCCTTGAATCCTACAATCATTCATTGTGATAATCAAAGTTGCATCAAACTCTCTGTAAATCCTGTCTTCCATGATAGATCTAAGCACATTGAGATCCCCTATCATTATGTAAGAGACATGGTGAAAAGGAAAGTGATCCAGTTGGAGTATGTTAGTACAAATGATCAAACAGCAGACATTCTCACCAAACCTCTCTCCCAAATCAAGGTAGAGCACTTTAGGAAGAAACTTGGTATGGTTGAAATGTAATTTGATATTATGTTGAAATTCAAATTGTTTATAAAAGTTGTACTAATATATGTAAAGATGTTTAATGTGTAAACTCTTTTGTCATGTGTGTGACTCCATGACCTTGTGGGCCAACTCCCCCTGTGTACATTATTGAAAGGTGACGATCTTTCTAATAATGAACACTTGTATTTGACATTGTAAAGTGACGACTCTGCAATGATGAGTTGAACTATCATGATAGATATCATGTGACTTGATATCTGTGGACATGTCATGATAGTATCTCTTGGACACTTTGATGGATATCATGGGACTTGATGTCATCTGAAAACCATTGTGATCCTTAAGAGATAATCATGGTGGATAATTATATATCCGTGGATATGCCATGAATTATGGTAGACATCATGTGACTTGATGTCAGTGCACATACCATAATGACGATGTGTTATGAAGAATGTCATGTGACTTGACAATGTTGAGATATCATATCATATCTTTGATATCACGTGTGAAGGTGATAGCCCTACTTATTTGATTTGAAATATCTTCCCTAGCTAAGAGGGAGTGTTGGTGAAAGGTAGCTTCGATCAGATATAAATGATGATTGTTGATTACATCATCATCATTTATATGTGATCAAAATTACTCTTCATATAAATATTTTTGGAAAATATGTAATTCGAATTTATAAGCATGCATAAGATTCGAAATAATAAATGATGTTCAAATTCTGCATTGAATAAAATTGGAACTCATATAATATATATCCGCCATGTATATAAGGTTATATGTGTGTTAGTTTGTTACCGAATGTTAGTCGCTTATGCTTGGAGCCCGCGCGCCCAAAGGGACACGTCCCATGAGCGGACGTGTCTCCACTTGTGGAGACACGTTCTCTCATGAGATGCGTCTCTTAGAGGCGGGTCTCCAACATATATAAGGTGGTTCCCTCATTGATATGGAAACATTGAAATTTATAAATGTTCTGCAATCAGCACATTCAGCATAAGAGAAATAAATCTGACTTAGAATTTTGAATAGAATTCTTACACTTAGAATTATCTTAGAATACTTAGGCTCCTAGTTTGATAGAAGATTTGATTACATTAATAGTCCTTCATTTGGCCCCTTGGTGAACATAAGCTACGAACCCCCTCCTCGATAAAGAGTATTCCAAGGTGAATATAGTGATGGAGCAGATGAGACATGTTTGGACAAGGGATGGCTACTCTATCATCAAGAATGGGTGGGTTGATATTAGACATTGGCCTCTCATCAATGTCATTGTAAATATTCAGCTAGCTCTTATTTTTGTAGAACTATTGATTGTTTGGCAAAAAGCAAAGATGCAAACCTCCAATTTTAAATTTGAAAGATGCCATAAAAAGGATTGGGCCCTCTAATGTTGTACAAGAAGTGACTTATTTGGTAGAGGATGCTTACAAGCACATTTTGAGGACTGCATGATCTATTTATATGTTAGAGTTAAACAATGTGGTAAATGTCAATCAGATCTTATCAAATTGTATCCTAAAAGGACCTATGGAAATTCTAAGTATGAAATTTTGTGCAAGTATTTGAAGCACAGATTATAGACGAAGAAGAAACTAAAGAAGCGGAATTTGACACCGAAGGGATCTTAAATTTGAAGACAAATGTCATTCCTAGAGGCATGGTGGAGTTAGAGAGGCTCTTTGACCCTGATAAACTAAGTCGGAATCAAAGCACCCAAGGAAATGAATGTGAGACAATCACCTTGGGAACTAGTGAGCAAGTAAAGAATGTATTTGTGGGAAAAGTGTGTACCCCAAAAGAAAGAGAAGCAATAGTGCAAGCATTGAGAGAGTTCTCTGACGTGGTAGCCTGGGGCTACGAAGACTTAAAGACATACGACACTACCTTGATCACGCACACGATCCCGTTGAAGCCGGGAAATAAACCATTCAGGCAAAGACAAAGGCCGGTGAACTCGCTGTTGGAACCGTTGATATATCAGGAGGTAAGGAAGCTCCTTTCGGCCAGAATAATCTTCCCAATAAGGCACTCAACGTGGGTCGCCAATCTAGTGCCCGTCAGGAAGAAGAACGGAGAGATAAGGTTATGTGTTGACTTCCGCAACCTAAACAGAGCATCCGAGAAGGATAACTATCCCTTGCCCTCGTTGGATGAGGTTTTGCAGATTGTAAATGGTTCCTAGATGATGTCCTTTTTGGACGGTTATTCAGGTTACAACCAGGTGATGGTTGAAGAAGCAGATAGACTGAAAACAGCTTTCACCACTAAGTGGGGAACATTCGCTTACAGAAGAATGCCTTTCGGCCTAATCAACGCCGGGGCCACATTTCAACGAGCTATGGACATCGCTTTCAGAGACTTGGTTGGAAAATGCATTATTATATACATGGATGACTTGACAGTGTTCTCCAAAAAGAGGGAGGATCACGTTGAAGACTTGAGAAAGATCTTCCAGAGATGCAGAAGATTTGGTATTTCTCTCAATTCAAAGAAGTGCGTATTCGGAGTCACCGAAGGAAAATTGTTAGGACATGTCCTCTCAGAACAGGGCATATCAATTGACCCAGACCGCATTGAGGCAATTTCAAAGATCGGCATGCCAGGGAGTCAGAAAGGGTTGAGGTCTTTCTTTGGCAAGATTAATTTTGTGAGAAAATTCATAACTGGATTCGCCGAGATTGTCAGACCACTAAATGAAATGCTGAAAAGGGATGCAAAGATAGAATGGACCCCTCTCACAAAGAAGGCGTTCGAGGAAATCAAACAAGCAATAGTAGATGCTCCGGTGCTAGTTAGTCTGGATTATTCAAAACCATTCTACTTGTACTCCTTTGCTTCAGAACACACTTGCGCAGCGGTTTTGACCCAGAGAACAGAAGAAAAAGATGAACATCCAATTGCTTTCATGAGTACTCCATTGAAGGAAGCAGAATTAAGGTACGCCAATGTAGAAAAGCAGGCTTATGCTCTAGTAAAAGTAGCTAAGAAGTTCAGGCACTACATCCTAAGGATCAAAGTACATGCAATAGTTCCAGATGCCACAGTAAAGACATTACTGATGCAAAATGAACTAGTAGAAAGAAGAGGCAAGTGGGTCGCCAACTTGCAAGAATATGACATAGAGATACAGCCGATGAAGTTAGTCCGAGGACAAGCATTGGCACAAACGATTGCAATGGCAGGACCTGGGCTGGTACAACAAACATATATACTGGAAGAGGTGTCCCCAGGGGAATGGTACGATGACACTGTTTACTATTTGTTGAACCACAGGTGTCCTTCACATTTGAATCCAGTGCAACGAAGGGCTTTAAGAATGAAGAGCCAGAGATTCATGCTGCAGGGATCAGTACTTTATAGAAGAAATCACGAAGGTATCTATTTGAGATGTGTAGGAAAAAGAGAAGCTAAGCAGCTTATGGAACATTTCCACGAGAAATTCGGGACAGGTCACGGAGGTGGTTTGGCCACAGCTCATCAGATTTCAAGGGCTGGGTATTATTGGCCCACACTTTTTAAGGATGCTTATGAGCATGTGAAGACTTGCCACATTTGTCAGACAGCTGCATACAGAGAAAAGAATCCGGCTATGCCCTTGCAGCCAGTGATTGAGGTCAGGCCGTTTGCCAAGTGGGGGTTGGACTTTATTGGAATGATTAACCCACCGTCCTCGGTGCAACACAGGTACATACTGACAGCCACAGACTACTGCACCAAATGGACAGAGGCTCAAGCTCTCAAGCTTTCTACCACAGATGTAGTCATTAAGTTCCTCGAGGAAAATATTATTACAAGGTTTGGATGCCCCCACGCTTTGGTGTGCGACAACGGCCCCGCCTTTTCATCATTGAAGTTTTCAAATTGGGCATTTGAGTATGGGATTGCATTGAAGTTCTCCTCAAATTATTATCCACAAGGAAATGGACTTGCAGAGTCCGCAAATAAGAATTTGCTGAATGCTATCAAGAAACTGTTGGATAAGAACCCCAAGGATTGGCACACACAGCTGAGGTTTGCCTTGTGGGCAGACAAGACTAGAACGAAGAATTCTTTGGGAACATCTCCTTACCATTTGGTGTATGGGCAAGACCCCGTCTTCCCAGTTCAATTAAGGATCCCTACTCTTCAGCTTATTCAGGAGTATCTAGAAGGCGAAGACCGAATTCAAGTCAGGTTGTCTCAGTTGATGCACTTGGAGGAGAAAAGAGATGAGGCATTGGAAAATCTGGCTAAGCACCAAGGAGTCGTGAAAAGATGGTTCGACAAGCAGGCCAAGGTCAAGGCCTTCAAGATTTCAGATTTAGTTTTATGTTGGGATAAAGCCCACGAAAGAAGAGGTGATCACGACAAGTTCGACAAATTGTGGTTGGGCCCGTCTCAGGTTTCTGAGATCCTGGGAGATAATGCATTCAGATTGAAAACACTAACAGGGGAGGATATCCCATTGCCAGTCAATGGGCAGTTCCTCAAGCATTATTTCCAAGCGTAGGATCCCTCCTGGATCCTACTTTGTACATAGTAGATTAGGTTGTTTTGTTCCCGCTTTCCCTTTTGGGTTTTGGTTTTGGTTTGTTGCCCTTTGGGTTTTTGGTTTTGGTGTTTCTTCCCTTGAGTTGTCCACTCAAGTGGTTTTGGTTTGGGTTCAGAATGGACTTGAGTTTGGGGCTTCCTGTTACGTATGGGGATGATGATGTTTCTTCACAGTTTGGTTTACTTCCATAGGGACTTCTATGAATTTATGCAAATGATAAAATGCCAAGGTTGTTTTCCTCTTGTCATCATCCGGTCTCATATAAGCTCGACTCGGGAGTTTAATCAGTTATTGTGTCTTAACACATGAGCCTGAGATCATCATGTCCTATTGGTTCAAACAAGCTGCTTTGAGTCATTTTGATTCTTTGGGAGGGGTTACGGCAAGTGAAAATTTTAAATCTTGCT
Source organism: Sequoiadendron giganteum (assembly GCA_007115665.2). Classification (NCBI taxonomy): domain Eukaryota; kingdom Viridiplantae; phylum Streptophyta; class Pinopsida; order Cupressales; family Cupressaceae; genus Sequoiadendron; species Sequoiadendron giganteum. The sequence goes on along the minus strand of CM021109.1, from coordinate 145,636,190 downwards.
TCAGCGCCACTGCAATTCTCAAACCCATTGGTAGCTTCATTGCTTGCCAACCAATTATGGAATTGACGGATAATCAAGAGAAAAGGAGAAAATATGCTAAAAAAAGAAATATCAAAAGAAAGAAAATGAAAGAAAAATCGTACTTTGAATATTGGTTTGGGAATATACGAGTAACTCCACCGGGGCTATGGACGCCTGGCTGGCAGTGGAGCAATATTCGTGAGAATTGTAGCGACAACCTCGTCGGGGCTATAGACGCCTGATTGGCAGCGAGGCAATGTCCGGGATGCTTTTGAAGTTAAGATACTTGTATAACCTGCCGTAATCGATCTCGGGAGTCACGATGGTTTAGAGATAAGATAAACGCATAAGTCAGGAGATCTCAGATGAAGGTGTTTTGATCCAATATCGGATTCTTCTCCCTTTTTGAGTAAGTATCCTTTCTGTATGATGGTTAGAGGGATTGGCCAAGGTTTAATTTTCAAAGTGTTTTTCAACACTTTCCCGTGGAGTCGCCAGATGTTGTGACCTTTTTCACACATCACCCCATCAAGATGGGGACCCCCTAAATTTTGCTCCATTCTGGTCTTTTGGCTTTGGTTCGCTCTCTCTCTGGTCTTTGGTCCTTCCGGGGATGTCCTGTCGTTTGACCCAGGTTAAAGTATTGGTTAAGTCTGTGTAATTAGGGTTTTCATCCTTCAGGCTTATTAAAGGTCAAACTGAGTTATAAAATTGAAATCCAAGCTTAGTACAGCAGTCAGAAGACTTCCAGCAGAGTCCCCCTAAATTTTCACTGTATTCCGGCAACTTACTATTTTTAGTAAGTATTCAATTTGGGACTATTTTATTGAGATTTTGGAATTCTGTCAGTTCCACTGCATCCGGGTAACATCAAGCTGCCTACACGTAAATTTTGAGCCAGATCAGACGACTTGCTATTTTTGGCAGTTCAGGCTTCAAGAGCCATTTTCAGGGTTTCCACATGAGCTTTTCAGATGCATGTCTGGAGAATCCTTCTGGGTTTTCCAAAACCTTCGCAGTGATGTAACATGCAAACCGAGACGACCACTTTCAGAGTTCAGCCTTCGGAGGCTATTTTTAGGGTTCGCATGCAGTGTTTTTCAACGCATGTCGGGTTTTTCTTTATGGGTTTTTCGAGAGCTTCGCAACAAGGTGACATGCAAGCGGAGAAGATCAAAGTTTTGAGGACTTACTATTTTTAGCCAGTGCATGCATGCAGACCAGTTTTCTGGGTTTTTCTGGGTTTTTTGAGATCCCACGGGCAATATGACATGCAAAACCATCCGGCAGTGGATGAGTCACTTTTCAGGCAGTTTCTATTTTTAGCAGGTACACTCTGGCAGCCGCCCAACACTCCAGTTCAGCAAGCAGAACGACATGCAGAAGGAACGAGGACAAACGGAGACCGTTCGGGATACATGCAAGTCAAATTAGGGTTTCCACTTTTATAGGGGGTAAAATCCAAAAATAGCCGAAACGAAGTACCCCACCCATGTCAGCACACTTCAAGGTACCTGCTGGCAAAATTTGAGCGAAATCGGAGAACTTACTATTTTTAGTAAGTCAGGGCACGGCTATAAATAGCAGGTCTGCACCCGAGGTTGGCATCAGAGTGACACTCAAGCTATCAAGATCAAGCGTTGCAACTTTCAGGCAAAACGGAGCTACTGAAGTCAGAAAGTCAAAACTTACTATAAATAGCAGGTGGCTATAAATAGCAGGTCAGGGCAGAGGACTGGCAAAACAGGTTCACAAGGTGAAGAAGATCATATGATGAAATTTTCAGGCAAAACGGAGCCTTAGAGGTTGAAAATCAAGGGACTTGCTAAAAATAGCACAACTTGCTAAAAATAGAATGCATAAACAAAGGCAGGCAGAGGCATGGAAAATATTCTAAGTGTGGGAAAATGAAAGTATCCCCTTCAAAATGCGCCCACCTCACAGATTGATAGCTTGAAAATTGTCTAAGGCAAAATTCAAAGTTGAGCATAGCAAATGCGCCCACCTTGATGGAAGCCTTGAAAATTTCTAAGGCATGAAATAAAAGCATAACATGCTAAATGCGCCCAAGTCATGTTGGGAGAGTTCAAAAGTTTCTAAGTCTTTGAAAACAAAAGCTCATACCTCAAAATGCGCCCAAGGAGAGGTGGAGACTTCAAAAAAAAATTCTAAGGCACAAATCAAAGCATGACACTTAAAATGCGCCCTCAAGTCAAGCAAGAGGACTTGAAAATTTTACTAAGTGTGCAAAAATGAAAGTAAGACCCCTCAAATGCGCCCATGAAGGGGATGAAAGTTGAAAAAGTTTTTAAGTGTTGGAGAAATAGAAGCTCCACCCATGAAATGCGCCCTTGGCTTGAGGTGAGGGAGTTTAGAAAATTCCTAAGTTACAAAATAAAAGCTCACCTCATGAAATGCGCCCTCATCTAAAAGCTCACCTCATGAAATGCGCCCTCATCTTGAAGCTACCCCATCAAAATGCGCCCAAGGAAAATGTTGCCTAGTGAAAAGCGGCTAAGGCATTGAAAATAGAAGTTCACCCTGTGAAATGCGCCCTCAAGAAGGAGAAAAGGTGAAAAATATTCTAAGGCAAAAACAAAACCTTGACACCCAATATGCGCCCATGATGAAGTTGAAAGTAAGCACATAGAAATGCGCCCTTGTGCTAGGAGTGGTTGGGCCGAAATATTTCTAAGGCATGAGAATGAAAGCAGGCCATCTAAAATGCGCCCAGGGAGATAAAGAGGAAATAGAGCCTTGAAATATTCTAAGGCAACAAGATGGAAGTCACACCTTCAAAATGCGCCCACTTTAAAATAAAAGTTGAAGCTGCAAAATGCGCCCAACTCCAGCAAGGAAATGCGCCCAAGTCAAAGTGTTGAGAGGGTGGAAAATATTCTAAGGCAAAAACAAAAGCACCACCCCTCATTTGCGCCCATGGAGGATTGAAGGTTAAAAACGCCTAAGGCAAAAGTGGGAGTTGACAAGGTTAAATGCGCCCTTGAAGGGGTTGATGAAATTAAAAATTCCTAAGGCCTGGAAATTTAAATTTGAATGAGAAAGAAATACGCCCAAGGAGTGAGGATTTAAATTTATTTCTAAGTATGTGGGCGAGGGGTGCAAGAATAAAAAAATACCAAGGGTCAAGTATGCCAAAAGAGAAAATGTTAGAAAAAAATTTTTAAGTGAGATAACATTTCACTAGGGAAAAATACGCCCTTGGCATGGAAGGATGATTTGATGAATTTTAAAATTTTCCAGACATTTAAACAGGGTTGGCGACTTGATAAAATATTTTCTAAGTGAAAATCAAATGAACCCGTTTAAAATGCACCCATGAGTTAACAGAGTTTGAAAATTAATTTCCTAAGGGAAATTTTAATATTTTCAGAGGAAATTCGTTTTGCCTAGATTATTTTCCTGACGGAAGTTAAATCTCAGAGGATGAATTATTTCGAGCATGCAAATAATTTTTAATCACCCGGAGTTGAACATTTTAATGAGAGAATTAAAAATGTCTAAGGCAAATTTTATGAAATTGAGGATTTAAATGGCAGACATTTTAAAAGTTGGAAATGAATCTACAACTCCCACAATTTTTTTCGAATCAAATTTATTTAAACACTGCGAAGATTTTAAAATGGAATTTTCAATCAAGTCAAGTGATTTTTCTCGCGAGTTGTTTAAATCACCAAGAGTTAACCGGCAGACTAGAAAGGAAAATTCGAAATTTGAAGAAGAAGGAATCATTATTAATGGCAACTGCCATAATGACCGGCTGACGACTAGCCCACTACTGCGCTTGAATTAGAAGATTCCGAACGAAGAGAGTGGAAAATTGATGAAGGTGCTAAAAATAGCCCCAGCACTACTTAGCAGGATTCTCCGAGAAAAGTTATTTAAACAATCTCTTCTCTCATTTCTCCTCACATTGTTTCGAAGTTGAAGTTGCTGAAGAAGTTCTTGAGAGATTGAAATATTTTCCAAGTGGTTGAGGAGAGAAATTCTTTGAGAGTTTATTTTATTTCGGAGTGTTGAGTTGCTGAAAGTGCGAAGTGCTGGAGAAATTTTCATTTGCCGAGACTCTTTCTTTCGAAAAGCTGAAAGTGTGTTGCTGCAATTTCGAAGTTGAAGGTTGAAGTTGTTTTCCGGAGTTGCTGGAAGATTTATTTGTTGAAGTTGCTGCAGAGTGTTGAGTTGCAGAAATTTATATTGTGCTGGGATTTATTTCGAAATTGCTGAGTATTGAAGTTGCACGAAAGTTGAAGCTTGCTGCAGATTTTACTTATTCGAGCTGCTAGAAGTTGAAAAATTGCTGAGGTTGACGAAGTCGAGACAAAGGATTTAATTGCTGAAAGTTGGTAGTTGGCTGCAGTTTTTCTTCGCCAGTCGAAAGTGCAGTCGTTGAAAGCTTCTTTATAAGCTTGAAGTTTTTTATACAATGGCCGGAGCAAAGGATGTTGCAGGAACAAGCCGAGCCGAGGCAGAGCTGCAAACACTGAAGCAGGCAAGGCTAGCTCATCCCGACAGGCAATGATTAAAAGGCTCGCTAAGCCATTTCTCCCAAAGTCAGCAATAGTTTCAAAGTTGGCGGGATTAAATGACACCAACCTTGGTTCATTTAATCTAAATGCACTCAAATCGAGGATGTTCGGGCTAGGGGGCCATCAACCATCAGTCACGGCACATAATATAATGAAGAGTGGAATCTACGCAGCTGCTAGTTTTCCGCCAGCAATTCAGTGTCCGGAGCTAATTATGGAGTGCGCCAATCACTACAAGCCAGAACGTAGGACGATTGTCTCTCCGGATGGTAAACTGCTCGCCAACTTCACACCGGATGCCATCGGAGAGGCATTTGGGATTCCGACTGCTGAGGAGATGTTATACAGGACAAATAAGAGGGCAGATAAGATGTACTCTTCCTCTTTCGAAAGAGTCACTGCAGTCATTAACAGAGTTTGGATGCAGAAGCCGAGGCCACCCCGCACTAAGCTCCCAAAGCAGATAATTGCCGAGGACATGAAACAAGAATACTGTGATTTGATAATGATGCTGAGCCGGGTAAATGGGAGTGCACAGGCTTACATTTTCGAGCCTTGGATGTTCTACTTCATCGAGATCATCTTGGAGGGAAAGGAGTGTGTCGATTGGGCTAGGGTGATTAGCAACCACATCGATGAGCAATTCAGGAGCCTGAAGGTGACGAAGACTTTCTACATGAGCTCATATGTAATTTACATGTTGGCCAGAATGACTAAGTACAGAGGGATTTCATACAAGGAGCCAATCGGCTGTGCCCCTAGTCAATTCAAAATCCATGAAGCCTGCACACAGCTACATTTAACTAACATTGCCAACTATAAACGGGCAAATGATGCATTCACAATGCACATTGCGAGGACACTTCAGCAGAGGACGCAGCAGAGAATATCTAAAGAAGCACGGACATTGATTGAGGAATATGGGTATTGGCTCATCCAATTCCCGAAATTCACATATATTAGGCTGCAGGGGTTCACTTCGTATCCGTATCGGTTACCACGATACCCCACTGATCACATAGTAATGTTTGAGGTATCTAGGCAATTGATTGCCTACGATAAGATTCAGAAAAGGAAAAAGAAGGGTGGACTTGATTTCCCTATCACCATGGGAAATTCCATTGAGGTGTGTCCCTCTTTACAGGCAGCCCGAGAAGCGGAGGACGAGCTGCAATCTTATCATTTGTCATATCACACAGGCAGGCAGGATTTCGATCCTTACGGGAACATCCGGATGGTACAGAACGTTGAATACCGGCACAGAGCTCATCTGGAGGACTTTTGGGCAAATGCAGTGGATGAGGCTGAGATAAGAAGAAGAATGTTTTCCAGACTTCCTCTCAAGTTGATTAGAGAATGTGAGATTATCCCAGTTCCCGACCAGGTGGAGGAAGATGTCAACGTTATGCAACCCGACTATGGGTCAGTTAGGGATACTCCTGTCCCACCACCTGATTGGTCCGAGCCAGAGATCATGGACTTGGACACGCTTTCTATCCCGGTGATGACTTTTACCAAGACTTGGGTCGATAGACATGTATGCAGACTCAAGAGCAAGTCGATCGCCCTTACTTATAGCTTGATGGGTGACCCAAGGCCGTTATCGGTAAAAAGGGGGAAACAAATTGCTCAGACATCGAGGGCACAAGTGGAAGTGCCAACCCAACCAATACCGTTGAGGATAGAACAAGCATCACCTGTGCACTCACAAACTCAGTCTTCGAGTTTGAGAGTGGTTTCATTATTTGTTGATCAGAGGGCAGGATTGGAGGAAGAGCGGGGACTTGAGGAGGTAGATCAGCCCAACGCCCGGGAATCAGCTAGTGTCAGTCTATCCAGGGGCGGCCAACAGGAGGAGGAAGAGGAAACAATGGCTGACACCCATTTTCAGCATATGTTGGACACGGCTTTGGAAGAAGAAGAAAACACAGAACAGGGGACCCAAGGGTCGGGAGATACCCAGCTTATAGAGGAGGATGAGCCCGAGCAAACCAGTGCAAGAAGGGAGGAAGTGCACGAGATGGAGGCAACAGAAGAGCAGCCCCTTGTCATTTGTAATCCACAGCAGAAAGTGCCTGATTGGCTTTCCGACAGAATGAGGAGAGAACCCGAGGATGATACAGATCCGGTCATTGAGATGGAGGAGTTCCTCAGGAGGATCAGTGCGCCACCAAAGAAGAAAAGGGCCCGAAAGTTTTCAAAGATCTCGACTGACGAGTCAGGCTCTCGCACGCTTCAGGTGGCTATTCCGAGGGAAGATTGTGATCTAACCGAGGAGAGGCCTGAAAATTACGTGATCACCACAGTAGAGTTGGGTCGTCCTACGGGAGCCCAAGTTATCGAGGAGTTCGATAACTCCTATCAGGCATTGAAGGATCAGTTGCTCCGCACGGAGGGGAAGTATAAGAAATTGAAGAAGGAGCACAAAACCTTGATAGGATATATGCAAAATCTAGCACGTCCAGGTGAACCAGCAGACCCAGCAGTAGAACGTCCATCGGAGCTTCCGAAGGAGTCAGTTGTTGCCTTAGAGGATTTGAAGAAAATGGAAACGGAGGCAGACAAGTGGGTTAGCCGTGTTCATACTGAGACAGGGAAATTCATGGAGGACCTCGCCGATGCTTATCGACAGGCCTCAAGTATTTTGGCACGGATGGCTATAGTAGATCAGGCCTGGGGTGATACTCGCATCTATCAAACGAAGACTGTACTTCGTTTGGGTGCTTTGATGCATATACCTCTAGAAACCTTGGTGGATGGAGGTGTAATTCAGAGAGGTGATAGGTATGATTTCACCAGTTGGTACTCCTCGGTGGTCACAGGCCGTGGATTTCACGACGCAGCAAGGGCAGATTCAGCTAAAGTGAGGGAAGCAATGGGCAACATCTT